>JAOWBW010000012.1:1111978-1608964 GCA_026119855.1 Campanula takesimana
GGCACCCTAGAATAAGACCTAAACCTAAACATAAGAGAAATCCCGAAAATACTGCTATTCCCGAATTTACTGTGCGCGGCACCAGGCGCCCGCTTACAAGCCTCCTCCAGAAATCGGACCAACTGATCAAACCGAGCGCCCGCCTGGTATGGCCCCAAGCGCCCGCCTGGAATGCTGGCATATTTTCTTCTCTTTGTTTCTTTGATGATCTCTATTCTAACAATCTCCCACCTAGAGATCAACCGCGTATATTAGCCCCGTGTCCGTCTTCAACTCATCTTTGGTGTCGTCCTAGTGCTCACCTCGATCATGGTAGTGCCTTCCTCCTCTCCTATTCTCCAAGCCCCATTGAAGCTATACATAGCTTCAATTTATCAAGGTTTACAACCTTTGTCAACATGTCAGCCGGGTTCTTCGATCCCAATATCTTCTCCAGCCTTAAGATCTTCCTTTCCAAGAGATGCCTGATGTAATGAAACCTCAGTTCAATGTGCTTCGTCCTAGAATGAAACGCCGGATTCCTTGCCAAATGTATTGCACTCTGACTGTCACTGTAGAGAGCATTACCACTTCGCGTCTTCCCAAGTACACCCAAGAAGTTCTGCAACAATACCATCTCTTTACTTGCCTCGGTCACTGCCACATATTCTGCTTCTGCAGTCGACTGAGCTACGATCTTCTGCAATTTAGAAGCCCAGGAGATAGACGTACCACCCAATGTGAAAACATAACCCGTAGTACTTCTCCTCTTATCAAGATCACTTGATGCCAAATCCGCATCCACATAACCCGCTAACACGACCTCCTTGCTTGAGAAACATAGAGCCTTACCAGCAGTACCCTTTAAGTAACGCAGGATCCATTTAACCGCTTCCCAATGTTGCTTCCCTGGATTGCCCATGTACCGGCTGACTACTCCCACCGCATGTGCAATATCCGGCCTTGTACATACCATTTCATACATTAGACTCCCCACTGCCAAAGCATATGGAGTCCTCTCCATCTTGTCACGCTCCTCCTTTCCCTTAGGTGAGTCCTTCTCGGATAGCTTGAAATGCATACCCAATGGTGTCCCTGTTGGCTTCGCCTCTTCCATGCAAAACCTTGTCAAGACTTTCTCAACGTATTCTGCTTGTGAAAGAACCAACTTACCCAACTCCCTATTCCGGTCAATCTGCATGCCCGAGATTTTTCTGGCCTCCCCCAAATCTTTCATCTCGAACCGTTCTGACAACTGAGTCTTCAATCTGTTTACCTCTCTACTGCTAGAACCCGCTATTAACATGTCATCTACATATAACAGCAAGATTATATACCCATTGTCCGTGTTCTTGAAGTAGCAACAATGATCCGCCTCACATCTGATAAAATCAATATCGTGCATGAATCCATCGAACTTCCTGTACCACTGCCTAGGAGCTTGTTTAAGGCCATACAAGCTCTTAGTCAACCTGCAAACCAGTTCCTCGTTACCCTTAGACAAGTAACCCTCTGGTTGTACCATGTAAATTTCTTCCTCCAAATCACCATGAAGAAAGGCCGTCTTTACATCCATCTGTTCCAGCAACAAGTTATCCGCCACTACTATCCCCAGAACCATTCTGATAGTGGTCATCTTCACAACAGGAGTGAATACCTCGGTGTAGTCAATACCGTACTTTTGCTGAAACCCTTTTACAACCAACCTTGCCTTGTAACGCTTACTGCCGTTTGCTTCCTCCTTTATCCTGTAAACCCACTTGTTATGCAATGCCTTCTTCCCCTTAGGCAGTTTAATCAACTCCCAAGTTTTATTGGCTTTCAATGAGTCCATCTCATCATCCATCGCAGCTTTCCACTTATCACAAAGTGCACTACGAACAGCCTCCGCATAACATTCCGGCTCACCACTATCTGTCAACAACAAATTGTAATTTGAAGGAGTATACCTGTCAGGTGATCCACGCAACCTGCTGGATCTACGCAGCGGAATATCCGGTTCCGGAGTATGTGGTTCATCTTCAGTGACCCCCTGACCGTCATCATGAACCGTCCTGCTCCCACCCGAGTCTGGAATATCCACCTCTACAACCTCCGGTTCCGAACTAATATCATCAGATGCCCCCTTTCTGTCCTTGTACAATACCTGTTCATTGAATACCACATCTCGACTACGAATAATTTTATGGTTTTGGTCATCCCAAAACTTATACCCGAAGTCATCCCCACCATACCCAATAAACGTATATTTTACAGATTTTGCATCTAACTTAGTTCTATCAGCAGAATCAATATGAACATATGAAACGCAGCCAAATATGCGAAGAAATGACAGATTTACCTGCTTGCCACTCCATGCTTCCTCTGGAATTTCATTCCCCAATGGTACCGATGGTCCCCTATTGATCAAGAAAGCAGCTGTGTCAACCGCATATGCCCAGAACGTCTTCGGAAGTCCACACTTCAACCTCATACTTCTAGCCCGCTCGTTCAAAGTCCTGTTCATCCTCTCAGCAACCCCGTTGTGTTGTGGTGTGTCCTTTGGAGTCTTCTCCATGTGAATGCCATTCGCTGCACAGTATTCCTTGAACTCCCCGAGCTCATACTCCCCTCCGTTATCTGACCTCAAGCACTTAAGCTTAAGTCCCGTCTGATTCTCCACCAAATCCTTCCATTTCTTAAACACCTTGAATGCCTCATCTTTGTGTTTCAAGAAATAAACCCAAACTTTCCTTATCGAATCATCAATGAACGACATGTAATATGACGCACCACCTAGAGAAGTTATCGGGGTCGGCCCCCACAAATCCGTGTGGACCAAATCCAACTTTGCTTCCCTCAAAGCCCTACCTGTCCTCGAGAAATTACTTCTCGCCTGTTTGCCAAACACACAATCTTCGCAGATCCCCACGTTGACTGTCTTCAAACCCGGTAGTCTTCCCTTTGAGCAAAGTACTTTCATCCCCTTCTCACTCATGTGACCCAATCGACAGTGCCACAAGTCCGTATCACCCTTGGCTGACGCCACCGCGATACTTGCCTTGGTGTTATTCGCCAAATACAATGTCCCCTCCTTATTACCCCGAGCGATCTCAGAATCCTCCTTGGTAATAACCCAGTTCCTGCAGCCAAAAGTTACCTTGTAACCTTCTTCATCCAACTGCCCAACTGAAAGCAGGTTCTTTTTCAAACCCGAAATGTGCCTGACCCCGTGTAGATGTAGGACCTTCCCGTCCGATGCTCCTATCCTGACATCCCCCTTCCCCTTGATTTCCAAAGGTTCGCCATCCGCCAGATAGACCTTACCGAAATCACCGGAAGTATAATTCTCCATCTCTTCTGCATGCCCGCAAGAGTGGAATGATGCCCCCGAATCCAGCACACATGATTCTAGTGCACTACTAACACTCAGAACCAGTACATCATCACCTTCGACTGTCACATTCACCGAATTGCCCCCACGATTGGGACAATCCTTCTTGTAGTGTCCCAACTCCTTGCAATGATAACACTGCACCGATCCTTTCGCGACCCTTGGTTTGTCTCTGATCTCCACGGCCTTGCCCTTACCACCCACTACGTTTTCCCTTGATTCAGTTCTCCCTTTATTGCTAGTACCCGGCCTTCCCCTGCTAGTAGTAGCTAAGGCCGATCCCGAAGTAGACGATGTCCCCAATTTCTTCAAACGATTTTCCTCGCCCAACAAGAAGTCTTTAACATCATCATACTTCAATTTATTCTTACCCGCTGAAGCATTGATCGATGTCACCGTCCCGCTCCAACTTCCTGGTAAAGACGCTAGCAACAAGCACGCATGAACCTCTTCATCAAACGTAATATCCAACGCAATCAATGAGTCTATAACATCCATAAACTCATCGATGTGTTTAGCTAAGGATCCTCCCTCTTGCATCTTGAGACTACCCATCTTGCGTATCAAATCAACCTTGTTTGCAGCAGATGGAGTTTCAAATCTCTCAGTAAGATAATCCAATAGCTCCTTTGTGGTCTTCGCCTTCTTGGTAGTCTTCGTGATCCACTTAGATAAAGTAGATCTGACCACCCCTAGGGCCTTCCGATCCATGAGATCCCAATCTTCCTGCTTTTCTCCTTCCGGTTTGACACCCTTTAGAGGCTTATAGAGATCTTTGTTATACAAGAGATCCTCTATCTGCATCCTCCAAAATCCGTAGTCAGACCCATCGAATTTCTCAACCGCCTGTTTGTCCTTGCCCATTCTTGATTGCTTGACAACACCCAATCGCTTGATAAACCAATCTTACGATTAAACCCTGATCTCCAAACCAGATCTCTTGATACCAGTTGTTGGGGTGCAACCCAAAGTCCCACATCGGCAATTGAGCAAATAATTGCAAGGTATATAAGAGCACCCACCCACTTCATTAGTATGATGCCTTTTGGGGGTTGACCCAAAAACAAATCCGTGCGGGCTAGGCCCAAAGCAGACATTATCATACTAATGTGGGAAAGTGGTGGTGGTGGTCGCGGTCCCTACAAGCGGTATCAGAGCCATGGTTCGGATGGGCCCGACCGGGTGGACCGTGTGTGTGCTTTATATGGTGGGGTTCCCCTTGGGCGACATAGCGAATCGAGTCTTGCAAACGAGGGCGATGGTGTTTCGCGGGCGGTTGGTACAATCGAGGGTGGTGGTGTTCCGCGGGCGGTTGGTGAAATCGAGGGCGATGGTGTTTCGCGGGTGGTTGGTACAAGCTTTCGCCGATATGGGCCAGAGGAAACATTGCGGGCCATAGCGGTGTGGTCCTTGGTTTGAGGGGAGGATTGTTGGGGTGCAACCCAAAGTCCCACATCGGCAATTGAGCAAACAATTGCAAGGTATATAAGAGCACACACCCACTTCATTAGTATGAGGCCTTTTGGGGGTTGACCCAAAAACAAATCCGTGCGGGCTAGGCCCAAAGCGGACAATATCATACTAATGTAGGAAAGTGGTGGTGGTGGTCGCGGTCCCTACACCTCCGTCTCGGTGTAAGGTTCGTAGTTAGACTTTACACGCTTATTAAGAAACCAAAACTAATTTGAGCCAACAATAATAGCGTGTGAAGGATATAATTGTCCATATTCATAAAGCTAAGTGGGTGAAAAATAGATCGGTGGGTGATGGTTTTTATGTAATATATGAACTTTATGAGGACAAGATTGTCCAAAACAATATTCATACTTTGCCGTTTAAAGAATAAAACAATTAAGAACGTTAAAGAGATACCAAAAAAAAAAGTAATAATAACCTTAAACTGAGACAGAAGAAGTAGTAATAAAACTTACGAGGGCTTCCTATCGCTTTCTGACGGCAGCAATCTTATTCAATTCAACTCGCAACAATATTTCAAAAGGACTCAAATTTCATTAAAAAATGGAAATTGGGGGAACTGGGGAAGAAAATTGCAACGTACTCTGTGTTGAGAATTTCGATCGAAGGGTTTTCTTTCTTTGGAAATGCAAATTTTGAGGTAGTTTTGAAATGACATTGAGTAGGGGTGTAAATGGTTTGGTTTGATTCGGCTTAGATTAGTTTAGATACCGAATAATTAGTTATTGGTCTGAAAATTATTTAGACCGAATCAAACCAAAACAGCAATGGTTTGTTCAAACCGCGATTCAGTAATTTAGTTTAGATCATGGTCTAAACTGAGGTTCAGAGCGTGGTTTATTTAAACCTCCATTTAAACTATTGTTCATATCACGATTCATATCATAGATTAGAATTTCATATTTGTTTTAAAAAATTAGTGATCATGGAGGTAGAGGGAGGGACGCGGGAGACGATTTAAGAAAGACGTGGGGGGAAGAAGAGTACTAAAACAATAGAGAAGTTGAAGGAAGAGAACACACTACACAATATAGACAATGTAAATAATTTTGTTAACTATGTGTTGCAACAAATATAACATACAATGAAATGAATAATGTATAAGATGTAAAATGAATGTTATGAACGGTTTAATGCAAAATAGGTTTTTATATAATTCCACAATCGGTATTACTTAACATACAAATATATACTCCCTCTGTCCCTCTTTAATCTACAAAAATTACCCATTTGATTGTCCCACTTTAACTTATAAAATCCTAAAATGGAAATGTTTTAATACTTTTTGAACTTGTTTGTCAAAGGCTACTGAGAACAAGTGTTACCTCAAGTGTTATGTAACACCCCAGATAACACACACGGACAGAATAAACACACCCGAGTAAAAATAAATTTGTAAGAGTTTTGCAGCGGACAAAAGCACAAGAATTATTTTTCTCAAGTTATATAAATATAACTTGAGATGCCTAGATGGCGAAAACTTTATAATCAATATGAGTACCAATTACAAAGTCAAAAGGTTTCCTATAGCTAACACACTATATGATCTATGGAACCAAAATACACTCAAACCCGAAGTATTTGAGTGTTAAAAGAGTGTATAGGAGAGAGGACCTAACGAGCCAAGAAGTACTTTGCTCTTTGTGCTATGGATGTGTGTAAATTTGGCTTGTCTTCAATCTTCTCATCCAAGCACTATTTATAGCCTTCAAATACTTGATGGCTAAACAAAGAAACAGCCTTCGGGCTGCCTTGGACGTGTGAGAGAGTGGGGAGAGTGAGTGGGTTTCTTCTCCACAAATTGTGCAAGACTTTGTCCACTTTCTATGATTTTCTCAACCGATTTCTTTGTGCCCAAGTCTAAGCTTCGCCTAGTTGTACTCCATGCTTCTCCACGCTTGTACTCTTCTCTTTTATCAGCAACAAATCCTTTGAATGGGTCTTCCCACGTTTTTCCATATTTAACACATGTGAAATATGTTGAAAGTCCTCCATAATTCACCATTTATGTATAACTTTCTTTTAATCACTTCTGACTTCTCCATGTATTTATCCTGAAATATGGACCAAAAACACAGACATCTAGACAATAATATTAGGACATTAGTATAAAATTAATATTAGAAAGAAATGTCAAACTATAATATAATTTCCGTCAGGCAACACTTGACTATCAGTGGCAACGTCTGAGGTAACACCTCTGTTTGCACTAACACTTTTAAAATGGTGGGACCCACTTGTCATACTCACAACAACTATCCACTAACTATTTTCTATCTCACTTTCTCTCTCCCATCCAACCATCTACACTCACAACACATCATCTTTTTCACTTTTTCCTTAATTAATGTGTCAAACTCATTTTTTGCAAGTTAAAGAGGGACAGGGGGAGTAGTTAATATATGTGGTCTAACATTTTGGTCTGATTGTATGGTTCCTTCTGTTCGATCTGATGGTGGGGTTCCGTTCTGTTAGGTCTGGTTCGCTCTGGAGTGGTCAGACCAAAGTCAAGTCGAACCATGCAATTTACGTATTTTTGAGACCAAACCGAACCATTGATGCTTGAAAATAAAACCAGACCGCATGATTTGGTTTGATTCAGTCTCAAACCATGGCTTGAACCGAACCACTTACACCCTTAATCGATGCAATTTGGAACGGTTCCGTTAAGGAATCATTTGCTAAGAACTTTTGGATTCAAAATGAACAATAAGCAATGATAGGGACACGAATTTACAAAAAGGTTAATACAAAATGAGGTGATGGTATTTTATTGGTTGCATCGATTGTGGATCCGCCACACTCTAATTTAAAGTACTAACAAAATTATGACACATCATTGTGAACTAAATTTTATGACTTTTTTTGTGGCTTTAGTATTACCAAATTAAGGTTTTGTTCCATTAAAAGTATGCCCCCATCCCACATTCAAAAGAAACGTGAAATTACATCGATTTAAAATAACAAACACATGTGATATCCCAAAACATGTCTGGATTAGTCCTAGACCAACGTGTGAGATAATCTAGCAGCTAATTGACTGAAATAGATGAACAAACAACTGGTCGTGATGGTTTCCGGCTAAACCCTCTAGCGTGAGAGTAAGTGTACGTATGAGAAAGAAAATGCGAACTGATT
The DNA here is from genome assembly GCA_026119855.1 of Campanula takesimana. Classification (NCBI taxonomy): domain Eukaryota; kingdom Viridiplantae; phylum Streptophyta; class Magnoliopsida; order Asterales; family Campanulaceae; genus Campanula; species Campanula takesimana. The sequence continues at coordinate 1,119,945 of JAOWBW010000012.1, forward strand.
AAAGAGAATTCAGCCAAAATTTTAGGTGTTACCTTTTGGTAAGATGAATGTTGAGCATATATAGTATTGGGACATGTGGTCTTGTATCACGTGTCCTGAATTCTGGAGAGAATATAGGTGTGGATTTTGAGAGTTTATTGCAACAGAATTTGAATTTGTTATAACAACGTAGAGACGTAGGCCGTCATAAGATAAGGCATGTAGGTCGTCTAGAGATTAGATCGAAGACGCACGCATATGTGCTCCTTGTAGAGTTGGTATTAGTGCAAGTGTTAATAATGAGTCGAGCCATAAAAGGTCGGTCCTTCGTATGAAGTTTTGATGAGGTCGTCACTTAAGAGTGAGCCTTGTAAGTGGGCCTTCTAGATATGAGCTATATTGGTTGATAATTGGCTCGACCCACTAGGTTTTGCTCGATTTATTTTGTTCATAGAGAAAAAAAAAACCATGATATTATACTCCTCTCACATTATTCATATACTTCATCCGTCTCAAACTAATCGCTACTAAAAATGAATGCAAGGATATTAAGACATATGTTGGAAAAGTAAGTGTTGTGAGTGGGCAGGAGAGAGAAAATATGCTAGTGGATAATTGTTTTAAGTGAGTAGGAGAGAGAAAATTGAACATTTTAAGTAAATAGCAATTAGTATAGGGTGTCTAAAAGGGAAATAAGTAAAGACAGAAGGATTACGTTTAATGTTATAATTGTTTAAACTTTTAAAGTTATAATTTAGTACAACAAATCAAGGATTGAAATGTATGCAATATATAGAGGTTCATGTAAAATCATCTTCTTCCTTTTATTTTTCGTTTGAGATAATCTTCTTCCTTTTATTTTTCTTTTGAGATAATCTACTTCTTTTTTAAGTAAAGTCATCTTATTTATAGCCCATTAAAACTGTTTTAGCTTGGCTAAAAAATTGGGATGACAAACTGTTGGGTGACTCTCAATAATTCTTGGGCAAAAGTGGAAGATGACAGAGGAGTTGGGCGACCGTGCATTGCGTCATGGGCGATCGCATAGTTGAAGACCTTCAAGGCCGGATTCAAACTTGATGGCTTGGGCGACCGCACAAGTAATTTTGGGCGGCCGCACAAGTGTCGGGCCGGGCTGACAGAATCCGCGCAGAAAGCGGAGTCCGAGGGTTTTTGATAAAACCTAAATCTGTCATATGTATTATAGACTTATAGACTTTTTTTGTGCAGCCTTGAGAGAGTTCTAGAGAGAGAAATCTAGGGTTATTCATTGTAGAGTGATTGTGAGATTATGTGATTGATTATCACCTTGTAATCTCCTTGTACTCTTGTTTGGTTATAGTGGATTGTTCTCCGTCGCCCGTGGTTTTTTACTCTTCTTGATTAGAAGGGTTTTCCACGTAAATCGCTGTGTTCTTTGTTTTCAATATTGTTTTCTCTTTGCTATTTTGTTCTTTGATCTTTGCAAGATAAGTAATTGTTAGATCATCAAACCTAACAATTGGTATCAGAGCTTGGTTTGAGGTTCTTGTATTGCTTATCGATTGAAGATGTCAGGAAAGAACGAACTTGAGAAATTCGATCGCAAGGTCAATTTCGGGTTGTGGCAAGTGAAGATGCGAGCAATCTTGGTGGGAAAACAATGTGTCAAGGCTTTGCTTGGTAAGGCAAAGAAACCAGAAAGCTTGACTGATGAACAGTTTGATGACATGGACGAGAAGGCTTTGTTTCTCTTGCATTTAAGTCTCAAAGATGAAGTGTTGAGGGAGGTTGTGAGCGAAAAGACTGTTGCAGGGCTCTGGCTTAGGTTTGAACAACTCTACATGACGAAGAGCATTAGTAATCAGTTGCTACTGATGAAAAAACTCGAGGAATGTAAACTCAAATCAGGTGAGTCTTTGGAAAGTCATCTTGATGAGTTTGACGGTTTGGTCATGGACTTGAAGAATGTAGATGTTGTGATTGATGATGAGCAATTGGCAGTCAAATTGCTATGTTCTTTACCTATGCACTTTCGTGAGATGGTTTTGTATGGGAAGGATGAGATCTCTTTGGAAGAGATCAAGAATGCTTTGCTACAACGTGAAGTCATTGAAACGCACTTGACTTCTCCAAGTGCTGAATCTCAAGGTGATGGGTTAGTAGCTAGAAGCAGCAGGAAGTCAGGAAAGGGAACGAGTGCAAAGAACTCGGGTCAACCCAGTTCAAGTGGAAAGTTTAAAGATGTGATATGTCATGCTTGCAAGGAAAAGGGACACATCAGAAGGTTTTGTCCCAACAAAAGGGATAAAAGGGATGATAATACAACCGGTAAGAAGGGTGAAGCTGGAGTGGTGTTTGATAACACTAGTGATGACAGTGACAATGATGCTCTTACTGCTTGCGATTCGGGTACCAAAATTCGTGATAACTGGATTTTGGATTCGAGTTGTTCTTATCATATTAGTCCCAATCGGGCATGGTTTTATTCTTATAAGGCTACTTCTGGTGGAGTGGTTTTGATGGGTAATAACGATGCATGCAAGGTTGTTGGTATTGGGACTATTAAGATTAAGATGTTTGATGGAGTAGTGAGGAAACTGCAGGATGTCAGACATGTTCCTGAATTGAAGAAGAACTTGATTTCTCTAGGCACTTTGGATAGTCTTGGGTGTAGCTTAGCCATTATGAATGGTGAACTATCGGCTACCAAAGGTGACTTGGTGGCTCTAAAGGGAAAGAAGGTGGAGACATTGTATGAGATTCTTGGGTCTACGATTGTTGGTGATGTGTCTGTTGCAAAGAGTTCCATGACTGAGGCGGAGGCTACTCAGTTGTGGCATATGAGACTGGGTCACATTGGCTTGAAGGGTATGACAGAACTTTCAAAGCGCGGTTTATTGGATGGACAGAAGACGGGGCCTATGGACTTTTATGAGCATTATGTGCTTGGAAAACAGACTAAGGCTAGCTTCGGGAAGGGAGTTCACAACTCTAAAGGTATTCTTGATTACATTCATTCTGATTTGTGGGGTCCGTCTAGGAAATTATCTAAGGGTGGTTCTCGTTATTTATTGACTTTTGTTGATGATTATTCAGGAAAGGTTTCTGTCTATTTCTTGAAACATAAGAATGATGTTCTTTTGAATTTTAAGCAATGGAAAACTTTGGTTGAGAAACAGACAGGTAGACCCATAAAGTGTTGGGTTTCGTGCAATCTGCGCAGCGGAAGATAGGCATGAATAAAACCCAATAGCCTAGATCCGCTATGAACAATAATTCATAATAACAAGATGAAAGAAACTAACCCTTGTAGATCGTTATGTAAAACTTGGATTAAGTGTTAAGATAAACGCCCTCTACCGATGATCCACACAACGAACAGATTTCAAGAACGCCTTCTTGAACTTGACTGCTAGGACTTCGGATTGATTAACGATGGTGAAGAACGATTCTTCAAAGCTCCCAAAGATGATTGTGGTTGGTGATTAGGAATTATCAAACACAATGATCCTAGTATATTATGTGTATTTTCTTTCTCAAAGAAAGAGTTTGGAATTGATCAAATCAATAGTTAGGGAACAATTCCCGTCAGTTTACATTATATACTTAGGGTTTCCAAAACCCTTTAGGACTTAGGTCTTCTTGTCCAACAAGAATTGACTTAAATAAATCTGACAGCCGGAACCGCCTCCGTACTGCTTCATGGCAGCCGTATGGCTCCATTCTAGCCGTACGGTGGCAATGGTCAGAATCCTCGTTTTTCACTTCTTTTAATTATCCGTTCTGCGTGTGTGACCAATAGGATTATACTAAGTTGACAACGAGTCCGAACCAGTCAAACCTCATAAGTCATAAGCGGACTCTAGCAAGCCATTATGACTACCCAATTAGTATAACTTTGGAATCCAAAGTTTCCTAAAATAGAACATAACACAATCTCTTTGTTACACGATGTCTATTGAACGTAAGCCATGGTCAATGGTCAACTTACATTTGTTCAATGCTTTCTCGATCCCGAATGTATCGATAATACAAATCTTATTTGAGCATGGCCATGCATTTCATCAATACCATTCATCGAGTGGCCAAAGCTTGATATCTCTCTTGACGAGGAACAAATCCCATCTTGGCTTATTACTCTTTCCTACATGATTCCGATTATGCCAATCATATTCTTTATAGCTATCCGGTTAGGGATAACGTTTGAATATGTCAAACGTAATGTTCATCATGTGGAAGACTGTAATAACCTCAGGTCTAGAGATTCCAGTGATATAACTATATGAGATTTAATTATGATATTGTGACCATGACATAAATCTCATAGGGGTCAATCCAGTATTTGTTCTCCAACAAATACTCATAAGTCTAATTGTATCCCATACACCATAATCATCATATGATTATCTATTAAACGTATACTAATATTAATCATAATTATCAGGGACGGGGATTATTATAATAAACATGCAAAAGATATAATAATCAAACATTCAATATCTTTATAAATAATAACATTTGTTTTATAAACAACATGCCTAGGGCATAACACCAACATAAAGAAACTGAGAACAGATAATGGCCTTGAGTTTGTCGAAAAGGAGATTACTGAATTTTGTAAAAATGAAGGTATTGGTCGACACAAAACTTGTGTAGGGAAACCACAACAGAATGGTGTTGCAGAAAGGATGAACCGCACGTTGTTAGAAAGAGCTCGGCGTTTGTTGTCACAGGCAGGGTTAGTTAAAGAATTTTGGGTGGAGGCGATTAGTATGACTTCTTACTTGGCTAATCGTTCTCCTAATTCTAGTATTGGGATGAAGACTCCGGTGGAGATGTGGTCAGGCTCTCCTGGAGATTACTCGAGATTGCGTATTTTTGGGTGTCCCGCCTATGCTTATGTGAACAATGGAAACAAGTTGGAGCCAAGAGCCAAAAAGTGTGTCTTTGTTGGCTATACTACTGGAGTGAAGGGATTCAGGTTATGGGATCTAGTTGCATCTAAGTTCCTGACAAGTAGAGACGTCACTTTTAATGAATCTCTACTTCTCCGTGAGAAAAAGGGTTCTGCAGAACGGTTACACAAACAGGTGGAGACAGACGGAGATGATACAGAAAGGGTGGAAATAGACTTAGATGAAAAAGATATGTCTGATAAAGCGACTCAAATTGATGCTCCAGATCAAGAGGAGGAGACCAACAAGCAGGTGGAGACTACCAGTGATCTTGGTATAGGAAAGAGGGATAAAAGACCTCCGGTTAGGTATGGCTTTGAAGAGATGGTGGCTTATACACTGTCAGCTGCTGAAACAGTAAATGTGCATGAACCAGTCTCTTACAAGGAAGTTGTGTCGTGTGATGACTCTGCAAAGTGGTCGGTTTCTATGGAAGAAGATATGGTATCTCTTATGAAAAATCAGACATGGGAACTTGTGAGACCTCCACCAAAGAAGAAATTAGTCAGCTGCAAGTGGGTCTACAAGTTCAAAGAAAGTACTTCAGGTATTGAGGAAGCAAGGTACAAAGAAAGGTTAGTTGCTCGGGGCTTTACTCAAGTCGAAGGTGTAGACTACAATGAGATATTTTCACCGGTTGTTAGACACACATCTATTCGCACCTTGTTAAGCATTGTGGTAATGCAAGATCTAGAGCTTGAGCAGTTAGATGTAAAAACGGCATTTTTACATGGGGAGCTTGAGGAGGAGATCTACATGCGCCAACCTGAAGGGTTTGTAGTCGAGGGTAAGGAGGATCATGTTTGCCTGTTGAAGAGATCCTTGTATGGTTTGGAGCAGTCACCTCGACAATGGTATAAAAGGTTTGACACTTTTATGGTTACCCATGGTTTTGCTAGGAGTGAATTTGATAGTTGTGTCTATTTGAAGGGTTGTAGTGATGGCACATTGATTTATATTGTATTATATGTCGATGGCATGCTTGTGGCTGCAAAAGATATCAATGATGTCAACCAGGTGAAATTGATGTTGCAAAGTGAGTTTGAGATGAAGGATTTAGGTGCTGCAAAGAAGATTCTTGGAATAGAGATTGAACGGGATCAAAAGAAGGGACTCTTGTACTTGTCTCAGAGAAAGTATGTGGAGAGGGTTCTGGAACGATTCGATATGAAGGATGCCAAATCTGTAAGTACTCTTTTAGCATCTCACTTTCGGTTATCTTCTTTAGATAGTCCCAAGTCTAAAGATGATATGGATTATATGTCACGCGTTCCATATTCAAATGTTGTTGGGTGTATTATGTAAGCTATGGTTTGTACTCGACCAGATATCTCTCAGGCAGTGAGCGTTGTGAGTCGATACATGGGGAATCCAGGGAAGGAGCATTGGAATGCTGTCAAGTGGATTCTGCGATACTTGAGTGGTACACCAGGTTTGTGCATTGTATATGGCAAGAACAATGATGGTTTTGTTGGGTATGTTGATTCAGAATGGGGTGGAAACCTTGATGACAGAAAGTCTACAACGGGGTATGTGTTTTGTCTTGGAGGTTCCTCAGGTAGTTGGAAATCTGGATTGCAGGAAGTCACGGCATTTTCTACTGCCAAGGCTGAGTATATGGCTATAACAGAGGCGGTCAAGGAAGCCAAATGGCTTGGTGGTTTAGTTCGTGAACTTGGTGTTGTTTAAGGTGCTCCTGAGGTTTTCAGTGATAGCCAAAGTCGTATTTGTTTGGCAAAGAATCAGAATTCTTTCCATAGGAGAACGAAGCACATTGACATAAAATATCACTTCGTGAGGACTACAGTAGCGAATGGTGAAGTGGTCCTAAAGAAGGTTGATACAGTTGACAACCCAGCTGATATGTTGACAAAACATGTGCAAATTGCTAAGTTCGAGCATTGCTTGAACTTAGTTGGGGTTACTAGTCATTGATGCCTTTGGGGCGGGGCGGCAGAGAGGAATAGGGATGTTCCCTTGTTTTACTAGCTTTTTCGGGATTGATCGTCAAGGTGGAGAATTGTTGGGTGACTCTCAATAATTATTGGGCAAAAGTGGCAGATGACAGAGAAGTTGGGCGACCACGTATTACGTCATGGGCGATCGCACAGTTGAAGACCTTCAAGGCCGGATTCAAACGTGATGGCTTGGGCGACCACACAAGTAATTTTGGGCGGCCGCACAAGTGTCGGGCCAGGCTGACAGAATCCGCGCAGAAAGAGGAATCCGAGGGTTTTTGATAAAACCTAAATATGTCACATGTATTATAGACTTTTTGTGTGCAGCCTTGAGAGAGTTCTAGAGAGAGAAAGCTAGGGTTATTCATTGTAGAGAGATTGTGAGATTATGTGATTGATTATCACCTTGTAATCTCTTTGTACTCTTGTTTGGTTATAGTGGATTGTTCTCCGTCGCCCGTGGTTTTTTACTCTTCTTGATTAGAAGGGTTTTCCAAATAAATCGCTATGTTCTTTGTTTTCAATATTGTTTTCTCTTTGCTATTTTGTGCTTTGATCTTTGCAAGATAAGTAATTGTTAGATCATCAAACCTAACACAAACCAAAAAGCAAAATGAATAAATGAGCAAATTGCAAATAAGGGTCCAAAGTTTGGAGGGCATTTGTGATTGGAGTTCTAATGTTTCATTTTTGGCGATTAAGGGTTGAAGTTGACAAAAGTTAGCAAATAGGAGATTTTTGACGGAAATGTTAGATTTTTCAGTTAAGTCGGCATGTGCTGAGCACGTGCAACTTAACTAGAGCTAATCTAAAATAGATATATGTATTTAAGGGTAGAAATGAATGCTTTGGAATTTAAAGGTTGAAAGCATAAAATCTTTTCCCAGCTACTAACATTAGAAAAGAAAAAAAAAACAAGCCCCCTCTCTTACTTTCAAGATCTAGAATCGGTGTGTCACATGAATATACGTGGTTATTGTTCCTAATCCAGTCATGTGATTTTTTTTTATGTTGGTGACTTGTTTTGATTTCATTTTGGTTCTGTTTTCTTGTTTTTTTTATCACCTGTGTTGGTTGAGTGAATACCTCATTTATTTGTTGAATAACAATGGTGTTTATATGAAAGGAATAAGAAATATTGATTGATGATGTTGTGGTTGTTAATAGATATGGTGAGATGATGGTTGTAACAGTGATGATGACTTTAGTGGTTGATAGAGACGTTAAGGGTTGATGGTGTTGTTGATGTTAGTGATGGTGTTGGTGATGGTGGTGGTAGTGAGTGGTGGTGGTGGATGTTGGTGTGGGGGTTAGCTTTAAATAGAATAACAGGGAGAAGTTTCTAAGTTTAATTTGAAACTGGAAGGGTTAAACTTTAACAAAAATCAACTATAAGAATGAGCACAAAAGTACTAAAATACCCAAACAAAGTGGTGATTTAACTGAAAATTCTAAACATTTTCGTCAAAAAGCCCCTATTTGCTAACTTTTATCAATTTCAAACCGTTTATCGCCAAAAATGAAACATCAGATCCCCAATTGCAAATGCCCCCAAAACTTTGGACCCTTGTTTGCAATTTGCCCCTAATAGATTGATGTAACAATTCCCTAGTAATGTGTTGCAAGTAAATAATGTGTTGCAAATAAATAGGAGAGGAAATCCCTTGTACCATTTTTGGTATACCAATGTGTACCACCAGTGATCTAACAGTTATATTTTATTTAGATTAAGATAATTATAATATCACAAATGATGCGTAGCCATCAGATCATTTGTGGTAAACAAGTGGTATACAGATTGTGGTACAGAGGATCTCAACTCAGTAAATAGAGTGTGGAAAAATGAGAATAACAAACTTATCTTCTTAGGACCAATCAGAGGAATGAAGCAAGGAGAAGAAGGTGAAAACACAAAGAGAATTATCGCAAATGACAAAAAACGAAACTGATGTGATAAAACCCTAAAGCCGACACTTTCAATAGAAAAAACAAATGATTAGAAGTAGAATAGAATACCTGTAATTGACAAATTCTCTTGCGTGAAGTGAAGAAAGAGTAGAAAATTGGAAAAAATTAACCCAAAATTCCACAACCCTAGTTCGCGGAAAGACCTCACAATTACGGCTCGTGCTGGTGGGGTTAACATATTCCAGCGCAAAGTCACTTTCTTCCTCCTTTTTAGCAATCAGTCTCTCACTCAGTCACCCAATTATACAGTAAGAATAATATTAATGTCTCTCCCGCTGACCCCTTCTTGACTTGGTATCAATCTTTGCCGGCGAGTAACTCTTCTTTTCCGTTTAATTTTGTGCTTTTTTTATTATTCTATTTCAATTCAACAACTTTAATTGATTCAGTTTTAGGGTTTTTTTTTTTTTTTTTTTTTTAAAGTTGTGGGTATGAGTGATTTTGATTTGGCGTAAGAGTAATCTTGACATATCAAGAGATTTACAATGGGAATGTGATTTTAGAAAGATTCTTTATCAACTTACCAGACCCCTCCCCCCTCCTCTTTGGATGCCCTTAATGCACATTGACATAATATATCTTGCTGCTAACTCTGGAGTTGTGAAATGTTTATGAAGTTTACTTTTACATTGTTTACCTGGATGCTGCTGTATACTAAATTGGGTAACAATGGATAATTTTCTTAATTATAAGATTTTACTCTTACGAGATTCTTATGCAAATCAGTTATTGAAAGATTCTTTTGCGAATCAAGTATGATGATGGCGAAGACAGAATTATTTTTAAGTCAATTCGTATGATGCTGTCTTGATGTAGTAATGGTGGAGGTGCTTTTCTGATATTAGATTGAATAAATGGAATATGTTTACTGCACTAAGTCAATCTCTGTGGCTGTATTTATGATTCCCACAAAAATCTTAGAGAAAGATTTGTTTTGTCTTGAGGGTTGAAGTGTTCATTTTCTCACACTAGTCATATTTTTATTATACGCTGCAGAGCCTCTGATAAGAAAGAGTTCATGGGTGGGAGAAGTTCCAAAAGCGCAGCTCCCAGTCGCTATTCGTCTTTTGGCTCTAGCTCAAATTCATGGGATCAATCTGGTTATCCTTACCAGCACGGACCTGAACAAAGTCAACCCTATCCATCCCCTGCTCCACCTCAAGGCTATGGTGGTCAGGCTTCTGCGCCAAAGCGAAAGCTTGAGCGAAAATACTCAAAAATAGACGATGATTACAACAGCTTAGAACAGGTAAGATATATGCTTATAGATTGGTTATTCAATACTGCCAGTCACCAAGATCTGTGCCATAATCAGTCCTAAAGGCTCTTTACCTGCACAGGCAATTTCACTTTGTTGTATACTCCCTCCGTCCCAAAATGTGTCCAAACTCTTTTCAAATTTGCTCTTGATCAAGAGCATTTAATTTTTTTGGACATTCGTTTTGGGACGGAGGGAGTATATATTTTCTGCACTTCTTATGAGCTCACTGTTTATCAGGTTTTTCATAAGTCGACGAGTCTTTAACAAGCTTAATTTCCCTAGGTTACTGAAGCCCTAGCACGGGCTGGCCTGGAGTCCTCAAATTTGATTGTTGGAGTAGATTTTACTAAGAGCAATGAGTGGACAGGTTTGATTTATTTTCGGTTTTCAGCATCACTTTTACGATATTTGTGTCTTGCTTACAGTTTATACTTATGTAAGGTGCGAAGTCATTCAACCGTAGAAGCTTGCATCATATTGGGAATGAGAAAAACCCTTATGAAGAAGCAATTTCAATCATTGGGAGGACGTTAGCTTCATTTGATGAGGACAATTTAATTCCTTGTTTTGGATTTGGAGATGGTATTTTCTAAGTCCTCGGGATAAAATATTGTTCTAAGTCAAGGTCTGTGCAATGGAGATCTTATGTATTTTATAAAATTGACAGCTTCAACACATGACCAAGAAGTATTCAGTTTCTTTCCTGATGACAAATTTTGTGAGGGGTTTGAGGAGGTATTGGGCAGATATCGGGAATTAGTACCTCAACTACGACTGGCAGGTTGAAGTTCATATCAATCAGTATTCTTTAGTTTCATGTTAAGGTTGCTTATTCAAGTTATTTAATCCTTTGGTATCTCTTTACTGGAAATAGGACCAACATCCTTTGCCCCTGTTATCGAAATGGCAATCACCATTGTTGAGCAAAGTGGTGGCCAATATCATGTTCTACTAATCATTGCAGATGGACAGGTACACTTCTCCTATGGCTTCTATGATTGTTATATACTGTGTGTATATATATATATATATACACACGTATATATGGAAATATAATCTTATTTATCCACAATGTGATAGGTTACAAGAAGTGTTGATACAGGACGTGGCCAGCTAAGCCCACAAGAACGGAAAACTGTCGAGGCAATTGTGAAAGCCAGGTAAATTATTGCAGTTTGTTCACGTACTTATGACTTGTTATACGACATTTTCTTAATCAGATTTCTTGTTCGAAATGCAGTGAGTACCCCTTGTCAATTATTTTGGTAGGGGTTGGAGACGGACCATGGGACATGATGAGAGAATTTGATGACAACATTCCTGCTCGAGCCTTTGATAATTTCCAGGCAAGTCTTTTACGAGTCAACGGAACCTCAGCAGTTTTGCATTGTTCTGAATCTCCATGATGTTTGGTTTTGTAGTTTGTAAATTTTACAGAGATTATGTCTAAAAGAGTTGACCGGTCAAGAAAAGAAGCCGAGTTTGCTCTTGCAGCCTTGATGGAAATACCTTCTCAGTATAAAGCAACATTAGAGCTCAATATATTAGGGTAACAAATTCAGCTGGGCCCTCTTTCTTTCTTCGTTCCTGTCTCTATGATTTTTCTTTAAAAAAAATTAAAAAAATCCTTTTTTTTAAATTCCATAAATGTTTGCATCTTTTTACCAGTGTACATAGAGGGAATGCTATAGAGAGGTTTGCACTTCCCCCACCTCGCTATGGCTCAGCTTCATTAGGTGGTTCAAAACCTTCACGATCTACCAATTTTCAACCAACACCACCCTTTTCTGGTGGAAGGGAAGCATCTGTTGTTAACAGGAGTCAACCTGGAAGTTCTGCTTCGGACCACCAAGTGAGTGACTGCTCCTTAAAAAGGGCAAAATTGCACCAAAAATCACCCAACTATAGGCCAACTGTGGATTTCATACCTAAACTATTTTACGTTCCATTCCTTGCACTAAACTATTTTTCAGTTGCGTGGGAGATCACTCAAGCTAACGGCATCCAAATTTATCGTTAAGTTGTCACGTAGATTGCACATGAAAGGATTTTTAAGGGTAAAATAGGGAATTCGTTATAAATAAAATTAAATGAACATTTGTGGGGGTAAAACTGCAAAAGATTAAACTATGTAGACCCTAAAGACATTTCTCATTATAAAGGTCTTAAGTATGAAATCTATCACAACACCCCCTCCCTACCTTATAAACTTCATTAACCTAACTCTAATTTATCTGAAAACTCAAAAACAAAAAGCCCTCTTCTTCTTCTTCCCTTCAACGCAGCCGTCAACGCCTCCCCCACCACCGGTAACGGCCGCCCTTCTCATCCCAACCAACCACCGGCATCTAGTCTCCCACGACTCCTCCTTCCTTCCAGGCCACCCTCTCTCTCTCTCTCTCTCTCTCTCTCTCGTCATAACCCATGCCATCGTTTCTTCTTCCACAGTTCCAGCGTCCAATGGCTTTCAAATTTCTTCTTCTCTGGTCGTCTCCAAGATCCGGTCGTCATCTCATTCCAGATCTGGGTATTTTATTTCGGTTTTTGGTAGATTGTGAGAATGCTTTTAAAAACGACGAAAGCACCCATATTTGTCAATTTCTGCTTTGACAAGCACTCACGTTCCAGATTTGAGTTTTTAATCTGGGTTTTTGTTTCCCTTTCCATGTCTATTTCATGTTTTTTAGACAAAATTGTTTTGGGGTTTCTGATTTTGATTTGATAATGTATCGGACTTAAATGTACCGGTAGTGATCTTTTTCTTGGCAATTGCGGTAGTGATGGATGTGAGTTAGTGGTCGGGTGGTGCTGATGGTGAGTTTGAATGGTGGTGACATTAGACGGTGGCGGGTGGCGAGTTTGCAGGGTGGTGGTGTTGTTAATCATTAAACAATGAAAAACTCATTTGAAATAAATAGTTAATGATTAAACTCAAAAAAAAAAAAAAGTTAAGGGGTGAATAATAAAAGTTGCAATAATGTAAGGAGCTTGTAAGTATTTAGCTCAAATAAAAAGAAATTTAAGGAAAAAGGTGGAGTAGTTTTCCTAGTTTACCCTTAGACTGTGAATCATGTGCAATGCACATGACAAGTTAACGATAAAATTTGGATGCCGTTAGCTTGAGTGATCTCCCACGCAACAGAAAAATAGTTTAGTGCAAGGAATGGAACGAAAAATAGTTTAGGTATGAAATCCACAGTTGGCCTATAGTTGGGTGATTTTTGGTGCAATTTTGCCTTGAAATTATATTCCCTCCGTCCCATAATATATAGTAAAGCACCTTCCTTTTTGGTCCTTTACGAAATAAATGTCGCGTTTGTTTTTAAGTAAGGAGATAGTTTTGATGTACTTTACCATGGTACAAGTGATGTACAAAACAAACAAGTAGAGCACGTTTTTTAAAAACGTTGACAAGTCAAATTCAAATGTGTCGTTAGTTATGGGACGGAATATCGTGTACCAATTTTGTAGTGTTATAACTCTGACAATGTTGGTTTTGTTTATGCATCTTTGATAGCTTTGTCCAATCTGCATTACCAATCCCAAGGATATGGCATTTGGTTGTGGTCATCAGGTATAGCTTTCCGCATTTTTGTTTGTTTTTTTTTTTTTTTTTTAAAAAAAAAAAATAGAAAAAAATGAAGGAATATGTAGGAATTGATGGTGGTGTTTTCATTTTCAGACTTGCTGTGAATGTGGAGATGCCCTTGAGTTATGCCCCATCTGCAGGAGCTCCATACAAACCAGAATCAAGCTTTATTAAGTGACATCAATCTACTCTTTAACGAATGCTGACTGACAGCTAATTTATTTTTCAAGCACTTATCCTGGCTAAATATTAATACTGTTGCTTTTGTATTTGGACTAAAAGCTGTATGAAAAAAAAAAAATTATATGCTCTAGATTTTTATATATTGCGCTTTGTAAATATTATCTTTTGTAAGAAATTAATTATTTTTTCTGTTTTTCCTCATTCTAAGTGGGTTTCAATATTCAAATAAAGATTCTCTCAGTCTCAACAAATGGTTGTCTTTTATTATGTTCTAAAGTATGTCAATTGGCCAATGAAAAAACGTTGACAAAAACTTGTGTGAGTGAGACGGGTCTCGTTGAGCGAGTAAATGGTTTGTCCCCTATGGGTGGAGCGGGGCAAGCCCATCTCCTCTCTCGTCGAGATCAGTCTCACGACTTCCTTAAAAGCATCTCATCTTTTATCTTCTCTCTCAAAATATCTACTTATCTCCAGTATGTTCTTTTATCAATTTCCACAGTAAATTCCCTCACTATATTCACTTTCTTCATCATCTACATTTCGCTTAAAATTAATTATGGGAAAATGCTCCAAAAAATCATTTTTAGAAAATCCACTTCCCCACAAGTTCCCTATTAAATTGAAATGTCCGGGAAGTTCTTGTGCAGCAGTTTATCATACTGCATGCAACATGCAGTAATAAAAAAAATAAATATATATGATACTGCATTAATACTATTGCATCATACCACTACCAACAGTCGCCGGCGGCCGGCTCTATCGTCTCCATGCAGTATCATATTCACTGTGCAGTGTTATGTAATGCAGTACAATTGATGAATAATATAACATGAATATTACAAACATGTTGTGACCAACTTATGTGGAAGAGATTTGTAAAAAGGGAACTTATCGGAAATCGCCCCAACTACTGGAAGTACATTTAGGAATAATGATAAAGAAATATTAGAGCCTAATCCTATACAACAACAACAACATTACCCCAGTGCCGCAAAGGCTCCCACCTATGGTGGGGTAAGGGGGGGGTCGGATGTACGCAGCCTTGCCCCTGTATTAGAGCCTAATCCTATATGTCCACAAATTAGGTGCGTCCTTAATTTCTGTATCCTAATAATAGCCAGAGTAGGGATGGCCAAACCGGACCGGAACCGTCGAACCGGCCCGGAACCGGAACCGAAAAAACCGTAACCGCCATGAACCGCCACGAAAACCGGAACCGTGGGAACCGGAACCGTTTTGGATAAGGGCCGGTTAAGGTTCAACCCCCCAAAAAATCGTGAACCGGCGGTTCCGAACCGCCCAACCAAACCGCGAACCGGAACCGTCTGAACCGTCAGTAAAACCGTTAAAAAACAATCAAAATCATTAAATTTCTAACAGTTTCATTAGAATTAACCGTTACTAATGGAAAGTTGACAAGGAAAGTTGTGTTTTGACTGATTTTTTGCCAAAATCAGTGAATGAAAATAATAAAAATGTGTTTTTGACCGATTTCTAATAGTTTCATCAGAATTAACTGTTAAAAAACCATCAAAAAATGAACCGTGGAACCGAACCGGAACTGGACCGGAATCGAACCGGAACCGTATTGTGACAACCGGAACCGGAACCGGTGTAACCAAGGGCCGGTTAAGGTTCACATAAAAGCCGAAGCGGAACCGGCGGTTCCGAACCGGAACCGTAACCGGAACCGTGTTTGGTCATCCCTAAGCCAGAGTGATATACGTAGAAAACAGAAATGAGTGTTGTTGCTCTCCAAGTGTTCGGTCAAATGCGTGACAGAAGATATCCCGCCAATGGAGCACCAAAGCTTGTTAACCACCAAAGGTAACATCTTCAGTTTCTTATAAATTGATGGCTGAACATGTTAGGTTTCTGAAAACTGATTGATTTGGAAATTTGATTACTTAATGTCAAGAACTCGAGCATTAATGCACCAAAGATGATCCCAAATGATCCTCATTAATGTAATCTTTGCAGACTTACTGTGGCATGAATATATCATTGTACATGTACTTCATTACTCCCTCCGTCCCAAAATGATTGTCCCAAATTGCTCTTGATCAACAAGAGCAATTTCGGACATTCATTTTGGGATAGAGGTAGTATTATGTATGCCCTCATTGCACTTGCTTAGTTTTGCTAGAAAAGTAAATCATGAAATGCATTTTCTTGAAATCAAGGAGATATAACGTGAGGAAAATAGTTGCAAAAAGTAAATTACAAGACGCAAGATTCGATAATATCTGTAAAGACTTTTCTGCTTCGGTTCATGTGTCTGCAAAGAAATGGTATGCCTTAATATTGTTTATGATTAGTCGGAGAGCTGAGATCGTAGTTGCTATAGCTAGCAAAGAGAATACGATGATGTTGGCCCAGTGCCAAACCTTCTTCTCTAGTTTTGCTGTCTTCCCTTTAACCTGTTCAATCAAGAAACAACACAGTTATAGACCATGTCTGCATCTTAGTCGTTCTTTTCCCATCTGTTCTAAAAAGGCAGCACATTTAGACTTATTACCTTAATGAAGATCATGCTTGGGAACACAAATGTTAGGGTCACCAACGTGAATGATCCTAACAAGTTGATAAAGTCACCCATAAAAGGGCAAGCTGCAGTCACCAGTGTGTTGCCCGAGAAGAGGAATGCTCGCAGGCAAATTAGGCGTTTGATGTTCTCTCTCGAGTGCATACCCTTGTCCAGTTTTAGGAACTTTGTATCAAGAGCCTCGTGAATCGGAGCAACAAACATCTGAAATGCGTTATAGACAGAGTACAAGAGATGGTTACGTCATTTTGTTAGGCAGTCTAAACTTAAAAATCCAGTAACTTGGGAAAGTATTTATATACGCATGAAAGAACTGTTTGTCCCTTTAGATTTATGTTCATAGATTAATTATCTTTTCCTTCCTGGAAGCACTAAGCCATGTGGGCCCGATCCTTCCATGGACCCCACGGGGGCTCTTGTAGCACCAAGTTGACCCCAATCTACTATCACTATCGTTATGCTGCAAGTCAAGAGCAGGACTAGCAGCTAGGGCCACTAAATATTGATGACGATCCTTAAGGATTTTATTTTATTTTGAATTGGATACAGTTGATTACTTTGTAGCCTCATTAGCAGTCGGATCACAAAGTAGGTCAAGTGTCAATTTTTCATTGATTCTTAGGAATAAATAAATCAAGTAATCAAAGTGGAAATAAAATAGTTCAAATGATTATAACATGAACTGCCCGCTAGTTCATATCTGAGCTAGTGAGCTCTGCAGTTCTGCTGGAGGTATTTGATAGTAGAACAGAGGTTCAATCCCCCACCATATGCACTGTCAAATTGAACTCTTGTAATAGATTAAGTCATTCATCATATGGTATAGAATATCAATATATGTGTGTAAAGCAGTAATTTTCATGAATAAGTTTAAAGACGGATTAAGGGAGCTTACATGCTGGGAGATTATGGATTGTACGAAGACCCCCGAGTTTATTAAGACCTTGACCCATTTGGGTCCACTTAGCTCTTTAGGCAAATACTCGGAAACCACAGAACCATATGCCCAATATCCTACTATGCTCACGCCATAGTAAATTGCTAGTCCAACACTGTACTGTGAATACAATGCTTTTCTCATGTTTACCACTGCCGGTTTGCGTAGAGTTGACTGTCATACAGAAATTCATCATTTTAGCTTAAAATATCAAATACTCCGTATTATGAACTCTATGAGTGTTTATTCAGATGTGTTATAAAGGCCTTAACCTGTATCTCTAGTAGTATGCCAGATGTGTTGGAAACAATAATTGCTGATATTGCACCAAAACCATTGAATACCCTAGATACAGTGCTTCCACCAATTTGGTAATCTCTGGTTTGGTTAGATTTTCCTTTAAAAAACAGTAATTTTTCAGCAAAATCAAACATTTTGCTTGTTACATTTTTACTCCCTCCGTCCCAAAATGATCTTCCCATTTGCCATATCTCATTGTCCCCAAAAGTTCTCCCATTTCTACAATTTGGGCTTAAAAGTGCATAACCAAAACATGGCTAGTGAAACAAGTGTTCATATTCTTAAAAAGTTTGAATAGTCAAATGGGAAGATCATTTTGGGACGGAGGTAGTAATATTCAAGCGTATTAGGAAAGAAACTTGTTGACTTGTCAGAAGCACACTGTAAAATTTTCATAATCCAACAGCACTTACCATATCTGACTACTACCACCAGAAGAATGATAATGTAACTGAAAGTAAGGACTGTGGAGGTCACCAACCATTTTCTAAGTGAAGATATTGTTGGAACCAAGATTGAAAATATAAAGTATGATGCCCCTGTGATAGCAATGAAGTATTGCAGTCTCCACGGAGAGCCACTGAAATCTGAATTAATTTCCTGCGTTTTAGAAAGATTCAGCGTTTACAAATGTCTTAATATTATTGGTAGATTTAAAGTATGTGTATGTATTGACAGACAGAGAGACCTTTAGTGCCCTGCCTCCAAGAAGTAAGAAACCCATATTCGCAAGAAGAAGGGTCAAAAACTGAAAAACCCATGTAAGATAGAACATTTGTCTCCCTTCATAAGACATAGACAAAGTGGTTAGGCTCTGTCTGAACAATAATGGGCATTCATTTTGAAGAAAGTGAAATACTGTGGAAAACGTACCAAAGAGAAATCCCATGAGATCTCTGTATCTGATGAAGCGTTGGCCATTGACGAAGTGAAAGTCAGCCAAGAGCCAATTAGCATAGGCAGTGAAAAACCCGACAACAATCAAGCTAACGACACCCCATGTCCAACCCAAAGGAACTAACATTAGGTTTGAGAAACTCAGTACGTATCAACAGTTGAAACTCGTTACGAGTAACAACCCAACTTGCTTCCATGAATCTGTAAGTAATATCAGCACGAAATACAAGAAGTTCGAGTAAAAAGAAAAGAGAAGATAATAAAGATTTAATTTAGTAAACAAACCGTGGTCTACTGTATGAGCAGAAGCTGGACCATACTCATGAACTAGACCACCACCTTTTGCTGGATCTATTTCTGTTTCCAGGCTTAGAGTTTCCTTGGTGCTATTGTTTTCTGTTTCCATTGATTAATGTGTTATTGACAATTTAGACCCTAAAGTCATATACCACCCTCCCAAACGAATCCTGAAGTTTTTTTTTTCGCCAGATCAGACCTTGAAGTGTAAAAAAGTCGCCAGTTAAGGCCTTTTTGACGGATTTTGTTAGAAAAGTCAGTTAAGTAGCATGTGCCATGTACGTGATTGACAAAATGGATGGATTTGTAATTGATATCAGCTATTAAGGGCTTTAGTGAAATTCCTAAAACTTAAAGGGTTAAAAAAAATCAAATGTACAATATTTTTCTGCATATTTAATATATCAAATTTTTTTACCAAAAAATTATAAGTACAATTTAAAAATAAATCTCAGATTTGGAATTGATTTAATTAAAAAAATTCAATAAAACCTTTAGTATTTTTAATATCTTAAAATTTAAAATTATATGAAAATTAATATTTTTGTTTTTGTTTCTTTCTTTTTGTCATTTTTTTATTCGTCTTGATTTATTGTTAATGTAATAATTAGTAAGATTAATTTTTATATATTTTTAAATTTTAATATATTAAAAACACTAAAGGTTTTATTGAAAGTTTTTAATTAAATCAATTCCAAATCTGAGATTTATTGTACTTATAATTTTTTGCTAAAAAATTTTGATTTATTAAATATGCAGAAAAATATTGTACATTTGATTCTTTTAACCCTTTAAGTTTTAAGAATTTCACTAAAGCCCGTAATAGCTGATATCAATTACAAATCCATCCATTTTGTTAATCACGTGCATGACACATGCTACTTAACTGACTTTTCTAACAAAATCCGTCAAAAAGGCCTTAGCTGGCGACTTTTTTACACTTCAAGGTCTGATCTGGCGAAAAAAAGACTCCAGGGTTCATTTGGGAGGGTGATATAGGACTTTAGGGTCTAAATTGTCATTAACCCTTGATTTATTTATCAGCAAAGTTGAGATTCCTATGAATAAATGATTGAGAGTACTAACAATATTGTACCACAGTTCTTCCTTTACAGAGGGAGATATGGTTGCATAACTATAAATAGGAGCTCAGTAGTGATAGATACTACAGGTATGATGTATGCCTTGGCTTCACATTAATTATTTATTTGACACTGGGATTTGTACACATTTGTATTAATTTGAAATCCCTATATGATACTCCCTCCAATCCAAAATACCCGTCGCTTTTTGACTTTTCACTAGTTTTGAGAAAATCAATTAATACCATAACTTATCAACTAAAGTATCAAATTTACGCATACAAAGTGTGTCTCTTCCCTACAATAATTTCTCACAATAAAACAATTAATTAGATAGAATAATATCCAATGCAAGGATAATTGGATAAAGGTGACATTTGAATGCTTTTAAAACAAAAGCGTCAATAATTTTGATAGTAACACTTCAAATCAAAAGACTCTGGTAAACTAAATTGTGTTTGAAACTTCCAGACGTTGAAGGAGACTCTATGAACAAGATGATTTTTGAGTTCTATCAGATGTTGTGACAATTTTGTTGAATTCTATGGCTGAATTTGCTAATTCAGCTAGTTCTCTGATTGAACTCATCTATTCAACCAGTTTTGTGTTTCTGGAGTGAATGAATGTTAATTATGTTGGGATACAATTAATATTTCCAGCAACTATTTTGTTGGGTTAATTATTTGGTGGGTGTTTTTAGATGGGTGGTTCTCTTGAAATATGAAGAGACATTTTTGGGAAGACAAAAGGGTGGCTTGGTTCTTGTTTGGGAAAGTTCAAGAACCATCAAGTAGGTTGTCTTGGCTCTATAAATAGAAGATGGCAGCACATGGAGAGTGTGTGGAGACACCATTGTGCGTGTGGGAAAGACACACCAATGTGTGGGGAGAGAGGTACACACCAAAAAATGTAAAGAAAAATATGAAGAAGAGTGCACGAGTGCCTCTTAGCATTGTGAGAGTAGCCTAGTGTTATCATTCCTTGTAATCTTTGAGTGAGGGACTCGTATTTGTAGGGTGATACACTTTGTAATGTTGATGTTAAGATAGTAATATTAGTGTTGTGCCTGTGGATGCAGGCAAGAGGCTGAACCACGTAAAATTTCTTGTGTCTTCATTTTTTTCTTCTTTCTTTGTGTCCGTACCCCGCTATCGATCCAAGTTGTGCGAATCACTAACCCCAACAAATTATGTTCTGAGCGGTTGGGGGGGGGGGGGGGGGGGTTATATTAATACATGAAGAGTTATAGTGCCTCTTTGGCATGAAAGCTTG
Source organism: Campanula takesimana (assembly GCA_026119855.1). Lineage (NCBI taxonomy): Eukaryota > Viridiplantae > Streptophyta > Magnoliopsida > Asterales > Campanulaceae > Campanula > Campanula takesimana. The sequence goes on from JAOWBW010000012.1 coordinate 1,141,150, forward strand.
GTCTATTCGAACACAATCGCAGATACATTACATGCGTCCAAGGGCGGATCTACTAGTGTGCCTACCATTGCCCAGGCAATGGTTTAAGAAAAAAAATATATATATATATATTACATTTTGAGTAAATAAGTTAATAACTGTGCGATTAGTTTACATAATCTTTAGGTAGCTTAGTTGGTTGAGATGTTAGGTTTTTTGCCAAGTGACATGGGTTCAACTCCCACTAGTTGCAAATAGTTTCCATTTTTTTTTTAAACTCTAATAGGTGAGCTTTCTTCAAAGTTTTTGTAAAATTCTTTTGGTACCACTTAAAAATATTTTTTCCCTCTACTATGATTTTCTTTTTAAAAACATCAATGTAAAAAAAAAAGTTAAAAAAAATCTTAACCATCACTTTAACTGACATTAATATAAAATTTTGTAGTTGTTCATGACATAAGCTTTCTTGTTCAAATTTAAAAAAAAAAAAAAAAAAAAAAAATCTTGACCACTTATGTTTTTAAATTTGCTCATCATTTTTATTTATATTTTGTCGATTTATCAACTATTATTGTGTGAATGATTTTTTCTTTACTAGCTATTTTTAGAATGGAGCATCGACCTTTTCCAATAATTCCCAAAATTTTACTTAGGGTAAATTGCCTAAGTATTTTACTACCTCCGTCCCACTTGAAAAAGGTTGAAGGTTGATATTCCTTTTTGTGTTGTCACATTTGAAGGGTAACTTTCGTCTTTAAGAAGCACTAATACCAGAGTACACTAAAAAAAAAAACCGGGGGCGCTGCCCCCGAAGCCCCGTTCATTTTAGTTTCACGGTATTTTTTTTCTCGCAAAAAGTAGGCAACACCATATGTTTTAGCTCCGCCACTGCATGCGTCCATCTTGGCTTGAACCTGTTAAATCCAAACAAGTCCGACCGAGCTAGTCCACCGAGCCGCCCACACTAAACATGCACCATGTGCCCGATCCAGACAAAACTTTAAGGCCTCCTTAGCTCTCCTAGCGATGATGTGGCCATGTGAAGTGCAAAGTGTACCCTTTGCCGCGTGCGGGTAGAGGATGGTGCTCCTTGCAGCTTGCTTGGGCTAGCATTAGACCACTAGGTTGCAAATTTGAGTGTAACATATGATAGTTACGAGTCCAAATCCTCTGTGTCACTTTGTGTGCCACTTCATGTGCCACAATTGATCTAATGGCTCACAGTTATTGAGATTGGTAGTATTGTAATATTATGCAAACATATGAACGGTTGGATTACAAGTGGTACATAGAGTGGCACATAAAAATGGCACAGGAGATCTCAACTCGATAGTTACCTCCTTGAAACGAGGTCTATTAAATGACTTATCATTTTACTTCTTTAATCAATGTGAATGTGGTTCTCATTCACCACATATTGGTTTCTAGAAGATAAATATACCAACCTAATCAACTCCAAATGATGTTTTCACATTTTTTTTATTATGTTTCATCTACTCCCTCCCTACAAAATACATGACGTTTTAGGTGTTAATTTTTGTTCCAAAATACTTGACGTTTTACTAATCCCAAAGAATATTTACTCTTGTTTACCTACAATAACATATTCATTAATTGCAAGTTATCTCTTGTGTAACCATATAACTGTCTAGAAATTGGAATTTGTTAGGGGCACAAAGGTCTTTTAGTATGTATTAATTGCATTTCTTAATATGTGTGAAGAATTCTAAAACGACATGTATTTTGAAACGGGGGATATCTTCTTATGATGAACTAATCTTTTTAGTTACAAATTGAACATAACTCGTATCGAATCTATGATTGATATCTAGTTCAGTTTTATTGTTTGGCTTATCACAAGTGTTATAATTATTCCAATTCATTCATGTTTGAATAGTGAAATATTGTGCATAATTAATGTTATACTGGGTGTAGTTAATTGCACTAGGTTGGATTAACTGAATGTTTGTCATCCTATTGATAATTGGATTTTATTGAGTGTCCAAAATATCTACATCTTAATTGACCAGATTAATTCATTATTCATGCAGAAAGTAGAAATGAGTCGGGTTGCTCTCCTACTGTTCGTTGAAATGCATGAGAGAAATATCACCCAATGGAGCACCACAGCTTGCCAACTATACCCAAGGTAACATCTTCAGCTTTTTAAATTGATGACTGAAAATGAAACATCTTAAAATGCTGATCAACTGCTTGATTTGGAAATTTAATTAATTTTGAACTTATTGTCTCAAGAACTCGAGCATTAATGTCCCCAAACATGATCCTGAATGATGCTCATTGACATTGATGTAATCTTTACAAATATTATTGTAATTTCAGTAGGAATTATATCATTGTAATTTCATTATCATGCATGCCCCATTGTACTTTTTTAGTTATTTTTTTTAGAGAAGTAAATCATGAAATGCATTTTCTTGAAATTAAGCGAACAAAACATAAGGCAAATAGTTACAGAAAGTAAATTGCACCGACTTAAGAACCGATAATATATGTAAAGACTTTTCTGCTTCGATTCATGTGTCTGCGAAGAAATGGTATGCCTTTATATTGTGTATGATTAGTCTGAACGCTGAGATGGTAGTTGCAATGGCTAGCAAGGAGAATAAGATGATGTTGGCCCAGTGCCAAACCTTCTTCTCCAACCTCGCTGCCTTCCCTTTAACCTGTTCAGTCAAGAATAACACAGTTATAGACCATGTTTGCACCTTAGTCCTTTTTTATTTATTATTATTATTATTATTATTCCATTCGAAAAAAAACATTTAGGGACAGAGTTATGATCAAAATGGACACTCATTTTGGGACAAAAATTTCCTAAAAACATTTTGACTTATTACCTTAATGAAGATCATGCTTGGGAACACAAATGTTAAGGGAACCAGTGTGAATGATCCTAACAAGTTGATGAAGTCCCCCATAAAAGGGCAAGCTGCAGTCACCAGTGTGTTGCCCGAGAAGAGGAATGCTCTCAGGCAAATTAGGCGTTTGATATTCTCTCTTGAATGCATACCCTTGTCCAGTTTTAGGAACTTTGTATCAAGAGCCTCGTGTATTGGAGCAACAAACATCTGAAAAATATATTATGGATGCAGTACAAGAGATGGTTACGTCATTTCTTTATAATCTAGAAACTTAAAAGGTATTAATATACATATGAAAGAACTCTGTTCCCTTAAATTTATTTTCCTTGATGAATTTTCTTTTCCTTCCTGGAAGTACTAAGCCCATGTGGGTCAGACCCTTCATTGGACCCCACGGGAGCTCTTTTAGCACTAGTTTGGCCACAGTTTAATAACACTATCTTCATGCCGAAAGTCAAGAGCACGACTAGGCGTACTAAATAAGTAGATATTGATGACGGTCCTTAAGGATTTTAATTTATTTTGAATTGGATTACGTTGAAAACTTTGTTTGATACTCGTTAGCAGTGGGTCACAAAGTAGGTCAAGTGTCATTTTTTTCATTGATTCTTTGGAATAAATAAATCAAGTAATCAAAGTGGAAATAAAATAATTCAAATGATTATGATATGAACTGCTGCTAGTTCATATCTGAACTCTGCAGTTCTGGTGGAGTTATTTGACCGTTGAACATAGGTTCAATTCCCACCAAATGCATTGTCAAATTGAACTCTTGTACTCCCTCCGGTCCAAAATAACTGTCTTTTTTTGCATTTGCACAACTCTTAAGAAATGTAATAATTATCATGACTTAGTGACAAAAGTTCCAACTTTACCCCTATTAAGTGTGCAACTTCCTTACATTAATGTCTCACACTAAGATAATTAATAAAAGAGAATAAGTTTCAATGCAAGGATAAAAGAGACATTTAGCTCAAAAGTGACAATTATTTTGGACCAAAATTTTGGTCCAAAAGTGACTGTTATTTTGGACCGAAGAGAGTAATAGATTAAGTCATTCAGTATATAGAAAAACTCAATATATGTATGTGTGTGTGTGTGTATACTCCCTCCGTATAGATGTCATTTTGGAGTGTTTCACACATATTAAGAAATGTCATTAATGCAGGTGAAGAAGTCCCAAATACCCCTAAAGTAATTCAACTACCTAAGTAATTAAATGGTTAGGTAAGAGATAGTTCACTATCATTATTAAGGGTATAATTGGTATAGAGCAATAAAAAAGCTTTGAAATTAGTGAAACGACAAGTATCACAAAGTTTTCGTGAATAGATTTATAGAACAGATTAAGGGGAGCTTACGTGCTGGGAGATTATGGACTGTACGAAAACTGCAGAGTTAATTAGGACCTTGACCCATTTGGGTCCACTTAGCTCTTTAGGCAAATACTCGGAAACCACAGAACCATATGCCCAATATCCAACTATGCTCACGCCGTAGTAAATTGCTAGTCCAACACTGTATTGTGAATACAGTGCTTTTCTCATGTTTACCACTGCCGGCTTGCGTAGAGTTGACTGTCATACAAAAATCATCACTTTAGCTTAAATACTCTCTCCGTCCCAAAATGATCTTTTCATTTGACTATTCAAACTTTTTAAGAATTTTTAAGAATATGAACACGTGCTTCGCTAGACATGTTTTGTTTATGCACTTTTAAGCCCAAATTGTAGAAATGGGAAGAAGTTTTTTGGACAATGAGAAATGGAGAATGGAAAGATCAGTTTGGGACGGAGGGAGTATATCAAGTATTGTGAACTTTATGATTGTTTATTCAGATGGGCTATAGAGGTCTTAACCTGTATCTCCAGTAGTATTCCAGATGTGTTGCAAACAATAATAGCTGATATTGCACCAAAGCCGTTGAATACCTTAGACACAGTGCTTCCTCTAATTTCGTAATCTCTGGTTTTGCCAGATTTTCCTTAAAAATAAAAAATAAAAAATTGTCAGCAAAAGCAAAATGTTTAATGTGTGAAAAAGTCATACGCGTGCCGAACATCAGATAGACATTACGGTTTAACAAGGGAAATTAGTTTTGGAAATGATTTGAAAGCTAAGGGGGAACCTACCACCATCTTTGACTACTACCACCAGAAGAATGATAATGTAACTGAAAGTAAGAACTGTGGAGGTCACCAACCACTTTCTCAATGAAGATATGGTCGGAACCAAGATTGAAAATATGAAGTATGATACCCCTGTGATGGCTATGAAGTATTGCAGCCTCCACGGAGAGCCACTGAACTCTGAATTAATTTCCTGGTATTCGGAAAGATTCAGATGTATAAGTTGTAGGTTAAAAGCATGTGTATGCACAGAGAGAGAGAGAGAGACCTTCAATGCCCTGCCTCCAAGAAGTAGGAAACCCATATTTCCAAGAAGAAGAGTCAAAAACTGAAATACCCATGTAAGATAGAACATTGGTCTCCCTTCATAAGAGATGCACAAAGTTGTTATACACTAATTAAAGATATCTCCGTCTAAAATCGAATGTTATTTTTGTTCTTGATCAAGAACAGATAATGAACAAAAATGGACATTCGTTTTGGGATAGAGGGAATAGATGTCTGTTTCTTCTAGCATACATACGAGGAAAACTTACCAAAGAGAAATCCCATGAGATCTCTGTATCTGATGAAGCGTTGGCCATTGACAAAGTGAAATCCAGCCAATAGCCAATTAGCATAGGCAGTGAAAAACCCGACAACAATCAAGCTAACGACACCCCATGTCCAACCCAAAGGAACCAACATCAGGTTTGAGAAGCTTAGTATGTATCCACAGTTGAAACTCGTTACGAGTAACAACCCAACTTGCTTCCATGAATCTGTAAGTAATTTCAGCATGAAATACGAGATCTCATATTACAGATCGGGGAAAATGATGAGAAAGAAAAGATTTAATTTAGTAAACAAACCGTGGTCTACTGTGTGAGCAGAAGCTGGACCATACTCATGAACCAGACCACCACCCTTTGCTGTATCTATTTCTGTTTCCAGGCTTAGAGTTTCCTTGGTGCTATTGTTTTCTGTTTCCATTGATTAATCTATCAACAAAGTTGGGATTCCTATGACTGAATGATTGAGGGTACTAGGAATCTTGTTTTCTGACACTGACAAAGTTGCATAACTATAAATAAGAGCTCTCAGTGTATATAGATGTGACGTGTATGATGTATGCCTGCAGGGTCTCGCATTGATTTGCCAAATTTGGGTTATTTTAAGGATATGGAACCGCGTGTAGCCGCTGCTCTCCTGCAGGCTGCAACGCAACGGGCCTTAAAGATTTAGCCACATTGTTTTTATTTTGGTATTGACATCATAATTGTGGGGCATAGTATGCATTATTTATTGAACGACTTAGTCCCATTTTGACCAGCATTTTGGAATCAACTTGGCATGACACAATCGGTTTGGAAATATTTTTGTTTATGGGGTACTACCTGTTCCGCAGATGATTTTATTTCAAAATGTTTAGGTACAAATTTTAGATATTAACATACTCCTTCCATCCGTTCCTAAATAAATGTTCAAACAATCAAAAATAGACTATGTTTGTTTGAAATTTTGGATCGAGGGATACTTTTAACTTGGATTAGAACATCTATTCCCGATGATTAAAAATACTATTTTGGAAAATGCAATGTGTTACTGGACGATGAAAAGGAAAATTAGTGCATAGCCTTATAATATTATGAGACAGAGTGAAAAGGAAATTTAGTGCATATTCAAACATTTTCAACTCAATGTTGATTTATATTATGAGCAGCTCAGTTCCCTAACAAACAGAATTGGATCTGCTCCAACAAGCTCCCCTTACGGCTAAAATTTTGTCACCTCACTTTATTTTTGTGGTCCACGAGATTTAGGGGAAACTAGTTTCTCTCTAAATAATAATAATAAAAAAAATCATGTTTCAAATTATTTCCAAATGTTTGTTAAATGCTTCCAACTAGAAAAAAAAATTGACTTTTAGTAATTTAGAGAGAAACTAATTTTCTCCAAAACCTACACTTTGTGATCGACGGACGAGATGTTTTTGAGCTCGTTGAAATTTAATTTTTTTTAAATTGATCTCAACCACACAAAAAATAAGTAGAATGCTGTAATCGAATCAAGACCGTAAAATGAAAAAAAAAATACAACAAAGAAAAAAAAAGATTATAGAGTTTCACTATAACTTCTTACTACGAGTTTTCTCCAAGTGTATCATTTATAGGCCTTCCCCAAATTCTTTTGAGACGGGCTTAGTAGGAAAAAAGCCCAAAGAATATTAACACATAACCTTGACCCCTTTGGACACCCTCCTCATTTACTTACGCCCCCTTATCCTATCTCTCCTCCTCCCTCTCCATCTCTCTCGCTCTCTCACTCTACAACAACAATGGCTTGTACATCCAAACCTATAATGAAGCCTTTATCAATGGCTAACAGTTGCTTAATCTCTTCCCCATCAATCTTCAACTCAAAAATTACCTCAATCCCTTTCAAACCCACCACTACTACTACCAAACTCCAACTCTCTTGCTCCTTCTCCACCTCTCCTTTATCTTTCTCACTTCACAAAAAATCATCCAATTTCCGTTCAATTGTTGCCTTCGTTTCCGCCCAGCAAGAAGAAGACAACACGATTGTCCTTGAACAAGAACAACAAGGAGAGTTCACTGAATCGGAAGGAGAAGAGGCGACGCCGGAGGCGGTTGGCGACGCCGCTGGAGAGGAGGAAGTGGAAGATGATGAGGAGGAGGAGGAGGACGCCGGTGGGTTCTCCGACCCTCCCGAAGACGCAAAGATATTTATTGGGAACTTGCCTTATGACGTAGACAGTGAGAAATTAGCACAATTATTTGAGCAGGCGGGTGTCGTTGAGATTGCTGAGGTATTTTTTTTGGTGAACTTTTATCTTAATTTTACTCCCTCTGTCCCAAAATGAATGTCCTTTTTCTTATTTTGAAGAAATTTAAGAAATTCAATCTATTGAAATGTCATTCAATTTTGGGACAAAAGGAGTAGTAAATATCTGGGTTTTATTTGATGACAATTTTGTTTGTGTTTCTTGGGTACTAGGTTATATATAACAGGGATACTGACCAAAGTAGGGGTTTTGGTTTTGTGACAATGAGCACTGTTGAAGAAGCTGAGAAGGCCGTACAAATGCTTAACCGTTATGTAAGTTTTACCTTATTTCCTGCATACTTCTTATAGTCCTGATGATTTATGTAGTAGAATCTATAGCTATAATGTGTGTGTTTGTGTTGGAAGTTATTTTTTCCGAAGTAAAAAGTACGAGTAGTAAATATCCACATTGTTTAAGTGGTTTGAAATTCAAAACTTTTGAATTTGAGCATGGAGAAAGACATATGGAAGTTTCTCGTAGGAGCTAATCCCTCCATCCCAAAATGAATGTCCGAAATTGCTGATCAAGAGCAATTTCGGACATTCATTTTAGGGCAGACGTGGTATTTAGTTTCATTCCTTCCTTCAAGCTTAGTTACGGTTGAAAATCCATTTCTTCCAAGCGTGAAGCTATACATTCATAATCCCGTTTAGATTCTCTAAATGATGTCCCCAATTAAAAGACAGGGTCGCTTTTAAGAATTTCACTGCTTGCCATGAGACAGTTGTGACCTTGTCGAAAGAATGGGCCTTTAGTTGTATATTTCTTGGGAAGTGATGATGCTCAAGTATTTTGTGGAGAATGATTCAGGATTATTTGATGCCCTGGTTCCCTTATATTTCAATTAAGTGAGACTTAAGGTTTGATATTTCTGGCTAAATAACCATAAATCATATACCCCCGACAGAATAGACGTTACCTTGCTACTATCTTTTCTTCTTTTTTTTGTCCATTTATTTGCTCAACTTTAGTTTGTGGTACTGGGGAGTCAAATTAGAAGACAGGTTGTTCAAGTTAATCTGACATTGTACTTGTGAAGGTAGTTAACTTTCAAATCTATAGCCATTTCCAGTGTTAGTATAAAACAAAGAAGGTTCCAAGTTGTGTTTAGTGCTTAACTGCTTATGACAACTTTGTGGAAATTAAGGGTTTTGCATGATTTGACCATGGGTTAAAACATGTCGATCGTCACCTATGTTTGTGTCGAAGTAAAAAGGAGCAAAACCATTTTTGGGTTGGTGTACGGTTTTACTTGTTTAATTTGCCATTTCAAACATTATTATATTTTCTTATACAATGTTTGAGAAAATTCAGAAATGAGTAACTCATTTGTCTTATTTTATGATTTTTTTCTTGTAAGCTCGTTTGATGGTGTTGACAAACATTTCAATATTTGATTTAGTTACTGAAAAAAAAAAAAAAAAAACTCCTTCCTCGAAAACAGTTCGCTATTTCTTTTATCCCCCTCCCCCCAGTCCACACATTAATTCCACTCTAAGGGTAAACTTTAATATAAGGACACTAGTACCTTGTAGTCAATAGCTTCTACTTAATGTCATCAATAGTAAGTGATCATAGGCAATATAGGAGTTAAGTTAGATAAAGACTTCTCAAGAAAACTGCAAAACTTATTAAGCAATGAGCAGATGTCACTAAGTATGTCTCTTATCTTTTAATTTACCATCTTTCACTATTAATCTTCTACCATTGTCTTCCGTCACGATAAAATCTCTCAGAGGTTGACTCGGTTTATGTGTGATTTTTGTTCCTCTTGACTTGTTACTGAGATTAGATTGTAGGCAGTAAAGTGCTTTGTAACCCCAGCTTGCTTGTACCAACAAGAACTTGCATATTAGATGCATCATCATCATAACTCGTACTCTGTGAAGCGCCCTCTGTTTGAGTAACTTCATTTTACAATTTGAGTGATTAATTATATCCATGTCTTACCCCTCGTTTGAAAAACTTCATTTTAACAAGCTGTATGACATGACGCAACCTACACTCTTGTTCTCTCTTTTTTAAACAGGATATAGGGGGAAGATCCTTGACTGTAAACAAGGCCGCTCCAAGAGGGTCAAAACCAGAACGAGCCCCTAGGGAGTTTGGACCTAGCTACAGAGCATATGTTGGTAACCTACCGTGGGATTTCGATGATGCTCAACTTGAGGAGATCTTCAGCCAATATGGAAATGTTGTGAATGCGCGGGTGGTTTATGACAGGGACAGTGGCCGGTCTCGAGGCTTTGCCTTTGTGACTATGTCCAGTGAAAGCGAATTGAATGATGCCATCCAAAATCTTGACGGACAGGTAATTCAATTCAACAAATACACACACTCTACCAATGTGTCACTGCAAGGATAAAGCTTTTATTCCAAGTAGCCATTCACAACTACTCACACTCTACCAATGTGTCACTGCAAGGATAAAGCTTTTATTCCAAGTAGCCATTCACAACTACACATGTCCAAATAGGTTTTTAGTGCAATCATCATGTTAGTCCCAGTAGGATGAATTATGGCTACTACTCCCATCGTCCCAAAATAAATGTCCTTTTTTCATATATTTTTTTTAAATAAGAAATTAACCTTTTGTAAATTTTAGCAACAAAGGTGTTTAAAAATCTTTGTTATCTACTTTCTAGATTTCTAATTTTGCAAATATATAATGAATAGAGAAAACATTTTGACAAAAAAAACATTTAGGGACAGTTTTTTGTAAAAAGGTCATTCATTTTGGGGCAAATTTTCCTAAAAATGGTGGTTCATTTTGGGACAGATTGAGTATTATCGTTTGGATAGAAGAGCTTGTATTTTCCTATCATAATGTGCGAGTCTCTAAAACTTCCATGATTGATAACTTTTATTTCTCCCAAAATAACAACAAGAACAACAACAAAAATGTAGTACTACCTCTGTCCGAAAATGAATGTCCAAAATTACTCTAGATTAGGAGCACGTTCGGACATTCATCTTGGAACGGAGGGAGTATGATAATTAGCGTTCAAATTATTTTTGCTTGTAATAATGAATTATTACCATTGATGTTTGTGGTGTTGCAGAGTTATGGTGGGAGGTCAATCAGAGTAAATGTAGCAGAGGAAAAACCAAGGCGCAATTTTTGAGTTTGAGGCGGCACTTATCTTCTTCTTTATCTTCTTTTTCTTAGCTAAGTTTGGTAGCATTAACAAATGTTGTTAGTTCATTTCCATTAACAGGGCCATTTTGTTTATGGAGCCTGTAATTTGTATGGTTATAGATTTTTATTAAGAGTTATTCGGGAACATTTTGCAGTTGTGCATGTATTGCCAGATTTGATCAATATTCACGCAATTGTGATTTATTTTTGCCGTCGCTGCTACATGTTTTATTCACCTCCCATGATTTCTTAAGCAGCCACCCCGCGGTAAGCACAAAATGTTAAAAAAAAAAAAAAAAAAAATCTCACCAGACCTTAAATAACAATCGAGTTCTTGGCAATGTTATTTGTTGGGCAGAAAATGGTGTCATTTTTGAGTAATTACCGATCAACAATCAACTTGGTGTATATATAAAATAGAAAGTCCTGCTAATAAATCACTTCCAAACAAACAACTAAATTTATCACTTTACATATATGGAAGATGAGAGAGTCTCAGTTGTTTTGCAACTGCGCTTCACGGCTTGTGAGGGGGACGTATCGGACTGAAGTCTCAGTGTGAACGCTGATCGAACCATCAAGGTTCTTATCCACGACCTGTAAATCCTGGTAAATCCTCCCGACTGGAATGACCATTCTACCCCCAGGCTTCAGTTGGTCAATGAGTGGTTGAGGGATTTCTGGTGCTGCTGCTCCGACATGAATAGCATCATATGGTGCAAATTCTGACCACCCTTGCCTACCATCTGTCCAAGTCATGTTCATATGGTGGTGATTATTTATGGGAAAAAAAATAAAAAAAAAGTGTAAACAATCACCCAGCTCGCCAGGTTCCCGCATTATAATCATATACCATCATTAGGCTTGTGTCAAACCTATTTATTTTAATCATATACCATCTGTCCAAGTCACGTATATATGGTGATGAATTATGTACTCCCTCCGACCCAAAATGATCTTCACATTTGGCTATTCAAACTTTTTAAGGATATGAACAATTGCTTCACTAGACATGTTGTGTTTATGTACATTTAAGCCCAAATTACAAAAATGTGAAGAACTTTATGGGACAATGAGAAATGGCAAATGAGAAGATCATTTTTGTCCAGTACAGTATATGATAAAATAGAGTGTCATCACCCAGGCTTCCATAATATAATCATATTATTAAACTATAGATGGTAAGATACGGCCATTCCTGAAAGTTTTTCTTTCTTTTTTTTTTCTGTAATTAAAGAGGTGATCCGTTTCCATAAATCTTTCCCCGCCGTTAAATAAATCAACTTCTTGGTTTAGTAGTTCTCATCACTAGTAAACTATTGACGGTAAGATAACAGCGCTGTTTCGATCCAATGATCTTTTTCCGGTTCATAATTATTTTTCTATTTTTCAGCTTCTCTCTCTTGGGTCCATTTTTTCTATGTATCTCTCTCTTACCTTTTCGTTTAATCATTCAAAATCACACACTCACAAAAACGAGTGAATACAAACCACGCCAACGTTTTTAAGGGAAAATATCATATCAAAGGGATTAAAGTGGAACAGGTGACAGTCCCACACCCGTCGTTAAACGATTCCTACTTTAAAACATTTTAGCTGTTAAACAAAAAAGAGTCGATGACAAAGCTAAACTGAATAGGTCCATTTGTTTGGAGATGGGTGCTTTAACTATAAAACAAGGTCTTAACGAATGTGATTTTCTCTAAATTAATGTCCATAAGGCCACTTGGATGCTTGCTAAACTCAAATTTCCACAAATAAGGCTACTCAAAGCTACATTAGTCCAGAGAACTTTGTGCTATCTCAATACTAATGTGCATTAGTGTGTTTCCAACGTCATGAAAACGTGTCACAGGCATCAGGCAAAATCAAATAGCATGAATAAGATATTCACCATGTTTTCTTAAAACAATACTCCATCCGTCCCAGAAAGCTTGTCCCATTTGACTTTCTATAGTCAACACAAATGAATTTTGACCAAACATTGATGTCGATTTAATCATCCTAGTGTCATTCTAAAAATTGTGATTGATAAATCATTAAGTGATTTATCAATAACAGATTTTAGAGTTTCATTGTGATCATTAGATTGACACAAATGTATGGTCAAAGTAAACGTGAGTTGACCATAAAAAATCAAATGGGGCAAACTTTCCAGGACAGAGGGAGTATAATCAACGGCTTACTGAAAATGCAAAACAGATAGAAAAGTCTATACTTCAAAACTTACCACCAACATGGATTGAAAGAGAGCCATCTTTCAGCAAGGGAGCAGCTGCACTCTTTTGAATATTATCAATCGACGTAGTAACCAGCTCCGGAATATGTTCCACGCCAATGGCACGACCCTCTGGACCAACCATCATTGCGAAGCATGCTGTCAAGTACCCAGTTCCTAAAAAGGAGGTAGTAAAATCCTTTAGCAGCTGTGTGAATCCAGTTTTAAGGGATCCAATATGCTAATAAAAAAGATTCCGTTCAATTTAAGCTGCATTAGTCATCCTAGCACGCATAAAGAATACTCCTTTTGTCCAAATTGATCTTCCCACTTTTTTTGTCATTACCACGAATGAACTTTGAGCAATAATTTTAAGTTGATTTAGTTATACTAATGAAAATCCCAAACTTGTTACTGATACACCATCAACAATACTATCAATAACAAGTTTTAGTTTATCATTAGTATAGTTAAATCAACCTAAAACTATTGCTCAAAGATAATTCGTGGTAACGGCTGAAAAAGTGGGAATATCATTTTGGGACGGAGGGAGTACAATTCAAGCCCCACACTGATTCCATAGAACATCCAAATACTTACTTTTATCAATATCTAATACTCAATAATCACACTAAGATTCAAGATGACGTCGGGGGCGTCCCACGTAAATGATGAATGAAATACTCCTAAGTTGTGAGGTTCCTTAGAGCTTTGACTAGCAGATATGTTTTAGACATTGTTGAATTATCCGGTAACAACAGGCTCCACATATCAAGTGAAAATGGAACCAAATGATGGTTGTTATAGACGAAAGACAAGAGGCAGATTAAAGTTACATTCTGAAGGGAAGAGGCCAGGAGTGAAAGGCGAAGAATAAGACACCTATTTCTTGTAAAAATATTCAAAATCCTGTCACCATTGAGCTTTAAATAACTATGGTATGGTGAAGTCTAAACATGGGATGTCACATTTATTTGTCAAAGAGACCAATATCAACAGGGGAGCATCTAAAAAGAAAAGGGGATCTCCATTGCATATCTTGATAAGATTATTAGCCTCAAAGCATACACACACCTACACAAAAACGTGCAACCAGTAACTTGGAATCAGAATGCAGGCATAACCCCATGACATAAACCAAAAAATGCAATATGAAATGTACCTGAACCAACATCAAGAGCACGCATGCCAGGCTGCAAATTTTTCTCCAACAACTGAAGACATGTGGCATGCATATGAGGGGCAGAAATAGTGGCATTAAAACCTATAAGCATGGGACTGTCCACATAAGCAGGGCTACCATCGGGTACAAAACATGCCCTGTCAATAGTCTCCATTACTTCTGCTACTTTACTTGAATTAAACACTCCATATTGCTGCAAATGCTCTACCATTCCTTTGTTCCTATCGATGCCGCTTGAAGTCCAAAGCCCCTGTAGAAAGACATGCAAGAATATTGACCAAGAGACACACATGCGTACATTTTATGGCCCAAGACAACGTAAATACTGAATACCTGGCAGCATAGGGAAACAAAAAAGGGGGTTTTAAGGGCTCGTCATAATGAAAGCAACAAGTTCCTCAAACCAAGGGCCTCAACGTAGGATTCAGAAAAAAAAATCCTAAAAACTCACTCAAGAACCAGCATTAATGTGAACACTTACAAGGGTAATTCCTGAAACCCATTAGGTATTTCACATTCACTGTATGCTTGCCTGTCCGTACCAATAGAGTAATGGAAAATGGAATGGCAGTCTACAATTCCATGACAAAAAGAATCCTCTTTTTATTTATGTCACTGACTTACAAAATAGTCCATTCTTCAACCCTTAACCACATTTGAGATCATACCAAGGATACAGAATACTCCCTCCGTCCCAAAATGATTCTCTTTTGACTATTCAAACTTTTTAAGAACATCTTGCTTCCCATGTTGTTTATGCACTTTTTGAGCCTAAATTGTACAAATGGGAAGAACATTTTGGGATAATGAAAAATGCCAAATATGAAGATCATTTTGGGACAGAGGGAGTATTAAAGAATTGAGGAATTTAAAAACAATTCTGATATTCCTAATGATAGTACTGCTAAAACTGATAGCTGGATGTTGATGTTTCGTTCTTGAAGACACGCAGACAAGACAATCAAAACAAATATAGTAAATTCACATATAATTTTCAACATGAATTATCTATCAAGATCACCAATTCAGTTAAAATCCAAAATAAATTCCCAAATTCAAACTCCATATCAAAATATAGAGAATCGGAGTGAGATAAGAGAGTTAGTACCTCCATCCTGTGGGCGAGACAGTTCCCCGTTATGATTTTAGGGTTACGGAAACGATAAGAGATGGCGACGGTGGTGTGAAGTGGCGGGAGCGGAAGGCGGTGGCTGTGGCGGGGGCGAGGAGTGAAGTTAACTAACCGATATCTTAAAGGCGCACAATAGCGGCAACCATACGCTATAAGTGAGGACGACGGCATTTTCTATACTTTATTCTCCCCCACTTTACTTTTTCCCACCACCCTTTTCTTTGACTTTATTTATGGAAAAATTTCTCAAAAGTCCTTTAAACAAAACAATTTTTTAAAAGAGGACAGACATTTTCGTTTATTTTGTCTGGGTCCATTAGATGGAACATTTATTTCCATTAGGTCCTTGATTTTTTTTAATGAAATATTGTATTCCCGAAAGTACCCCTCCCATCCAAACCTAAAACGAGTAAACCCTCCCCTCTCACATTTGCATTTTTCCCGTTCTCTCTAAAAAAAAGATCCATTTCGCTTCTCTTATCTCTCTCCCGGTGCCTAGCCCCCACCTTCTCCGGCTCCCCATTTTTCCGGCGACGGGGACCTTCAACTCCCCACCTTCGTACAGATCTGGCCGGGATTCTCCAGATCCGGCCTTCTCACACCACCAGTCTAACATAGTTCCCTCATATTTCCCCGGCGAACGGTAACATGCGACGGTGAAAAGCGAGGGTGACGGCGACTGTTTCCTCTCTCTTTCAGGCTCTCTCTATCTCTATCTCTATCTCTTTGAAAACACACACACACAGTTCTCTCTCTCAAAACCCTCTGTCTCCCCCATCTTCTCCGGCGATGGCGATTGTTTCAGTTTAACTTTTTCTCCGGCGATGGTACAGATCTGGCGAGTTCTCCGACGAACACCATAGCAACGCCGCCTCGCATCATCTTCTCCGACGAACACCATAGCAAAACCGCCTCAGATTTGGTCCATTCCTAATCTGCATCGTTCTCATTTCGGATTTGCACTGTACTCTTTGGCATGATGTTTCAGTTTAACCCTCTGTACTCTTTGGTCAAATTAGGCACTTATCGATTAAAGTAAATCAAATTATTTGTAAAGACAAGTTACCTCTGCGCAGATTATGAGTGTCTGCAGTAGCTTGAATCTGCCTTGTCCTTGGTTTTTCCTAAAAATATAGGCACTTATTTTATCATTCAAATTTGAATGATAAAATAAGTGGAAATATATCACCAAATTTCAGTAGTTATGTTAACAAATTTGAAGGATTTCTTCGAGCCTGTGAGCAATCATTATTTTAAAGATGGCCAGCGCCCATGCCAACATGTTCTCTGTCATTGCCTTAATAGAACATGCATTAAGGCACCAAAGTTGAAAGCAAAACCTAACATTTTATATTATGCTTCCTCATTTAAAAAGCATAATTATAGTTAAAACTACTCATTGCAATATATTTTCTCTTCCATTTTCATTTATTTATTTGACTTGCTTTTCTATTTCATGGTAAAGGTAGACACTGTTATTGTGGTACAAAACAGCAATATGAAAAAACAAAGCAATATGATAAGGGCCTAAACTATACCACCAACGATTTTCTCGAAGAAGTGCTGGTGCCTGGACCAATTGAAGCCCTGCAAATACATAAAATGAAACATGAATGTATCCATTTAATATCAAAGGAGTCACTAGAGTCATCCCCATTGTTCGCTATAAATTGCACTACAACACCATAAATGATGCTATTCTTCTCTGCAGTGTACACTATAACTTGTACCAAAGTCGGTTCAATATTTTCATTTGTGCAATTTAGTCCATCAAATTTAAACATATTGAAAATTATAATAATTAAATTATATGTTTAATAATTTTGAAGCATGATTTATTTGATTGTAAAATAATTTTTTCATTTGAAAATTTTATCATCTCAATTCAAAGAGAGATGTCAATATGTAAAAAACAAAACTTTGGGTATGAATAATGAGGATAACGGAAGATGAAGTGTAAAGGGAATATTATGTTTGGTGTCAAAATTAGTGTTATGCATTGGAGATATTTTTTTACTGTTTGGTGTAAAAATTGAACCAAATTTGGTGTTATGCATTGGAGAAGCCCCAAGCCAATGGACAAATTGACAACAGATAGATAAATCCGTGTTGCGTGGTCCATGGAAATAAAAGGTCCGTTTCCACGATAAAGGATTTCCCAATAAAAGAAGACATTACAGATTAAAGTTCCAAAATTTCAAGGTGTGTGTGTGTCTCTCTCTATGTATACACTCCCTCCGTCCCATAGTAGAAGTTACTTGTTTCTCTTTTAGATGTCCCATAACAAAGGTTGCAGTTCCAAAATTTTAAGGTCTGTGTATATATATACATGTGTACGTGTCTCTCTCTATGTATATACCATAGTTGTTAAAAGCTCCCAGTGTTTTTATAGGTCTCTAATATGGCTCCCAGTATGTTTTATAGGACTATGACATGGCTCTCAGTATGTTTTTATAGGTCTCTAACATGGCTCTCGGTATGTTTTTTAGGTTTGTGACATGGCTCTCAGTAAGTTTTTATAGGTCTATAACATGGTTCTCAATATGTTATTATAAGTCTCTGACATGGCTCTCATTGTTTTTGTAGGTCTCTGACATGTCTCTCAGTGTTTTTAGTGTTTTTATAGGTTCGAGACATGGCTCTCAGTATTTTATATTAGTCTGAGACATGGCTCTCAGTGTTTTTATAGGTTTGTGATATGGCACTTAGTGTTTTTATGAGTCTGAGACATGGATCTTAGTGTTTTTATAGGTCTGTGACATGTCTCTCAGTGTTTTTATGTCTGTGACATGGCTCTTAGTGTTTTTTAAGGTCTGTGACATGGCTCTTAGTGTTTTTATAAATCTGAGACATGTTTCTCAGTGTTTTATAGGTCTGTGACAAATCTCTCAATGTTTTTATTTGTATGAGACACGTCTCTCTGTGTTTTTATAGGTCTACAACACGTCTCTCATTGTCTTTATAGGTCTGTGATTTGGTTTTTAGTGTTTTTATATGTATGTGACATGACTCAGTGTTTTATAGGTTTGCGACATGTCTCTCAGTGTTTTTATAGGTCTGTGACATGACTGTCAGCGTTTTTAAAGGCCTGCGACATGTCTCTCAGTCTTTTAATAGGCATGTGACTTGTGTCTCAGTGTTTTTATAGGTCTGAGACATGGCTCTCAGTGATTTATTGGTCTGCGACATGGCTCTCAGTGTTTTTATAGGTATGTGACTTGTGTCTCAATGATTTTATAGGTCTGAGATATGTCTCTCAGTGTTTTTATAGGTCTGCGACACGTCTCTCAATATTTTGATAGGTCTGAGACATGCCTCTCAGTGTTTTTATAGGTTTGATATATGTCTCTCAGTGTTTTTATAGGTCTGAGTCACTTGTCTCAGTATTTTTATAGGTCTGTGACATGGCTCTCAATGTTTTTATATGTATGTGACATGTATCTCAGTGTTTTTATAAGTCAGAGACATGACTCTCAATGTTTTTATAGGCTTGAGACATGGATATCAATGTTTTTATTGGTCTACGACATGGCTCTCAGTGTTTTAACAGGTGTAAGACATGGCTATAGGTCTGCGACATGTCTCTTAGTGTTTTTATGGATATGCGACATGGCTCTCAGTGTTTTATAGGTATGTGACTTGTCTTTCACTATTTTTATAGGTCTGCGACATGTCTCTCAGTGTTTTTATAAGTAAGTGACATGTCTGTCACTATTGTTATAGGTCTGCGACACGTTTCTCAGTGTTTTAAAGGTTTGCGACATAGTTTTAAGTGTTTTTATACGTATGTGACATGTCTCTCAGTGTTTTTATAGGTCTGCGACACGTCTCTCAGTGTTTTTATACGTATGTGACATGTCTTTCAGTGTTTTTATAGGTCTGAGATACGTCTCTCAGTGTTTTTATAGGTCCAAGACACATCTCTCAGTGTTTTTATAGGTTTGAGATATGTCTCTCAGTGTTTTTATAGGGTTTGAGATATGTCTCTCAGTGTTTTTATAGGTCTGAGACACTTGGCTTAGTATTTTTATAGGTCTGTGACATAGCTCTCAGTGTTTTTATATGTATGTGACATGTATCTTAGTGTTTTTATAGGTCTACGGCATGATTCTCAGTGCTTTTATAGGTTTGTGACATGGCTCTCAATGTTTTTAGAGGTATGTGATATGTTTCTAAGTGTTTTTATGTGTATGTGACATGTTTCTCAGTGTTTTTATAGGTATGTGACGTGGTTCTAAGTGTTTTAATTGGCATGTGACATGGTTCCAAGTGTTTTTTAGGTATGCGATATGGTTCTAAGTGTTTTTATTGGTGTGTGACATGGTTCTAAGTGTTTTTTTCGGTATGTGATATGGTTCTAAGTGTTTTTATAGGTATGTGACATGACTTTTAATGTTTTTATAGGTATGCGACATGTTTCTCAGTGTTTTTATACGTTTATGATATGAATTTTAGTGTTTTTATAGGTTTGAGACATGATTCTCAGTGTTTCTAAGAGTCTGAGTCATGAATCTCAGAGCGGGATGAAAATATGACCTGAAAATATGGTCTGGAAAGGGGGAGCACCCTTATAAGGGGTAGTTAGGGGTATTCTTGGCTATTTTTGTCCCTTGGGTTTTTGAGCAATTAGAAAAATATTGTGAGGACGACGGCATTTTCTATACTTTATTCTCCCCCACTTTACTTTTTCCCACCACCCTTTTCTTTGACTTTATTTATTTACTCCCTCCGTCTCAAAATGATATTCATGTTTTTTACTATTCAAACTTTTTATTCAAACTTTTTAAAGATATGAACACTTGCTTCATTGGCCAAGTTTTGTTTGTGCACTTTTAAAGCCTAAATTGTTGAAATGAAAAGAACTTTTTTTTAGACAATGAAACATGGCAAACGAGAAGATCATTTTAGGAGGGGAGAGTATTATCTACGTCCCGTTATGGCCCATATGTATATATGGTGAGCCTGTTTACGAAATAAATTTTAGGCCCAACTTATAGATTTTAATTCCGTAGTTTGCAACTTTGCATCCTAGGTCCGACAGAGGCCAATTTCTATCTAGTTAAGTAAGCCCATTTACAAATAAACCTGATCTTGTAAGATAGATATTAGGAGAGAATAATTTGTGAAAAGCATTGTAATTGTTTTCAAATAACAAGGGATTAACCCGTGCTTCGCACAAGTGTTTTCTTTTGTGTATAGATATTTATAATTACATTATATAATTATTAATTATTTTAAATAAATATAAATAAATTTAAAGATATATATAAATCTACTTGTGGTTTTTTAATAATAGTTGAAATAGTTTTAGTTACTATAGTATAAATATTAAAATTGGTTAATAGTATTGGTTAAGAATAACTTTATAAAAATTTTAAAAATTTACTTTGTTTCGTTTGTCCCATAATGATGTCAATTTTTACTCTTGATCGATTGAGAAAATAATGTTTTAATTATAGTTAACATTATAGTAATTATGAGCTTAAATAGTAAATTAAAATATAATGGTTACCTAAGTAGTACTCCCTACATCTCAGAGTAAGAGTCCTAGCTCTTAAATGCACGGATAATAAGAAATTGTGGAAGTGATTTAAGTGTTGTGAATGTAAAAGTAAAGTAAGAGAGAGAATGAGTGGGAATAAATAGTGAATTGATTGGTGTTGTGAGTATAAAAGTAAAGTATGACAGAGAATGAGTGAGATGAATAGAAGATTCTTTGCCATTTTAGGAAAAAGACTCTTACTCTAGGATGTACCAAAATAAAAAGTATGACTCTTACCCTGAGACGGAGGGAATAACTTTTATCATAAATAATAAGTTAAAAGTAATAGTTACTATATATAGTAGTAACTAATACTAATAATAGTAATAGTTACAATATATAGTAACTATTCTAATTAGTTAATATTATTGTTAATAATAGTTACTTTATATAGTAACTATTATACTTAACTAATATTACTAATAGTAATAATTATGTTATATAATTAACTATTACAATTAACTAATACTATTAATAGTAATAGTTATTTTATATAATAACTTTTACATTTAACTAATACTATTAATAGTAATAGTTATCTTATATAGTTAACTATTACTATTAATAGTAATAGTTACCCTTTATATTAACTATTATACTTAACTTATACTATTAATAGTAATAGCTATCTTATATAGTTAACTATTATAATAAACTAATACTATTAATAGTAATAGTTAACTAATAGTAATACTGCTTAAAGTTATTTTGTACCAAACGTTGGATTAAGCTCACATGGGATTAAACCTTTTTAATCCTGATTGTACCAAACACAAGATTACTGCAAAATTAAAGATAATTAGTACCCAGGATTAGTTATAAAGGGATTAATACTATCCTTACTAATAATCCTGCTAATTTTTATCCGGCAACCAAACGAGCCCTTAGCTAATAAGAGAAAAATGAAAAGTCACATAATTAAAATGTTATGATGATGTGGCAGCACCAAAAGTAAGAGTTACCCAAAACTTGTCCACATGGCACCACCTAAAGACTCTACCTTGACTTTTAATATATACTCCCTCCGTCCCATTCGAATTAGGACAACCAAAAAATCGAAATGTTTTATTTAATGGGACTCACATTCACACTCACAACAACTTTCCACTCATTATTCTCTACCCTACTTTCTTTTTCCTACTTTACTTTTCATACTCACAACACCTACTCCACTAACACTTTTTCCTTAATCCCCGTGCCCAACCCAAAAATCCTAATTCGGATGGGACGGAGGAAGTATAGATTTGAGAGTATTTATGTAAGAGTGTCTTGATGTGCAAGTAATAGAAACCTAACTAGGAAATATAATTATGAAAACAATATACACAAGTGAAACAGAATTAGGAAACTAAATCTCATATTCCTTCTTTATCTCTAACGTGCCCCCGCAAGATGGACGATCGATTAGTGAGACCATCTTGGACATGATTTCTTGAAACTTTGCACAAGGTAAAGGCTTGGTTAAAGCGTCCGCCAGTTGATCTTTACTGGATATGACAAAAACACGCACGATGTGATTCTGAACAAGTTCTCGAATAAAGTGATAATCCAAACCAAGATGCTTCATATGGGAGTGGAACTCGGATTAGCAGCAACATAAGTAGCACCCAGGTTGTCACAATAAACAACAAGAGATGAAGTAGACGGAGAGCTTAGTTCATGAAAAAAATTCGTACCAAAAGAACCTCAGTAGTAGTGGCAGCGACAGCACGATACTCAGCCTCAGTTGAGGACCGTGCTAAAGTACGTTGTTTACGAGAGCTCCAAGAAATTGGATTCTTGCCCAAGTAAACAATGTAACCAGTGGTAGAGATGTAGGTGTCAGTTCCACATGCCCAATCAGCATCAGTAAATGCATGCAAAGTAAAGGGGGAGTCACGGCATAGCAATGGTTCGTGAGAAGAAGTGTCAGCCAAGTAACGAAGTAGGCGTTTGAGAGCCGCCCAATGCTCCTCTGTTGGTTTATGCATGTATTGAGAAAGGCGATTGACAGAGAAGGAAATTTCAAGATGGGTTAAGGAGAGATACTGTAAACTACCAACAAGTGCACGATGCTCAGAAGGATCATGAAAATGAGTGCCACGATCCACGGACAATGGGGGTGAAGCCATGGGTGTCGGGACGGGTTTTGATTCAGTCATGTGCGAGTGAACTAAACGATCATGAACATATTTCTGTTGGCTAAGAAGAATACCATTGGGATGGGGAAGAACTTCAACACCAAGAAAGTAGGATAAAGAACCAAGATCATTATGTTGGGTTTTGAGGCAACTTGCGCAGCGGAAGAAAGCAATATAAAACAACAAAACTCTAAGCCCCAAGATACATTCATGATGATTAAATTAATAGCAAGATGAATTTATAATACTAACCCTTGTTGTGCGTTTAAAATTTTCGGATCTTCAAATCTTCAAGTCTTCAAGCTTTAAGTTTTGATCTCTCGTTCTTCGCGTTCTTTGAATCAGGATCACAGAAACACAAACTTGAGATGCTAAAGCAAACATCCTCTATGTGTATCCACACGCGAACGAATATCTAGAACCATTCTAGATTTGTATTGCTAGACCCATTAGAAAACACGCTTTTCTAATCTTCAAATGCTATATGACTTTATTGGTGTTCTTGAGCTTTTGATTCACAATCTAAACTCAAGAATATGTTTCTCAAACACATGGAGGCTACCAATAATGATACAATATCAATTAGGTTACTCTCATTCTGTGACGACCCGTCCCAATTTCATATAAATTTTACGCATAATATTTTTTTTATAATTTAATTTGTGTTAATTTGATTATTTTAAAAGACTTACTTGATCTATTAAAATATTAAATAAAAGTATTTGAGTTGCAAAATGATTAACTAGCATGAGTAGAAGCTAAAATAAATATCTTTAACTCAATAAATTAATTCTAATTGAATTATTATATCTGTTATTATGTCTAAATTATGTTAATAATGATGATTAGTTAAGGTTCAATTTAGTTAGATTACTGTTATTAGTCGAATTATATAGCCTACTTTACTTGACTTGCTAATTTGAGTTGACTACGTTGCTTGTGATTGGTCAATGTTAGCTCACATGGATTGTGTTTGTTTATGCACACAAAACCAAACTATTCATTTTCCCATTTCATTCGCATAATACAGAGAGTGAAATGAGGGGTCAATATGTCATTAGTGTTTTCTTGAAGGGGTGTTATGATAAATTGAAATTAATTCATCATATAAAAGGAGAGATTCTCTTTGGAGACTTCACTTCGAATTCTTGGTTTCTGCTCCTCTGTCTGTACGCATGGAGCTGGGTTTTTCAGCAAATTTCACTACCTTTCTCAATTGGATCCTTATTTCTTCAAGTCAACTTTGTAGAAGTATAGAGTTTATGTTAGGGAGCAGTCTTGACTGCAATATTTTGAATTTTAATCGGTGAAATTTCGTCAAATAGTAAGTTACTAATCCCCCTTTAAGTGTTAAAATTGTCATAATTATGCTATATATGCTTAATATGTGGTGAAATGATGTTTTGGTATACTTTTATTATACTTGTAAATTTGAGACGGAGGGAGTAGTAATAACTTTTATATATACTTGTAAATTTGGGACGGAGGGAGTAGTAATAACTTTTATATATACTTGTAAATTTGGGACGGAGGGAGTAGTAATAACTTTTATTATACTTGTAAATTTGGGACGGAGGGAGTAGTAATAACTTTTATATATACTTGTAAATTTGGGACGGAGGGAGTAGTAATAACTTTTATTATACTTGTAAATTTGGAACGAAGGGAGTATAATTTATTCAAGTTTTGGCCTGTCGAGGGGTGTGGGCGGCCGCCCAAATAGGGCGTGCGGCCGCACAAGCTATCTGAAAAGTTTTGTCGTGGAACAGGGTGGTTTGGGCGGCCGCACAGTCTGGTGTGGGCGACCGCCCAGTGTTGCTAGTAAAGTTGAGTTGTTCAATTCAAGTGATTGAGAGTTCAATCTTGGTCTAAGTCTTAGGCAATGTCCTAGAGTACCTAGATGGTTGTTGTGAAACACCAAAGTGGTAGAGTTGGTTCCTTTGTGAACATATGTGTTGTGGAATTTAACTAAGTATTACATGGGTATTATGGAACATCCTTTTGATGTGTTTTGGATTAATTGTGAATGGGTACAAGCTTGTGTTGTGACTTAATGTCAATGGTAAAGGATTGTGTTGTGAACTCTTTTATGAGTAACGTGTGTGCATCTTTTGATAGGTTTGGCTTGGTTTCTTGTTTAGAATCATTGCCCCGGTTGTTGTTGTTTTAGGAAGTATTTATTACTGTGCTCTTTTTAGAAAGTCCAGCTGGTCTTGTGTGTTATCGAGTGGAGGTGGAAAGAATTATAGTGGCACACTAGCCAAGTTCACTATAAGGGTTTTCCACTGGACCTATTTCCCCAGGTTTGGGTGTTATCGAGTGGAGGTGGAAAGCATTAAGGATTTTCCACTGGACCTATTTCCCCAGTCCAGATTGGCCTTGGATGGGATGAACTCGCTCCCTCGCGTGAGCATTTAGGGGTATGACTTTGTGTCATTTTCTCCCGCTATTGTTGTTGTTGTGATTGTTTGGTTCCGGAACCGGCTTCAGCCATTGTGCTGCTTTGTTGATACCTCTCAGATGGTTATGTTTGATTCGAGAGCTTTGGTTATTATGGTTATGATTTGGTTTTCGGGATCCCGGCTTCAGCTATTTATGCTGCTTAGATGGTTTTCTCAGATGGTTTTCTCAGATGGTTATGTTATTTCGGTAAACCTTGGTTTGGTATTCTCGTAGGAATGTTTATTCCTACACTATGTGTTGTATGATGAGTTGGTCGTTATTTCCAACCGGTATGAGACGGTTGGCGATAGGGAGCCTCTCATGTTATGTGCTATATGCTATATGATTATTTGTTGATATTGTTTCTTTATGACTATTATATCAGCATGTAACGTAGTTGCATTTTAGTAGCTTACTGAGATTTATTCTCACCCCTTATTTGTTTACTGTTTTAGATAAAGGCGAGTCTAGGGGCTAGGACATTTTGACGGGAGGACGTTGAAAGTGGTAAGAGTTGGGATTTGTTTTGGTCAAGGTTACATTACATAGATGTATAACCTTTTGGGTAGAGTTTCCGTGACTTCATCATTTTGTAACACATATATTTTGGATAATGTTGGTGTGTGTACATTTGTATAAAAGTTTGTAAGCCTTCGGGCTAAGTACTTTCGTTTGTAAAGTCTGTTTAAAAGTAGAATGCAAGTCTTGGAACTTCAGGTGTTGGTTTTGTTAAGTTTTATGAAAGTATATTGCGAAAAATTTTCAAAAGTGTTTTATAACGTCTTCCATTCGTGTCCCGAGCGTGGGGCCAAATAGGACCACGGGTCTGGGGCGCGACACATTCAATACCCTGTGGACTAAGGCAAAGGGAGAGGTATTTATATTTATTTAACCTAAACCCTTTAGGAGAAATAAGCCAAAAACCCAAAACTCGGAACTGAAAATCAGAATCTCAGAACAAAGGAGTCCGCACGGGTCACCATATGGGTCCGGTCGGGTCCCCACATGGATCCGGTCGGACCATGCACCCTTTTTCCACTTTTCTGTTTTTCCCTTTAAATCCGATTTTTACGCTCTTTTACGCAATTCCAATTTTAGCCTTTTCTTTGATTCGTTCTTTTGTGTGTGACCCCATATGATTATATTAAGTTGACAATGATTCAAACCAAGGTCAAACCCATAAGTCATGAGCGGACTCTAGCAAGCCATCATGACTACCTAATTAATATAACTTATCGAAGTTCGTTATCCTCATAGAACATATCACAATCTTTTTGTCACACGATATCATATTGAACATAAGTCATGGTCCACGTCAACTTATATTGTTCAATGTTTTCTCGATCTTGAGTAGATTGATCATGAGCAAATGATATTGATCACATCAATTCATTTGAGCGTGGCCACGCATTTCATCAATCTCACTCTACGAGTGGCCTAAGCAGATATCTCTCTGGAGGAGGGACAAATTCCATCTTGACTTATCATTATTCCCTACAAGAATCCGATTATGCCAATCATAGCCTTTATGGACCACCCGGTTAGGGGTAGCGTTTGAGTATGTCAAACATAATGTTCATCATGTGGAAGACCATGATAATCTCAGGTCTAATGATATCAAATGATATGACTATTATGAGATTTAATTATGACATTTGACCATGACATAAATCTCATAGGTGGGTCATGTCCAGTACGTGTTCACCAACAAGT
Source organism: Campanula takesimana (assembly GCA_026119855.1). Taxonomy (NCBI): domain Eukaryota; kingdom Viridiplantae; phylum Streptophyta; class Magnoliopsida; order Asterales; family Campanulaceae; genus Campanula; species Campanula takesimana. Next base: position 1,168,462 of record JAOWBW010000012.1, read on the forward strand.
ACACATAAGTTTAATTTGTAACATATACACATGATCATCATATGATCATCGATTAAACTTATATTAGTTCTTCATAAGTACTAGGGACGGGGATTATTATAATAAACATGTAAAACATATAATAATCAAAGGTTGTTATCTCCATAACAAATGAGAACATGTGTAACGTAAGGCCTTTCTCAAGGGCCTAGGGCATAATCTCCAACACATTAAGAGAGAATCGGGATGAAAATTGAGAGATGAATGAAGTTAGTAGATCAGTAGAAGACCCAGTGATGATAATTGTTGGTAGTGGTGCCCTAGGCACGTTTAATAAAAGTTGTAATTGTTATCATTTATTTCATATCAATAAAGAGATGTTTTGATTATTATTGTTGTTCATGTTTACTTATAATAATCCCCGTCCCTAGTACTTGTTAAGCACTAGTATAAAGGCTAAATGGTCATGGGATGATCATGTTAGATTTATGGGTACTTGTTTGGAACAAAGTACTGGACATGACCCGCTGTATGAGATTTATGTCATGGTCTATGTCGTACATATATCTCATATTAGTTATGTCATTTGAATCCTTAGACATGAAGTTATTATAGTCTTCCACTTGATGAACATTATGTTTGACATATTCAAACGCTACTTTTAACCGAGTAGTTATAAAGGGTATGATTGACATAATCGGATTCCCGTTGGGAAGAATAATAAGCTAAATGGATTTGTCCCTCCACGGAGAGATGTCAAGCTTGGGCCCCTCGAAGGAATGATGTTGATGAAATGTTCGGCCGAACTCAAATGGATTGATTAGATCAATAGCATTTGAATTATCAACATATTCGGGATCGAGAAAGTATTGAACAAAACAAGTTGACTGTTTGACTATGACTTGTGTTCAATGACATCGTGGACAAAAGGATTGTGACATATTCTAAAGGAATGCGAACTTGTATCTAGTTATACTATTTGGGTAGGTATGACGGTTTGCTAGAACCTAATCATATCTTATGGGATCATGTTTGAGCCCATTGCCAACTTAGTATAATCCTAGAGGGTCACACACAATAGAACGAATCTTAAATAAGAGGACTATATTGGAATTTAGGGTCGAAGGACCTCAAGGGAATTTCTGGAATTATTCTGGGCCTCCTGGTCAACCAAGCGGGCGCTTGGGTTGAACCAGGCGGGCGCCTGAATAAGCCGGAAAAGGCCTTGACCTTCTGCCCAAATGAGCGGGTGCTCGGGGGGTACTAGGCGGGCGCCCGGTATGCCGACTGGAAATTTCCTAATTCGATTAAGAAAGGTTTTTGGCACAAGATTCCTATTTGGAGTAAGTCTTAATTGTGTATAAAAACAACAATTCGGCCAGACCATATTGACTAGTGATTTTGTGAGTCTCAAAGAGTTTGAGAGAGATTTTATTTTGTTCTAAGATATCATTGATTGAGGAACAAAATAATTCACAAATAAATTCCATATAGTTCTTTATTATATTGTGAAAGTGTGTTTCATAATATTGGTCTAGCAACCAAGATCAAAGAAGCTCCTTTGATATTCGTTCGAAGTGTGGATACCGCTAGAGGGTGAAAATCATCATCTTCAAAGTTCGTGTTCAAGCTTTGTGATCGTGATCAAGTCTTCAAGTTTCTCCACCAAAACCAAAGAGAAAAGTTCATAGCCATCAAGGGTTAGTTATTCCTCTATTCATCTTGTTGTATTTGATTTAATCATATGAACGGATCCATGGTTTTGGGTTTCTTAAAAAAATTTATTGCTATATTCCGCTGCGCATGTTACTTGGAAACCCAACAATAATATCATTGACATAAACAATTATATAAATGATCCCAAGGGAGTGATGAAGAGTAAACAAGGAGGAATCCGAGACACAATTTTTTGAACCCAATAAGGAGAAGGTAGGAGCGAAGCTCATTGTACCAAGCATGGGGAGCTTGTTTAAGATCATATAGAGCTTTGCGTAACTTACAAACATATGAAGGATGGGAAGAATCAGTGAACACAGGTTGTTGAACCATGTGAACATCCTTCGTAAGAGTGCCTTGAAGGAAGGCATTATTACATAATTTGGAGAGAATAATTTTTGAAAAGCATTGTAATTGTATTCACATAATTTGAGAGTATTTATTAAAGAGTGTCTTGATGCGTAAGTAATATAAACCTAACTAGTAGGAAATACAATTGTGAAAAGAATGTACACAAGTGAAATAGAATTAGGAAACTAAATCTCCTATTCCTTCTTTATAACAAATCTTTCTCGCTTGATTTCACTTAAAGATGTGCATTTATTTTTTATTTATATTCTCATAATAATGTTTTAGTGGGGAAGTATGGAGAAGGATAGAACTCGAATCTTACTAGATTTAGATTGTATTGTTTCACTTTTTTCACTGAGTCACTCTTTAGAAACAAGATGTGCAATTAGTAAACAATATGATATTTGTTAAAAGTAAATTTAATAATTTATTAGAAATGACACACTTTGGAATTTATTTACTTTTTTACTTATATTTATATTTAGAAGAGTAATAGGCACCAAAATCGTAATGATGTAATTTACAAGCACAACATTCAATCAATTAATGTCATTGATGTATACAACCAATATTTTATAAAATTATACTCTCTTTGTTACGAAATAAATATCCCTTTTTTGTATTGAATGAACATTGAGCAATAATTTTAGGTTAATTTAATTATTCAAAAATAAAATAAAATTACTATTAACAGTATTTATAATTGTGTATCAATAACAAATTGTAACTTTATTACGATATTAAATCAATTTAAATTTATCGGTCAAGTTCTTTCATAATAATATTAAAAAAATGTGGAAAGAGAGAGTATTTTTACTCTAATATTGTAATAAATGGGTAACTATTTTAGCACTGCTGGGGAGTATAAATGAAGAAAGTAGAGGTTGGTGGATTTTTAAAGGAGTGCTGTATGATTGTATCCATTAGTAACATATTTAGTGTAAAGATATCATTTATTTATTTATACTAGTGTTACTCCCGTGCGATGTACAGTCTGTCACTTCTACTCGTGTTCAGATAAGTTGAATTCGTAAACCCTCTTACTTTCCCACAATTCCCTCCCCCTCCGTTACCTAATTTTGCAAATGAAATTTCGTAGGATTTTACACAATTTAATTTCCATGCTCAATCCCTAAAATCCGGCAATACCCCACAATCATTTTCAAGCAATCAATCCGAAAATAGTTATACCAATACTCCAACCTCAATATCCAATTTATGCTTCCTTATTTAACAAAACAATTTATTGCAAGATGAGGTCTCCTGTGCAACGGTTGTACCGTGCGACAGGAGCCTACCTTCTTCTTTTCTTTCTTTTTTTTTCTTTTTTTTTTCTTTTTTCTGCTGATAATTTTTTTTTTTGGCCACCCCCAACCTTTTTTTCCTGCCAACAAAAGTAACACTTATTATAACGAAATGTAAAATTTTTTTCTTTTCAAATGTAACACCTTTTTTTTTTCAAAATGTACCACAATTTTGCTGCAATAGATTAAAGATAACATAATGATTGACAACTAAACTAATGTCACACTTTTTATAAATGAATGTAACACTCTTTTTTTCAAATGTAACACTTTTTTTTTCAAAAATAACATAAGATTGACAAACTAAACTAATGTTACATTTTATAAAAAATGAATGTAATGTTTTTTTTTCCTCAATTGTAACAAATTATATTCTTAAATGTAACATTATATCTGAAAATGTAACAATTTTTTATTGAGAAAGTAACAATTGAAATGCAAACCCGATTATATATATGAATTTTTACTCTTTTTTAAAAGAAGAAAAGTAACATTTACTAAATAAAAATGTAACATTCATCTATATAAAAAATTATAATCATATATCCACTTTGTTACACTTCAAATATTACCTTTTTTTAACAACAAAAACTATCAAAACAATTTATTTATTTTTTGTAAAATTGCTGTTACATTTGACTGTAAATAGTGTTACTTTTTGAATATGAAACTGTTACTTTTATTATAACAGAGTGTTACATCTCCGCTGACAAAGCAACTCAATTTTTTTTTTGTGTAAAAAAATATGTTTTTTTTTTAAAAAAATCAAACCATATCATGACCTATGTAGTTTTATTCGTCTCGTCGAAACGAACACAACGGTATTTTAATTATTTTTTTTGAGTTATAAATCTCAAGATATAGCATTTTAAAGTTATTGGGTTTTTTTTTTAGGGAGGATCACGATCTGGGAAGTGGGAGGGCTGGATCCAACGATCAGATGTAGCGGAGCAGTATGGCGCGAGAAGCAGCGGAAGATTCCTTGGGTTAACGCCCGGCAACTGTTGTACGCAAATTGTAATTACTACTCAAGACTCAAATTTTACTATATAGAATTTCACTACTTTTTTAGTTTTCAGCTTTCAAAGCAAAAAGCTTTTACGGAGAAAAAAACCTTTCAAACCTAAAACAACATCTCAACTCAAACATACAAGAAAAGTTAAGACTCTATAATAAGCAACGGAATACTTGATTCAGTAAAATATTACTCTAAAAACCAATTGTGGTATATTATTTCTTTTATAATTTTAAAGAAAAATGTGCATATTAGATATATTATAAAAAGACTTAAAAAATGATGCTGCAAATACTCTCCCGTCTCATTTTAATCTTTAGAAAAATGGATATAAAATTTTTAAAAAAAAAAATCATAAAATAAAAATAGTAAAATAAGATATTGCGAGTATAAAAGAAATGAGACACACAAGAAAGTTTTTCAAGTAAGAAAAGGGGAGTATTGATTATATCAAGTCAAACACTAATGACTTACTCCTTCCGTTTCACCTGAATTGAGACTTATTTCTTTTTTCGTTCATTCTACATCAATTGAGACTGCCTAAAATGGCAAAGAATCTTTACTATTTCTGTTGGGTATGCTTACTTCTTAACCCTCCTATTCTTGTTAGAATTGATTGATACCATCACCTATTAATATTTTATGGACTTTAGGACCCTATGTAAGAAGTTTTATAACTTCAATTTTTAGCTTAGTCAATTTTATAGTATAGGCTTAGAACACAAGACTTGAAGCGAAAATGAATGAAGATCCAAGTGTCAGTGGTTACTGCGCAGGACTTCGCTGCGCAGGACACCACTGCGCAGGTATATCCTGCGCAGCATTCTTCCTCAGTTCAATTCATTCAGATCACCTAACTTGGAAAACGCTTTGAAGATGTACGCTTTTAAGAGTGTTAAGGTGTGCAGAAACGACAAAACAAGCACACTTAGCAGATCCAACGGTGAAGACGCGCTCAAGAGATATATTTCAAATGAAGACAGCTGTCAACCTTTTAGAAGAAGCTTTTTGAATTTGGTCTTCATGCTCAGTCTCCAACGGCTCTATATACCTGCGCACCAATCATATTGTGCCAGGTCATCAACTTTGATTAGAGCCCCAACGGCTATAAAGGACACCTGCGCACCAATCATATCGTGCCAGCTCATCGTCCTTGCTCAGAGCTCCAATGGCTATATTCAAGCTCTCAGCTATAAATAGCCAGCTCATCTTCATTTCCAAGTTGCTAGAGTTTGTGCTTTATAATATCCTTGAAGTTCTGAAGATTGCTGCTTACTATTCACAGATTCAAGATCAACCTTCAAACCTTCATACCTTCAAACTCCTGCCCAGATCCTAAGCCTTAAATCACCAGAATTCTTCGTGCTCTTCATCTCATAGATTCATAGAGCCCAAAATTTCTGAACACACATACACCTTTAAAAGCTTTGATCGTTTAGATCTTTCTTCTTGAGATACACCAGTTTAGTCTAGGATTTGTTCTTCATAGATTATAGATCTTTGAGATAGTTGTGTTTCATTGTTGTATCTTGTAACTCTCTCATATAATAAGATCTCCTTTAGAAAATCCAAGACTAACCATCTTGGTAGAGGACGTAGATCTTTCATTGATCGAACCTCTCCAAATAGCTTGTTCTTTAATCTCGCTATTTACTTTCTGCTAATCATTTCTGAATTACTGCTTTGTTTGATCTTATCAGATTGCTACTATTGCTGCTGTGTTTGTTATTGCTTATTGCCTTAGAACATTTTATCCAACTCTTTAAGCCAAAACTTAGCGCGTGCGTTTTTATCCTTGGGCAGCTTTTTACTGCGCATGTGCTGCTTAAACTTCCGCTGTGCATTTCACACTCTCACTGCGCGTTATACTTAGCTTATTTGAGAACTGTGCGCATAAGTCATCGATTTGTAAAAGGGTTTGAAAAGAATTTTAAAACGCTATTCAACCCCCCCTAGGGATGGCCAAACCGGACCGGAACCGGACCGGAACCGTCGAACCGGCCCGGAACCGGAACCGAAAAAACCGTAACCGCCATGAACCGTCACGAAAACCGGAACCGTGGGAACCGGAACCGTTTTGAATAAGGGCCGGTTAAGGTTCAACCCCCAAAAAACCGTGAACCGGCGGTTCCGAACCGCCCAACCAAACCGCGAACCGGAACCGTCTGAACCGTCAGTAAAACCGTTAAAAAACCATCAAAATCATTAGATTTCGAACAGTTTCATCAGAATTAACCGTTACTAATGGAAGGTTGACAAGAAAAGTTGTGTTTTGACTGATTTTTTTTGCCAAAATCAGTGAATGAAAATAATAAAAATGTGTTTTGACTGATTTCTAACAGTTTCATCAGAATTAACCGTTAAAAAACCATAAAAAAATGAACCGTGGAACCGGACTGGAATCGAACCGGAACCGGATTGTGACAACCGGAACCGGTGTAACCAAGGGTCGGTTAAGGTTCACATAAAAGCCGAACCGGAACCGGCGGTTCCGAACCGGAACCGTAACCGGAACCGTGTTTGGTCATCCCTAACCCCCCCCCTCTAGCATTTTTCATACCCTTGTTGCCCCTTTGGGACCAACAATTTCTCTCACTCATTCTCTCTCATACTTTACTTTTACACTCACATGCACCAATCAACTTACTATTCCCCCCACTCATTCTCTCTCATATTTAATTTTTCACACTCACAAACACCTCATCCCCCTATTTCTCTCTCTTACTTTTCCTTGGTTTGTGTTCCAAAAATTTTGGTCTCAATTCACATGAAACGGATGGAGTATTTGAACATCTTAGTCTCAAGATGCTTTTTTTTTCAAAGGAAATATTTCATTAAAATTTGACATATAAAATTAGTATACTCCAAAATCACACAAACCAATATCTCAATTAATACCATTTTTCTTTCCATGTTTACCCTTCCTCTCTCCTCGTGAAAACATAAATGCAATAAGAAAAAAGAATGAGGATGAGAGAGAACCACACACAAATGACGGTCTCTGTCTTCCTCTACTCCTTTCTCCATTCTACTTTGCTCCCTTTTTTGTTTCTCTAGATCTACTTTGCCATGTGAACAATCAAAAATTCAACTATTATCGGTTCTTCCATGCGCCAAGATCATCGGAATCTCCATCCCCATGCACCTCCGCAATAAAATCGTCGGATTCTCCACCCTTGTGCATACAAAGGCTTCCATTAAAATAGTCTCACTCAACTGGGTGTCCTGATAATTGATTCATTCGGAACGAAGATGTGTACTGGAAAAATACCCATTCCCATTCGGGTCAGTTGGGATTTGTATTTTAGTTGGGTTTTGGATTTGGAGTTTGATTGAGTTTTAATCCGTTACGTTTTGTCAAAAAAAAAAAAAAAAAAACTACCGGAGGCATCTTCTTGCTCCTTCTTCTCCAAATGAAATTTCACCTTAAAAACACACAATTGCCGGTAGGATAAAGAAGCATTTACAATTGTTCATTTGCTGTTGCTCTGATTCTAAATAGAGAGTAAATGAACAGTTTTTTCTTGGGGAAGATAAGGATGTATATGGAGAGGGAGAGAGAGAAGCGGAGGAAACGAGGAGCTCATATTAACTGCGGGGTAATTTGGTCAGTATGAAGTAAAAAGTCTAAAAACGTCAGATAATTTGGAACTTTTTCAAAAGCCTAAAACGAAAGTTAAAACGAAACGGAGGGAGTATAAAATAATAAACATACCTTATATTGTTCATCCATAAAGGTGTAATGAAATTAAGTGGCGAGCCCAGAATTAATAAACGTAGTTAGTATTATACATTTTCCAAAAATTTATATTTTTGACAATGAAGAAGAATGGAATCCAATTATTGACTTCTGATTAGAATATACGTAGTGATGACTAGGGGTGGAAATGGTTCGGTTTAGCTCGGTTTGGGGTAATTTAGGAGCCAAACCGCTATACATCGGTTTGGAGAAATCCCAAACCGAGCTGAACCACACAATAGTCCAAGCCGAGCTGAACTAAACCATCACAGTTCGCCTCGGCTCGGTTTGAACCACGGTTTGATTTTATGGTTTAAACCGTGGCTCAAACCGCGGTTTGAACCATACTATACCACTTGGCACTTAGCACTAGCTAGGAAGGACTGTAAGAAAAATAAATAATTGTTTTGGGACGGAGGGAGTAATTGAACTGTAAAAAGAAGACGAGCCAAATGAGAGATTTATTCCCTCCGTCTCAAAGAAGACGAGCCAAATGAGACATTTACATGGATATACCTAAAAAAAATGCTAGACATTTATTCCAACCAGGCTATCACTTCTGTCTTCAGGCTTCAAATCATTTTTTTTTTCACATTTACCCATAAAAATTTATTATCAGGAAATATATAAGCAGACTAACAACATATAGCACTCCCTGCATAATTACCAAGTCTGGTATATCCAGATGAGATAAGTGTTTGAAATGCTGAACGAGATTGGTTGAAACACTACTAAAAATACTTCTAATTGATAGGTCACGTACAGCTAGCTCGGTTTGATGACTCGGCTCCACGGTTCAGCTCACGGTTCAGCTTAACGGTTCAGCTCGAAACGGTTTGGCTCGGTTCAGCTCGAAACGGTTTGGCTCGGTTCGGCTTGGAGGGTCAGACCGTGAGCCAAACCGAACCGTGTGGTTTATCAATTTTCGAAACTGAGCTGAACCGCATAAGTTTAAAAACCGAGCTAAACCGCACGGTTTGGCTCGGCTCGGTTCCGAACCGCGGTTTGAGCCGAACCATTTCCACCCCTAGGGATGACTTGGTCATGCTTCTCTTCTCTTTTCCACACCAGCTCCACATCATTGTTGTGTGAGTTGAAGTTGCATAGTGAATTAACAAACTTTTTTTTTTTGAATTTGTAGAAACTTTTAAGTTGTAAAAATGTATGTTCCCTCACTCCCAATTGAAATAAAACGTTTTGTCACTTTAAAGTGTCACACTTAAAATAAAATATTTAAAATAAAAAAGTTTTATTACTCCCTCTGTCTCGCTTTAAGGTTCTTACTTTCCTTTTTAGTCTGTCCAAATTTAAAGTTCTTACTTTGTTTTATTACCTAAAATGGAAAGTGTGACCTACTTGTCATTCTCACAACAAAAACTCCCCACCTACTTTCTCTCTCCCACTTTACTTTTCATACTCACAACATTTATTTTTTATTAATCTTCGTGCAAAGTCAAACTAGGTAGGAACTTTAAATTGGGATGGAGGGAGTATTTTTTATTAATAAATTCATTTATCATACTCCTAACAATTTTTCATTTATTATTTTCAACCTAATTTTTTGTCTCTTTTATACTCACAACACATACTTTTTAAACCACGGTTTCTAATAAAATATTAGTATTTTTTAATTCAATTCCCGTATTAATAACAAAATCATATTTATTTTAAGTAGGACGGGAGAGTATTTCATACTCACTCCGTCTCGGAGTAAGAGTCGTACCTCCCATTTGCACGGGGATTAAGAAATGATGGAAGTAAAGTAAGTTTTGTGAGTGTAAAAGTGAAGTAGGAGAGAGAATGAGTGGGAGTGAATAGTAAGTTGATTGGTGTTGTGCTTATAAAAGTAAAATAGGAGAGAAAATGAGTGGGATGAATAGAAAAATATTTTTTGCCATATAAAAGTAAAGTAGGAAAGAGAATAAGTGAGATGAATAGTAAACACTTTTTGTCATTTTAGAAAAGAAACTTTTACTCTACAACGTATCAAAATAGAAAGTACTCTGTCCCAGAGGGAGTGTTTGTATTCTTGCAAGGGTAATATTTTAATTAATTATGGTGGATTTACAAGGGTAGTTTGGACAAATTGCAAGTAAACGCTTGACCTTGACTTGGGCTGTCTTTTCTAGTTATAATAACTTTATTGACGACTTTGGAGAAGGTTCACTAAAGTGTAACGGAATGAGATAAAGATGGTGAACCGTGAAAGCAACGCATTAAGCTATAAAGTCCGTAGTTGGCCCAATCCAAATCAAGAGTCAAGTAGGTCCATGGTCCAATAATCAAAACCACATAAACAGGCCAGGCCCATTAACTTGATTCCATATTCAACAACCAATTGGATGGCCTAACTAGGCCCCACCTGATAAGAAATGTCTTCAATAATGGTTCAGTAAATTGACTATGTGGCGTTCTCATTGGTTAAAGGAAAAATGCGGTAGTACTTTATTTGAGAGGTTTATGCCGTTCGGTTATTTAATGGACGGTGACACATACCAATTGAAAAGGGGCCAATTACAAAATACTCATTCCGTCCCACCTCACTTGACATCCATAAGGTGGGCACAATAATTAAAGAAAATGAATAAAATAAGAAAAATGTGTGGTAGAAAATGAAGAGAGGATGAGTGGGGTAAATAGTAGTGTTGGTTGAATAAATTGAGTGTGGAAAATGAAGAGATGGAATGAGTGGTGGGGTAGAGTGAATATAAAATTATAAAAAATATGCTATTTTGGGAAGTGTCAAATGAGCTGGGACAACCCAAAATAGAAATAAGTGTCAAGTGAGCTGGGACGGAAGGAGCAGACATTAGGGTCTGACGTCCTCGGGGTGGTACCATTTTGAGGTTTGACGTACAAAATTTGAGGAACTAAGGCCTGACTTGTCACTTTGTTTGTAAAATAGGGTTTTTTTGACAGATTTCATTAGAAAACTCGTTAATTAACCATGTGTCATGAACGTGATTGACGAAATGGATTGGTTTGAAGTTTTAATAAGCTATTAAGTAGGGATGGCCAAACCGAACCGGAACCGGACCGAAAAAGCCCGGAACCGGGGCAAACCGGGGAGGAAACCGGAACCGGATGAACCGGAACCGCAAGGCATACGGGCCGGTTCAGGGTCACATATATGCCGAACCGGACCGGAACCGGGGTAAGCGCGGGCCGGTTAAGGGTCACCCTTTTGCCGAACCGGAACCGGTTTTGGCCATCCCTACTATTAAGGGATTTTAATTCACATTTTTGAATATGACGGGGGTGTGAGGAAATTAAATTCTCTAAATCAAAATCTCTCCCCATTTTGAATCCCCACCCCCAACCATTCCAGCCACCCCTACTGCCGCCGCCGCCACCTCTGTAATGCCCATCCTTAATCTCGTTAAATATTTGACTTATTTGTTAAATTCTTGACATGCTTGTTAAATTCTTGACTAGCATATTTATATGCTATTTTATTTGAGTTAATTATTTAATTACTTTAGAAAATTAAGGTGGTTAAATGTCAAAGTTAAAAGTTTAGGGGCCTTTTTGTCAAAGTTAGAACTTGAGGGTCCTAAGTGTAATTTCTCGAAACTTGCAAGTATATATAGTATGTTGCCTTCTCTGAGAAAGGCAACATCTCAAAACTTCTCGTACTTTTCCTCTGTTTCATAATAGGGAGTTCAGTTTTACCCTATTCTCGACTCCTCGCGATTAATTATCCCTCTGTTCGTGATTCCAGTCCCGGATAAATATTCGTGGCGCTGAATAGAGCGTTCCAGACCGATCAGAAATTAATTTGGGTCAACTTGATTTTTGACTAGGTAAGCTATTAGCTTCCCCTTACTTGTAATAACATGTATATATGTTATTCTCGCTACTTGTTCTTGTTAAAATTGTGTTTTGAACAATTTTTTTTATACTTGTAAATTTGGGACAAAGGGAGTATACGTATAACCTGGGGTTGAATTAATGAGAGTAATGAGTTTGGAATTGGTTATGCACTCTTAGTAAGGTTAAATTGTTAAAGGAAATTATACTCCTATTCGTGAGACGGTAAAATAGTAACTTGATTTAAATATTATTAGAAAAATCGTATCATTATTTGTGGTACGGGGAAATGAATGGAAGTATCCCTAAATGTTTATAGTAGTATATTATAAAATTATACTTATACTTTTGGGGACGGTGAAATATTAAATAGGAATAAAAAGAAATTGTCCTATTATTTATGGGACGGTAAAATAAATGAATTGGGCTTGAAATAGGAGTTCTAAACTTGTTAGTATACTCCTGAGAATGTTAGGAGTGTTAGTTAAATGTTACTCCTACGCTTGGGACGGAGAATTATTAAGCTTGAATTCAGGGGAAAAGGGCCAAAATTTGTACCGCACGGTCGTGTGCCTTTATTTGGCACGGTCGTGCCAAATTGTTATCTTTAGGCAAATTCCCTCGTCAGTGATAGCACGGTCGTGCCAAATTGTAGAGCACGGTCGTGCCAGGGCTGAGCACGGTCATGTACTTTTATTGGGCACGGTCGGGCCGAAAATGAATTTTGTGTGAAAATCCCTCGGCAGTGTTAGCACGGTCGTGCCATTTTTGCACACGCTGTCGTGCCAAAAATGCCCTCCAGACTGATTGTCTCGCCAGATTTAGCACGGTCGTGCCATTTTTGGCTGCACGGTCGTGCCAATGTGATTAGCACGGTCGCGTTCCTTGGTGTGCACGGTCGTGCCACCTGGAATCTGATTGTCCTCCTTGAATTGTTTCCTTCATAACTTTCTATAGGAAAGTCGGAATCAAGATCCGAAAGAAGCTGAATAACCTAGACTTAGAGGGCTATTCAAAGAATAAATTAATGAGGTTTTAAAGTGATTGTCTAGAGCACCTAGATAGGTGTTTTAGGACATTGAACTTGAGTATAAGAGTATGAATGCTCTTATGTGTCTGGAAATCAACGCCTTGTGTACCTTAGGGGTATAAAACAATGTTTTGAACTTGAACATCCTAAGAATAGGATTGAGAATTGGTAAGAGTAAAGTGTATAACTCTTATACATGATTGAATGTCCAAAGATTGGAATAAAACTTGAAGTATAAGACAATAAAATCTTGTACATGACTTGAACATCCAAAGAAAAGGGATTAAAACATGAATATAAGATTAATAAATCTTGTATATGCCTTGACACCAATATATGGGTAAGGTGTAAACTCGAAAGTGCTCAGAACAAGCCTTAACGTGAATAAGAAATATTCTTGACTTGTATGTGCAATCATCGCACATAGTTACTTGATAACAATGTAGCTTCTTGATTACCTGAAGCTTGTTTCCCGTTGAGCTAGTCCACGAATCTTGGATTAGTCTCCCCTCTCGTAGCTAAAGTTTGTGTACCAAAAGGACACCAACTAATGCCTTGAACTTGAATATCCTAGGAATAGGACCGTGAACTTGATTGGGAGATGTATAGCTCATCTTCTTAATTAAAACGTGAATATAAGATGAGTAAATCTTGTACTTGTCTTAAATAACCAAAGAGTTGGATTGATAACTTAAGTATAAGTTAATTAACTCTTGTACATGTTTAACCATCCAAGAAAATGGATTGAGAACTTGGATACAAGATAATAAAATCTTGTAAAAGTCTTGATTGTCTTGATTGTCTTGAAAGTCTTGAATGTCTTGAAACCATTACATGAATATGGTAATAACTTGAAAGAGTCTTGATGTGTATATGCAAATCTTGCATATATTCACTTGATAGAATGTGGCTTCTTGATTGCTTGGTACATGGTATGAATAACCAAAGAATTGGGTTATGGAACTAGATAGAGAATGATTAACTCTACTACATACTTGAACTTGATACGTGTATATTGGAAGTGCTATAAATAAGCACTAAAGTGTAAATGATTTAGTTTTTAATCGTGTATATACTCAATGAAGTATATAAAATATAAAGAAGATATCTTGTCTTGAAATGAGTTCCTAAAGAAAATAAGGACTAGTGTAATATGAAGATCATTCATATAATCGTGAATACTACGATTTAAATTAATAAGAATGATTATAGAACACAATATGTGTTAGGAAATGTATTCGATTATTAACGATACATATACGTGAAGTATGACTGTGTCTAGGTACAATGTGACCTATTCTATTACGTGTTTAGAGTCTAAGGTATTGGGCTCTACTTGATAGTAAGGGTATCGGGATAGACACCTTAATGTGTTAAACGTGACATAAATATGTACGTGCAAACTGGGCATGTGGCTGCGACACATATCGCAGGTGGGTGCGACACATATTCGCATGTGGGTGCGACACATATTCGCATGTGGCTGCGACACATATCGCAGGTGGGTGCGACACATATTCGCATGTGGGTGCGACACATATTCGCATGTGGCTGCGACACATATCGCAGGTGGGTGCGACACATATTCGCATGTGGGTGTGTGAGTGTTGCACATACAACACATTTTAAAGAAAGAAAGATAATGAAAGGAATAGGTTCACGCTTATCGCGAGAGCTGGGGTTTAAGTGAATGCTATACTCTTGTCTTGAACACCCCATGGATCTTGTTCTTGTGGATGACATTGGTTACCAGGTCTTCTTATATATTGCACAGCAGTCTCTTGTTCTTGTTCTTGGTTGTCCTCAGCTAGAAAAGCACCGACAACAAATGGTATTCTTGGGAGGAATAAGGAAGGATTCAGGTACAAATGCGTGATAGGCCTATGTGCATCTTGGTGAGCTGGTCTAGCCTCTCACACTACTTGACTACTTGTTACCTGATCATATCTTGAGCTTGATTACTTGTTGAGTTGGCTTAGCCTCTCCTATACTTGTTACTTGATGATACTTGATACATGTTTAGTTGAGTATCTACTTGTATTGCATGATAACATGACATATAGTTGCATGTTAATAGCTTACTGAGATTTATCTCACCTTTTATTTGTTTAATTGTTTCCCCCCCCCAGGAAAGCAGGGGATAGTACGCAGTGAGGCTCGATTTAATTGGGAACTTACTCAGCAGGATATTCTTGTTCGAAGTTAGTGTCCTTTTATATTTTGGTAAGGACGATCTTGTATGAGTTAATTAAACTCTGGGCTTGTATTGGGGTAGTATTTGTTGTCCCTAGACAGTTCTTGATGCCAGCTTATTTGCTAGGCATGTCTTCCGCTGTATGTAACCTTGTTTGGTTTTAATTTTCTTGGTCTAGAACTCGTTGTGAGCTATCTTAGCTCCTTATTCTTGAGTAGATATAGCATGTCAGTTTTGTTTTTAACAGGTATTGTTCCTGTTTCCCGTTAGTTTCTTGTTTCTTGTTAGTTACGCGCACCAGGTTCGAGGTTCTATTAGGGAATCCCGAGACTTGGGGCGTGTCAACCTCATCCCTTACCTTCCACAACCTTCTTCCTTCCCGCCATCCTCTACTTCCATGACATCACTTCAACTCCGGCCACAAGCTCCACTCCATTTTAATGATGAGAGGTGTGAGGGAAATCACTACAACAAAAATGGCTTTTCCCGGCACTTATTTACCGGCACTTTCATATGTGCCGCTAATTTCCGGCACTTTTTCGAAAGTGCCGCTAATTCCCGGAACTTTTTAAAAAGTGCCGCTAATTTTCGGCACTTTTTCATAAGTGTCGCTAATACCCGGCACTTTCTAACAAGTGCCGCTAAATTAGCGGCACTTTTGAAAAATTTCCAGGAATTAGCGGAACTTTCGAAAAAGTGTCGGGAATTTAACGGCACTTTCGAAAAAGTGCCGGGAATTTCCGGCACTTTTTTATAATGTGCCGCTAAAAACAAGATGTTTTTTTTGAAATATTTATTTAATTTTTAAATTTAATCATATTTTTCATGTAACTTTGCTTTAATTTGTTACTTATATTAGATTTTTATGGACTACAATAATAGAAATGCCTTAATATAAGTTTTTGTTTTGTAACAAATAATTGTATAATAAAATTTATAACAAAAAATGATTTAGCCTAGCGGTAGAAGGTGTGTTTCGTATGCAAGAGGTCGTGGGTTCGAATCCGGGTAAATTCAAAAATGATTAAGTGCCGAAAATAGCTTTTCCGGTACTTTTTAAAGTGCTGAAAAAAGTCACTTTTGTTGTAGTGAATTAAACTCTCAAAATCAAAATCTCTACCCATTTTGAATCCCCACCCCAGCCACCTCAACTGCCGGCGCCACCACGTTATCCCCTACCTTCCACAACCTTTTTCCTTCCCGCCATCCTCCACTTCCACAAAATCAGTTCAACTACGGCCACAAGATCCACCCCATTGTAGTCACCCTCAGTTGAGAACTAATGCCCTAAGATCAATGTCTACCCCAACCATTCCAGCCACCCCAAGTGACGCCCGCCATCACCTCATCCCCTACCTTCTATTAAGGAATATTATATATTCCTAGCACATATTGTAATTACCAAACATAGAGATTGTATCTTGTACACCAAGTTAGATTATTCTAGAATATTAGTTTCCTTATTGTATTAGTATTCCTAATTAGATTAGGACTCTATAACTCTCTTTGTACTCCTATAAATATGTATTGATATTATCAATAATACTTGAGTCATTCATACAATATTATTTGAGTCTCTCATATCAATTATCTCTCTCTATGTATGATTGGCTCCGACTATCTCTTTCTCTAATCCTTGACATGGTATCAGAGCTATGATCCATGATGGGACTTCTCCACCAACCACCATACAAACCACCACGGTAAACCTTAAGCCGCCACACCCAAACCCTTTAAACACTATCTTTTTTTCTTCTTCAACACCGACAAACAGCAAAACCCAATTTTTTTTCTCTTGCTATTCTCCCCGCAATGGCCAGCCTTACCCCTTCTGCTTTCCTTTTCCTTTATTAATCCCCTCATCTGCCATCTCCCCAACTAAATCTCTGTCCCTCTCAAGCCAAAAGCAATCTCCTAGCAGCTCAACCAATCCCAACCCAAAACCCCATCGTCAATTCAACCCCGGAAATCCTTAAACCAATATCAACCAGAACCCCCTGCACCAAAACTTCACAAACACCGCCCACAAAACCCTATTTTTTCTTCTTTATTAAACTAGCTAGCTTCCGCAAATCACGTTACCTGTGCAATACCCAAAAGGCCAAAACCCCTTCTCCCCAAACCAATACCCACAGGCCTACCCCCTTCTCAACCACCAATTTTTTTTTTACCGGATATCTTCATCCTTTAATCTGCTTTTCCCGGTGAAAGAGAAAGTCATCCCAAGTTGCCAAATACTTTCTCAATTTTTTTTTACTTTTTCGCCATGTGTCTGCCCTCTGTACTATTGTTCTCTCCCTCCCTCAATTTTTTTCCTTGTTTTTTTTTCTTTCCCAACAACAGCAATTGCTTACCCCGTCTCGCGACGTAAAAGAGCCAAAAAATTCTCAAAGCCCGTCTCGCGACGTTAATGCCTCCACCCGTCTAACGACGTAAAAGCCTTACCCCCGTCTCGCGATATAAAAGCCCAGCCCATCTCGCGATGTTAATGCCTCCACCCGTCTAGCGACGTAAAAGCCTCAACCTGTCTCGCGACGTTAAAGCCTCCACCCGTCTCGCGACGTAAAAGTCTCCACCCGTCTCGCGACGTAAAAGCCTTACCCCTGTCTCGCGACGTAAAAGCCTTAGATGTACACTTCATAGGGTGAAAACCCTACTTGTACAAATGTAAAGATCATGGCAACATCAACACAACCGAGATCACATCAACCAACTCACTTCAACAACCCGGTTCATCTCATCACTTTCCAAGATTGGACTCTCCTATCGGTCGTCCATCTTGCGGGGGCATATTAAGGAATATTATATATTCCTAGCACATATTGTAATTACCAAACATAGAGATTGTATCTTGTACACCAAGTTAGATTATTCTAGAATATTAGTTTCCTTATTGTATTATTATTCCTAATTAGATTAGGACTCTAGAACTCTCTTTGTACTCCTATAAATATGTATTGCTAGTAGGGTTAATCTCATTTTACTACCCTAAGGTTTACATGCCGTATCACTTGGAGGCCTATGGTTTCAATTTTCTCATTTTAAGGTCTATACTTTCAATTTTGTATCGATTTTGGGCCTGGATAATAATTTTGTTAGATTTTTAACAGAAAATTGGATGTATCATCCAACACCTATTTTCTTTGGGGCTTGGTCTTTTCAAATAGCACTTGCCAAGTCTATGTGGTTAGAAAGAGTTTTTTTTTTAAAAAAAAAAAAAAAACTTGTTCCGGAGTATGGTATTGGAGAGTAGGTAAAGGTGTGTGCTTTATCAATCATAATAAGAAACTAATAACTATTTCATTTTGATTAATTAATTAAAGATTTAATTATGCTTCTTGTTGCTTCTAGTATATATTTTAATGAAAAATAAAATCAACAACTACTCTAAGTATTCCCTCCGTTCTGAAATGAATGCCCGAAAATCTTAACCACACTATTTTCAAGTGGTATTTTTTTTTTATCAAATGAATATGAACCATATAAAAATAAAGAGGTAAAGATAGGCTGACCAAGAATTTGAATTCCAAATTGCAGAGTAAAAAGGATTGATTTAGTTGGTAATTGTGGTGCATTATGTTGATGAATATAGCAACAGTAGGAGAAGAGACCCCATGCAACCATTTACTTGAGAATTAAAGGTCGGGTAGTGAAGATGGGAAATCACATTATCACAGTTCACCAAGAAATCTAAATGTCAATGAGATGATCACATAAAAAGTCAACAAAAGACCAAATGACATAGAGTAAATAGGTGTTGAAAGGTACATGCCAGTTTTCTGTCAAATTTTCTGTCAAATATCTAACAGATTGTTTGCTTAGGCCCGAAATTGATACAAAACTAAAAGTCTAGGCCTTAAAGTGAGAAAACTGAAATTACAGACCCCTAAATGATACAACATGTAAACTTTAGGGTAGTAAAATGAGATTAACCCATTGCTAGTATCAATAATACTTGAGTCATTCATACAATATTATTTGAGTCTCTCATATCAATTATCTCTCTCCATGTATGATTGGCTCCGACTATCTCTTTCTCTAATCCTTGACACCTTCTTCATTCCTGCCATCCTCCACTTCCATGACATCACTTCAACTCCGGCCACATACTTCATCCCATTTTAATCACCCTCATATTTGAGAACTAAATTCCTAAGATCAAAAAATATCTTTCTCTATTTTTCTAGCTCTTCGATTTGTACATGGAAGGCTATTAGATTTGTGTGTTCGTGCTTTTATGTGTGTGTGAGATAGAGTTTTTATTGAGTCTTGAGTTGAGGGAAAAAAAAAAACTTGTATTTGGAAGTGGGGTTTTCTGGAAATAAAAATATTCAGATTTAATGGGTATGGAGGATAGGGAGATGACAGGGATCTGGAGAGGTGGATGGCTGAAGAAGAATGGTAGAAAAGGAAGATAGTGGCGGCGTGGTGGCAGTGTTGGCAAAGACGGTGATGGCAACTCCTGGATAAGGGAAGAAGAAGAATGGTAGAGGGGCCTATCTCCTGTACACCCGCCGCATGGCGTGCGGCCGGCCGGCAACTTTCCAATTTTTTTTTATTTTTTTTTTTTTCAACACCCCAACTTTTTTTTCTCCCAACAAAAGTAACACTTTTTTTTCCAAATGTAACACTCTTTTTTTCAAATGTAACACTTTTTTTTTCAAAAATGTACCACAATTTTGCTGCAATAGATTAAAGATAACATAAAGATTGACAACTAAATCAATGTCACACTTTTTATAAAGGAATGTAACACTCTTTTTTTCAAATGTAACACTTTTTTTCTCCCAAAACTAACATAGGATTGACAACTAAACTAATGTTACATTTTATAAAAAATGAATGTAACATTTTTTTTCTCAATTGTAACAGTTTATATTCTTAAATGTAACATTATATATGAAATGTAACAATTATTTATTGAGAAAGTAACAATTGAAATGCAAACCCATTTTGTTTTTGTAAAAATTGTTGTTACCTTTAACAGTAGAAAGTGTTACTTTTTGAAGATGAAATTGTTACTTTTATCAGAACAGAGTGTTACATCTTAGCTGATGAACAGCTCAAACTTTTTGTGTGTAAAAAAATGTATTTTTTTTAAAAAAATCAAACCATATCATGACCTATGTAGTTTTATTCGTCTCGTCGAGACGAACACAACGGTATTTTTAATTATTTTTTTTTTGAGTTATAAATCTCAAGATATAGCATTTTAAAGTTTTTGGAGTTTTTTTTTAATACGACACGTGGCAGCTCGCGGTTGGGTGAACCAGGTGTGGCTCACAGCGCGCCACGTGTCGCCTGTGGAGTGGAGGAGAGGCGGGCTGGCGGGTCGGGCGGGTTTAACCCGCGGGTTAGGCCCGCCGCACCGCCGCACGCTACACCTCTGCCGCATTTAAGACTTTGTCATGGTAGAAAAGGAATTTTTTGGATTTTTTTTCTTTTTTCTTTTTTGTAGTCTTGATAAAAAAAAATGTGCACAAAAATATTGTACTAATTTTTTTAGCATATAAATTATTATAAAAATATAACTAGTTGTCATTTAAATTAGAAAATTCATTAATAAATAATTTATTTTTCAAAGGAAAGGGTTTATTTATTTATATTTAAAAATAATTAAAATCAAAATTTTAATATATTAGTTGTTTTTTTAAAACATTTCGATCATTTAAAATTTGAAAATTTATATTGTTTTTATTTTTCACCTTTAAATTTAAATATTTGCATTTAACCTCTGAAGAACTAATACCAATTTCAAACTTATCCATTTCGTCAATCACGTGCAAAACACATGTGCCTTAACTGATTTTTCTAACGAAATCCGTTGAAAAAAACCCTATTTTGCAAATAAATGACAAGTCAGGCCCTATTTCACTAATTTTTTCACGTTAAGCCCCAAAGTGGTACCACCCCGTGGACGTCAGGACTTATTTTGTAATTTGCTCTTAAAAAATATCTTTAATTCCTATGTATCAAAATTAATATTCCTTATGTTTCAAAATAATAATTTCATTAAATTAAAAAAAATGCTATTCCATTCGTCCAGAGTAAGTGATACTTTTGAGCTCAATGTCATTTTTAATCTTGGACTGAAATTTGTTTTGTTTCATTAATTGTTTTTGTGTGAGATATTAATATAGGAATGATGCACACTAAATAGGGCTATATTTGACACTTTTATCAATAAATCATGTTAATAATTGTTTTTTTAAGAGTTATGCAAATGTCAATAGTGACAGTTATTTTACACCGGATGGAGTAATTAATATTAAGTAGGTTGTGACAAAGTCATCAAAATATATACTCCTCACTTCATCTCTTATCTCTTATGATACTACTCTACAATCTCAAAACACGGATCATTTACACAATATTTAAGAAATATAATTAATGCATGTGAAAAAGTTTTATATACCTCTAAAGTAATCTAATTACTTAGGCAATTAAATGCTTGTGCAAGAGATAATTTACTATCATTAATAAGGATTTAACTGGTACTCCTTCCGGTCTCAAATAACTGTCGCTTTTGGTCATTTCACAAGTTTTAAAAAATGTAATAATTAACAATCATTAATGATGAAAGTGTCAATTTTACCTTTATTTATTACTTCTCTCTTTTATATTACTTCACACAATAAACTAATTAATGATGCGAAACAAGTTCCAAAACAAACGTAAAGAGGAATTTTAATGTTTTTTTAGCTAAAAGCGACAATTATTTTGGACTAAAAAATTTGTTCAAAAGTGACAATTATTTTGGACTAGAGGGAGTATACAACACAAAAAAAATCTTGAAAATAATAAAACGATAAGAATTTTGAGACAAAAATTAACTTTCAAAACGACATGCATTTTGGGACGGAGGAATATAACGTAAGAAATGGGATGGAAAATTAGACTTGATATAATTGGTCATAAATTCAATTCCACTAAATGTTACTAGTATTTTATTAGTTTCATTGATTAGTGAAGATCATATGGTATAAGCCAAAAAACGTTAACTCAATCAACATTGGGTTTCTTTTTCTGTAACAAAAGATGGACATTCAATCTCCGCATTTAGTGTACTTTTTTTTTGTAATAATTTAAAATAAATTTTAATAAAATACTTTTTTTTAAAAGATCATATGGTATAAATATAAGAATAACGACAAAATGAGAGGAAAAAAGGCGAGGAGATATTTAAATTCCCAACATTTTACACATGAGACGGGTCTCGATAAGAAAGTAAATGGTTTGTCCTCCGGGAGAGATGGGTCAAGCTTATTTCCTCTCTCATCAAGACTTGTCTCTTGTATGAGACCATCTCTCACAAAACTTTCTAAAAAGATAAATTGGACATTCAGAAAGCTAACGTGATACCAGTACGGCTCAAGATTACCCCATGTCCCATACCAATGGGCACAAAATGTTTCCAACGCATGAATTAAGGAAAGTGTAAGTGTTGTGAGTATGAAAAGTGAGCAGGAAAGAGAAGTGTAATTGTTGTGAATATAAAAATAAAGTAGAAGAGAGAATGAGTGAGATTTTTTTTAATCATTTTTAGTAACGTGTTAAATCAATGCGACGCTTAAAAAAAGAAATTTGTGAGAGAATATGACAAAGACTCATGTGAGAACAAGGGGATCCGTCTCATGGGTGAGACGGGTCGGATCCTTGCCCATGACCCGGTCCATGAACAAGTTCCAAGGCCCATGGGGCATAACCCGCCACGTGGCACCCTTTCATAGGTTCTTTTTTTTTTTTTTTTGCTGCTGCTGCTCCAGGACCCATGGGCGACCCTGCCACGTGGCAGTCTCTCATAGGCCCGGAATTTTTATTTTTTAAAAAAAAAATAAAAATAAAAATTATATTTTCATTTTTGGTTTTTTCGGTTTTTGAAAAGTAATAGTTACTATAACTAAAAGTAACAAACGTGTTACTTATATGTAATAGTTTGTATACAGAAAAGTAATACATATATACAGAAAAGTAACAGTGTTTTTTTCTATGTTTTTTTCGTTTGCCAAAAGTAATACTTATTTACAACTAAAATGTAACGAACGTGTTACTTATATGTAATAGTGTTTATACATAATTTGTAATACATATGTATAGAAAAGTAATATTATATCTATATGTTTTCATAAGTTACAATGTGGTTCAATTTATCATGATACATGTAAAAGTATTACATTATCTATAGAAAATCTGTTACAATTTTCATCTATCAAAGTGTTGCATTTACTTGTATAAACAATTACATTCATATACATAAGTTATTATTTTTCAAATGTTGCTTTTTCCTAAAAAATAAAATCAAAATACACAATATTTTACATTTTTGCAAAAGCACTATTATATTTCAGTATAAATTATAATTACATTTAGATATTGTTTGGGTTACATGTAATTATAGTTAGTATTACATTTGAAAAAATGGGTAAAAACGAGCTTATGTTTTTTTTAAAACAGGTATTACGTTTACTTATGAACAATGTTACTTTATATGTATACAGTCATTACTTTAAGAGATGGTAACTATTACTTTTGGTAAACCACTGAAAAGCCGAAAAAAAAGATATAAAAACTGAATAAAAACTGGGGGGAAAAAAAAAATTCTGCCACGTGGCGGGCCATGCCCATGGGTCAGGATCTGACCCGTCTCACCCATGAGACGGATCCCCTTGTTCTCATGGGAGACCACCTCAGAGAATATAATTTACTCCATCCGTCCCCGTTTAAGGTTTTTCCTTTTTGGTTTATCCCAGTTTAAGGTTCTTAGTTGCTTTATTCCATAAATGGGAAAAAGAATGAATAGTGTTTTGGAGAATCTTGCCCTCAAAAAATTTATTTAATTACAAAAAAATCATTACTTATCTAACTTACTTTCACCCACATGCTTTATGAATAGTGTTTTGGACATTTATATCCTTCACTTTCTACTTTTGGTTGACTCATTTATATTGTTTTTGCCTTGGTTTCTTAATAAGCGTGCATAGTCAAACTAAGAACCTTAAACAAGAACGGAGGGAGTAGCATTTATTTTTTTGAAAGAAGAATATAATTTAGCATTAAAAAAAAGCTCATTGATATATTGCAAGTTACCAACCCATATGAATTTGACCTGCCGTAAATATCGAATGCAAAGACTTCCAAATATAATTCTAAAAAAAAAAGAAATCATTCTTTGTAATCTAACCTCAGTTAGCGCTTTCTTCTTGGTTGACCTCGAAGTCTTTCCTAAACTAAAAGGGCAAGAGTCTTCCTCTTTGTTTCCTCCATGCTGACACTGCAATCAAATTTTAGATCCTAAGACCATTCAACCCCCAAAAATAATTCAACTACCCTAATATCACTTTACCTCATCTTTTTTCTACATCCACTTAATCATTTAACTACCCTCTCAACTATACCGCCTACAATGGTTAGTTTAGTTAAATTTTCAACTCCCTCTCAACTCATCATTCTATACCTCACCACTTTTATTTATTTATAATCTTTATATTTATGATTAATAAAATAATAATTATTATTATATCATTTATAATTAAAAAATACTTCACACTTAATTATTTTTTTTAATTGTAATTAAATAAATATGAAAAATCATAATAATTATTATTAAAAAAAATACTTCACACTTAAAAAGATGCTGAATTTTTTAAATAAAGGTTAATAAAGTATAATTGAAAAATTTATATTGAGAAAAGAGGATTTTTTTTTTTTTCGGTGTCCAAATCAAATGAAACTTACATCATTTTATAGAGGAAAAAAAATGATAAATTTTGGTGCTTTTTTTTTTTATAAAAAAATCAATTTACTATGAAATAATTAAGCTCAAAAAATTGGGATAAAAAATTAATCTGAAAATATAAGGAGCTAATGGGTATGAGACAAGTGTCCCAATCAGAAAAAAAAAAAAAAAAAAAAGGCAGCAACACGCCGGCTTGGGTGGTGTGGTTCACTCGCCAAATGCTGGCCAATACCAAGCCGCCACGTGTCTCTTCGCGGGCCCCACACAAATTCCTCAACCTGGTTGGAACTTCTCAACCCTCCTCTTCAACCTCCAACTTTCAACCCTCCATTGCACCACCTTCAACTAGTTGAACCCTTCTCAATCCACCCATCGTATATAGTCTAATACTCTAGATATTTTAACTTACTGACAACCTTAACATGCCTTTTACATTAAGAATGCAAGGGAATTAAAGAAAAAAATAAATACACTCTCCGTTTTTTAGGTAAGTTGAAACATTTTGCCATTTAGGGCATTTCACTTAAGTTGCAACAATCTAAAAATAGAAGTTTTTTATTACTTTTATAATTCTCCAATCATTCTCTCTCTTCCTCTCAACCACTCATTATTTTCCACTCATTCTCTTTCCTTCGCCACTAATTCTGTTTCTTCCTCACCACATTTCATTCTTAATATAATATTATATCCTTAATTTTCCAACTTCAAAATGAATGTTTCAACTTACTTTGAACGGAGGGAGTATAATATTGATAGTTGAGTACTCCCTCCGTCTTATATTTATCGCTACTTATTCTCATTTTGGGCGTTCCATACTTATTGTCTCTTACCCAAAATGTTCACTTTTCTCTCTCTTATCCACTCACAACAACTATCACTAACTTATTTTCTCTCTCTTACCCACTCACAATACTTACTTTTTTAATATATTTTCATAATTTCCGTGTACTTTCATTTGGTAGCAATAAGTATAGGAAGGATGGGTAGGTGTTATGAGATTAGTAATCTTTTGTTATGAGACACTTAAAAAAGTAAACAAGACTCCATTTGTTTTCCGGAAAACATTTTCCGCATTTTTCGGTGTTTGTTAAGCACTGAAAAATGGGGAAAATGTTTTCCGGAAAATGGTTTTCCTCCTTTTCTAAGGAAAAGGTTTTCCTTACCTTCACCTAAGGAAAACATTTTTCGGAAAATAATGATGACACAAAATTATTTTTTGAACAATCCTCCACCTACGCCTCACCCCTCCCCCCCCCCCAAATAAATAAATAAATAAATAAATAAATAAAATTCTTTTCACTCATATTAAAATTATTTTTGAACACCTCCCCCACCTCCACCCCCACCATCCACCCACCCTCAAAAAAGAAACTTTCTTTTCACACACATTAAAATAATTTTTGAACACCTCCCCCACACCCACCTCACCCCTACCCCACCACCTCCTCTACCCCCTCCCCAACACCACCCATCCCATTCCCACCTCCCTTCAAAAAAATTCTCATAATAATTTTTTTCTCATATTAAATTATTTTTTTCTCATATGAAAATATTTTCAAGAAAACATTTTCCTTAGATTTACCAAACAACCAAAAACATGTTTATGTAATTTTTCGGAAAACATTTCCGGGAAATCATTTTCCGGAAAATGTTTTCCCCCAAACAAACGGAGCCTAAATAACTGATGCAGTCGAAGAGTTGGCGTTCGAGTTTTTAGATGCGTTCGACCGTAACGGGCGTAACTTTTGATTCCAGGGGAGTTACGGGACGCACAGCATATCAAAACGAGCGTCTTTTTCGAGAGGAACAAAACTCACTGGACTTTGCCCCTCGACCAGGCTTTAAAAAGGCCAAAAAACACTTCTAAGGCCCTCAAACGGCCTTCTGAAGTTTTTATCAGTTTTTACATCGTTTTGGACATTTTCGTAATTTCCGTGTTTTAGGGTTTCTTTTCAATAGGGTTTTTTCTCAGACTTTATATACTTTATTCTAGGGTTTTGAGAGGCATTTGATGTCATTTGAATAAAACGATTCTCTTGTTCCAACTTGTAGTCTTGATTAAATTCGACTGCCGTTGAAGTATTGTTTAGCGTATTGATTCAGTTCTACCGTAATCAATCATTTATCTAAACTTCCGCTACGTCAATAACTCTTAGGAGTAGAGAGTAAATTTGTTAACTACTTAGAATTAACTAAATCGTTAGCTAACTATCTTTTCATTTTATGTCAGTACATTGGGATCTAGTCCGTCAGTTAAACCCCTAATCTTAAACCCCTAATTTACTAATCTAAACGCATGTCGAACTTCTGTAAATTATACTAATTCCTAATTGACTAGTGAAAACTATCAATAGTAATTTACAAAGTTTATTTTTTTTATGGGCATGTTTGATAATCACATTAAGCTCTTGATTCGAAACACTAGTTAAATAGTTAATCTTGTTTGGTACATTAAGCTCTTAATTAGAAACACTAGTTAAATAGTTAATCTTGTTTGGTAAGGAAAATTAAATCACTTACCTGATTATGATTGTCTTAAAAAAGACTATTAAATTTAAGTAAGAAAAGGGAGTCTTAACAAAGTATTTAACAAAGTAAAAGGATGTGTTCAAATTCATCCATCAACAAACTCAAATCTTATTCAAAAAAAAATTAATGTATTGAAAGTGTAACTAATTTGTCATCAACAAGCAAACTCAAATCTAAAATTCAACAACCTAATAATTTCATCTCTATATTTTCAAAACTTAATTTTCAGTTTTACCAAACAGGCCTAAAACTATAAGGAAATGCTAGAGGCATAAAATAAGGTCACAAAATCTTGCTCCCAAAATGGGGTGGCGATATTTTATTGGTTGCATCGATAATAGACCCGCCACACTCTAATTAAAAACACCAATAAAATCATTACATCTAGGATTTTGAGAGCAAGATTTTGTGATTTTTTTGTGCCTCTAGTATTATTCATAAGGAAAATCGGTGAAAGGAAAAGAGAAAATAATAAAACAATAAGCATAATCTTTTCTTTTCTTTTTTTTGGAAGGAACAATAAGCATAATCTTAATTTGGTGAAAAATATCAAGAAGGCGATGCATGTTTTTGTTTTTCGACAGTAATTTTGTTGACTGGCCGGTCTGCCGCCAATTCAAGGGTAGTTAAGGAAATTTGTAAAGAGCAGGTGAGAGGAAACTCAAGGGGAGGGCCTACGGACAAATATTTTCTACACGGTTACATAGACTGATTTTATTTTTTCAGCGAATTTTACAGCAGCCCTTATTTTATATATATATATATATACTGCCATAATATAAAAATCCAGACACAAACCATCACCACATTTCCACTCCCCGGCCGGGCATCCTACACCGCCGTTGACAGACGCCAATGGCCTCCGTCATCCCCCTCTTGCTCTTCTCCTTTTTCACCTTCACCCTTCTCATTCAAGCAAGATTAAATCTCGACCGTTCAGACCGTGATGCAATGTTGACTATTCAGAAAGACTTGGGCATCATAAGTCAACCACGTTTAGACAGTCTTTGCAACACCGCCGGAGTGTTCTGTGAACGGAGGGTCTCAAACAATTCCTATGTTCTTCGAGTCACACGAATTGTGTTTGAATCACAAAGGCTTAGAGGGTTTCTATCCACAGCAGTTGGAAAGCTTTCTGAGCTTAAAGAGCTCTCTCTACCAAACAACTACCTCATTCACCAAATCCCACCTCAAATCGCTGACTGCCGGAAACTTGAAGTTTTGAACCTTCAAAACAACCTCTTCTCCGGCAAAGTCCCCTCTGAGTTACATTCTCTCCTTCGCCTTCGTGTCCTTGACCTCTCTTTCAATGAGTTTTCCGGAAATTTGAATTTCTTAAAATCTTTTCCCAACCTGGAAAAACTCTCCCTTTCCAACAACATGTTCACTGGAAAAGTACCTGCATCCGTCCGTTCCTTTCGGAATCTCCGGTTCTTCAACGTTTCCGGCAACAGTTTCTTAGACGGCCCTGTTCCGGTGATGAACAGGTTGGAAGAGTACTCATCTGCAGAACCAAAAGAGAGTAAAAATATACCAAAACGATATATTTTTGCAGAGTCAAATGCTAACCAAACTTCAGCAATGGCGCCTTCTCCAAGTAGAAACAATGGCTTCTACGACAGTTTTGGAGCCCCAGCTCCATCTCCAATAG
Organism: Campanula takesimana; assembly: GCA_026119855.1. Lineage (NCBI taxonomy): Eukaryota > Viridiplantae > Streptophyta > Magnoliopsida > Asterales > Campanulaceae > Campanula > Campanula takesimana. Next base: position 1,197,516 of record JAOWBW010000012.1, read on the forward strand.
GGTCCCATCAGCATAAGAATAAAAGCAAAAAGAAAAAAGTACAGGGATGGATTCTTGGATTCCTAGCTGGAGCAATCGCAGGTGGAATATCCGGTACAATCTTTTCTCTCCTCTTTAAGCTAGTAATGATTATGATCAAAGGCAGAAAGAACGAGAGCGGGGCAGCAATTTACAGCCAGTTGATCAAAGCAGAGGACATAGCTTTCTTGGAGAAAGATGATGGAATCCAAGACCTTGAACTAATCGGGAGAGGCGGATGCGGCGAAGTCTACAAGACTGAGTTACAGGGGAGCAAAGTGAAGACAATAGCTATAAAGAAGATAATTCAAGCTAATAATAAAGATGCTGGAGAACTTACCGAAGAAGATACCAAGCTTTTGGACAGGAAAATGCGTCAGATTAGATCTGAAATCAAAACTGTGGGCCAGATCAGGCACCGGAACCTTCTTCCATTACTAGCCCACGTGGCACGACCCGATTGTCATTACCTTGTATATGAATTCATGAAAAACGGTAGCTTGCAGGATATTCTAACTCAAGTTTCTGAAGGTAATCGGGAACTTGATTGGTTGATGAGGCATAAAATCGCAGTGGGAGTAGCGTGTGGGCTTGAGTATTTACACATGAACCATTCTCCTCGTATAATTCATAGAGATCTCAAGCCTGCTAATGTCCTTCTTGATGATGACATGGAAGCTCGAATTGCTGATTTCGGGCTTGCAAAAGCAGTCCCTGATGCTGATACGCATGTCACGAGTTCCAACGTAGCGGGAACATTGGGATACATAGCACCGGAATATTACCAAACGATGAAGTTTACTGACAAGTGTGATATATACAGCTTTGGGGTTTTGCTTGGGGTGTTGGTGATTGGAAAAGTTCCGTCTGATGAGTTTTTCCAACAAACAAGTGAGATGAGCTTGGTGAAATGGATGAGGAATGTCATGACTTCTGAAGAACCGAAACAAGCGGTTGATCCTAAGTTGATGGGGAATGGGTATGAGGAGCAGATGCTTTTGGTACTTAAGATTGCCTGCTTTTGTACTCTTGAGGAACCAAAAGAGAGGCCTAACAGTAAGGATGTTAGATGCATGTTGGATCAGATCAAGCACTAGTGAGTGTTCCCAAGAAAAAAATATTGAATAAATTGTGTATGATTAATGATGCATTCAAGTATAATTGCTGTAAAATGTTAAATTCTGTAAAAGTTGTTATTAAGAAGCAACAAATCAAGTGTTGCTGCTGCAGTTGTTTAATACCTAATCTGTATGATTTGTTTGATACGAGTGTTGTTTCTATCTAAGAGCATATAGCACTACTTCTAAGACCACCATACAATATTGTAACTATGAAGATTGATTAAACTCCACTCCTAATATGATATGGTGGCAATCATCAGACCGAATAAACGAAATTAATCATCTTCTAGTGAAAACTTCATAACCGAGATGCCATTTTTGTGATAGCCAGGAAGCTAGAACTATACTCCTATTAGAGAGGATGAAGATTGAAGAGAAGTCCATATGTTGTTCGTCTTGATTTTCCCTCCACCCAATAACAATCCAATAGTATCCAGTACACGGGAGTATGGTTTATTTGACAAACCTGTAACTACACATTCCAGTACAAATGAATTATGTTGAGTCAATCCCATTAAGCAATCATATCCCATAGGGCACGGAATTCATCCAATCACTTTCACTACGCGTGACAAGGTTATTGGAGCACTGACTGGAGTCTACCCCTAATCCTGTTTTTAGTCTTCAAGATCTTTATCACAAAGAGGAATATTGAAAAGGTCCGCACAAGTTGCCGTGTTGTTCAGGACAGTTTTTAACTGAATAAGGACTCTAAAATGTTAATTCCAATAGTTGCAAGTAGTAAGCAGCAACAAAATCATCAAGTGTGACGGTACGGTTGTGTAATGCCTAATCTGTATGAATTGTTTGATACGAGTGTTTATTTATAGAGCTTTTAGCACTATCTAATACTACCAAAATATACTGTATCTTTGAAGTAACCTAGTGTAGCGAACTTGCAAAACATAAATTTTCCAAGTCTTTTCTCTCTAATTTTCTACGAGTGTCTGTTACTCGCTCATATTAAGGAACAACTTATCACAATGTCATTGGTTTGCACTGAATGGAAGCATGCACCTATCTATCTTGCTTTAAATAAAATGATAATAATGAACAAAATAAACACACTAATCAACTCCTAATGAAACGTCATAATGGAGATAGCATTTTTGTAACGGCCAGAAAGTTAGAACTACGTAAGGGAGGAGGAAGAGAAGTCCATATCTTGCATGTCTTGAGTTTCTGTACACCACCCAATAGCAATCAATCGGTATCCAGTATACGGAATATGGTTTCTTTGATCAACCTGTAACAATGCAATCAAGTGTAAATGAATTATTTTGAGTCAATTCTATTAGGCAATTATGTCCCAAAGGAAATGGGATTCATCCAATAATTTTCACCACGCATCACAAGGTTAGAGGAGTATTGACTGGAGTCTACACGTAATCCTGTCCTTAGTCATAAGTTTCCAATTACAAAGAGGAAACTAAAAAAAGGGCCGTGTCACAAGTTGCCGTGTTATTCAGGAAAGTTTTTAGTTTCGCATTATCATGCTCTTATTAGAGTGATGGCCAGTTCTACCACCTAAAATCTCCTATTTCGTGTCAGCAAATGTGAGGCTTCTGTATTTATTGTGTTCTTCAAATACCGAGTTCCTGACCCTGTCAAAGACTCTTCTTCTTTGGATCGGGAACCATCTGACAAACTCAATCACGGAACATAACTAATACTTGGCCTGTTTGGCGAAGTATGCCACTGTACTTCATATGCTAAAACCAGCACGGAAATCAAAAACAAAGATTATCCTAGCGCATCTCAAGCAGCGTGTAATGGGACTACATAGATACTGAACTTCACTGACAAATCATTAGTCAGACTAAAGATCTGAATTCACTTAAGACATGGGTCACCCTCTACGCTCACATTGTCGTATCAGAGTTCATCGTTGTAGAGTCATGGTGTTTTGTCAATTAAGAAAAAAAGTCGGAAGAATGCACTGCTTTCCAAACTCGCATGTACTTCAAATTGCTAAACTAAGGCGGCAGCGATCAAAGTTGGCTTAAAATGCAGAGCTAGGGATGAGAGTTCATTATATTGCTCTCAAGTTTTGAATAAAGGATTAATACAGGAAACCTCACCCAAAAAAGTATGAATTGAGAATGATTTCCTTGTGATTCTTGTTTGTCCGAATAAGAACATATTCTCCATCTGAAGATAAGTGTTCTTTCAGATAAATGTTGCCCCAAAATGAGTGGCCTACTAAGTTCACCTCTGTTGAACTATCATATTCATATCTCAATTTGCACTTCGAATGACATTATGAAGGTGATAGACCAGGATATATTCTCTACGCAGGAACTGAAAGGTGAGAGAGTGACTAATAATAAGGCTGAACAAATGGCTGCAGCTATAAATCAATTATGGCCAATATAGCGAGGCTGAATTAGTGGCTGGAAGACTGGTGCAGTTACGTTGCTTAGAGTCCTTTAAGATTATAAATAAGAAACAATAGAGAGGAAGAAAATCATCCAGAAAATAGTATTGGAAGTCTATTGACTTGGGAGAGTTCCAGCCTCTAGAATAGCTAGTAGGTGAGTGCCAACCTCTATAATTGTTGGTATTTCATTGTTCTGTAGGAGAGTCGCAGGAGAGTCCTAGAGTCCTTGTTATTGTTGGTGTTCTTTCTGTTTTGTTGAATAAAATAAGTAAGTCTTTTCTTTACTATTCAGTAGTATATTATCTGTGCCTATCAAATTGGTACCAGAGCAGGTTGCTAGGGGTAATTGAGACTAGGAGCAACACTCAGCGAATTGAGGCAGTTGAGGGAGCTATTGATGCAATCAAGGAGGATCTCAATCGTATTTTTGACCAACTGATGCAAGCTATCGAGAATTCCCACCAGCACAAATCCACTGCAAAGATGAAGGAGACCACTGCCGACAATATAGAAGAAAATTCCAAATTGTCGATGCACGGGGGACGAAGCGAATTTCGAGTACGAAAAATGGAAATGCCAATTTTTGACGGAACAGATCCAGATGGATGGATATACAGGTCTGAGAGATATTTCTCTATCAATCAATTCACAGAGGACGAGAAACTGGAAGCTGTGATGGTAAATTTTGAAGGAGACGCATTAGCTTGGTTTCAGTGGGAGGAACAAAGGATGCCGATTGCCTCGTGGGAACACTTAAAAAGGAAACTCTTGAAGCATTTTCGGACAGGTCAGGAAGGGTCATTGCAGGAGCAATGGGCGGCACTAGCACAAGACGACACGGTTCAAGAGTATCGGAGGAGATTTATAGCCCTGTCAACCCCACTCAAAGGTATACCTGATGATGTAGTGTTGGGAAAGTTTGTAAATGGGCTCAAGCCTGAAATAAAGGTTGAACTCAGAATTTTAGAGCCTAATACTTTGAATAGGGCTATGGAGTTGGCCCAACGAATAGAAGAGAAGAATTTTGTTTTAACCCATGAAGATCCCAAGCCAAAAAGCCACCCTCAACCCAACACTAATCTGCGATTAGAGTATTCTGCTGCCACGAAGGGGACAGCCCCGACACCACCTGCTATAAACTCCACCACAACAACTGGTTTCAAAACTCCACACGGACAGGCGTCAATAACAAACAGATCAGCCAGCGAAGTGAGACGACTCACTGACTCAGAATTCCAAGAGAAGAAGAACCCGTGGTCATTGATAATACCATCCAGGTTTATAGGCATATCAACTAGTATTACCTCACATAAGTCTCAAAACCTCGGGGAGGGGGGAGGGAAGGAATGCAAAACAGGCAGAGGGAAGAAAGTGAACTCTAACGGATTATAGGCATATCAACTAAATGAACGGTAATGCATATAAAATCCTTAGCTTGTTGCACTACCAAGTCATTGATAATACCATCCAGGTTTGAACAGTAAGAAAAATACAAAAGAACATGATACTCGACATAAGATTTGGAGCTACAATACTACACGTTATGATGTCTAGATTATTTTTTCCAGGAGTACCTTAGAAATCTAAAAGTAACTGAGGAAGAATTCTTTCAAGATGGGTTGCTTCAATCTTATCAACGCCCTCCGCCTCAGCTATAGTAGCCGCACGCTGAATAGCTTCTGAAATCAACAGAAAAGGGTTCACAAGAGGAAGGCATAATGTGCATGCAAAACCACAAATGAGCTCTACATAATACTTTCAACAGTTAAAGATTTAAACCTGTGACAAAAAGTCGAAGAAGTTCACAGCTCAGCTTCACTGCATTTGCATTAGCTGCGTAGTTTCGACCAAGACAAAGTTCACTAATATGATTATGGATATGATATGAAATACAGTGGTGCTAACTCGCATGTCTTTCCAGCAAAAAAAAAAAAATGTTTCATAGCAAAATATGTATGCTTCCTCATTTGTGTAATCAACTAATCGTATCCAATTATCACTAAAGACCACCCACCTTTATTTTAACCTAGACGCTTTTAACAATTTCAGACAAATACAGAACTAGAATTTCAACAAGCAATTACAGTAAATACAGTAGCCTCAAACATATATTGAGTTGAGAACACATAGAACAGATCGCTTTAGCTTCTTTTTTACAGACTTAATCTAAACTGTAAACTTCAAATAATAAAAGCATCTGTTAACACGTGTGTTTCTCCATATAAAAAAAATGTGAACTCCACCATGTGAGCACATTTTGAATGTATAAAGTAGCTCATAAATCACCAATGCAAGCTAATAAAATGCATAAATAGCAACAAGCTGATATTAAACTTATTTTCGCCTATTGAGCGTATTAACTTCAAAATTGGTCAGTCTCATTACCAGAAGTAGGCCGGTTTTTCTTGGAAGATGCTGCTCCTACCTGTATTATGAAATTGAAAACTATCAAATACTTGCCAACTCTTTGAAATGGAGTGATATAGCTAATAGAATCTACACAACTTAATGAAGCAAAAACATACTTGTAACAAACGTAGGAGCATGCACTTCATGATGTAAAATTGGAGTTCAACTATTTTTCTTTATATGAATCCAAAACGCAACATTATATGTAAAATAATATCAATGTTTGAGACTTGAGTCCCCACAAACCACACACGCACACAGCCAGATCCCTGAAGAAATATGCTCTAAAATCAAATGTACATATCCCTGACTTTTACAAATTAATGAAACAACAAAAACGCACCAGAAATGATTGCACCAACATTTCTCTATCTAAGTTAGGTCAGATGCAGGAAAATTGAATACCTCGCCCTCAATTGTTTCTGCAGCTTCATTTTTCTCTCGCTCTGCGATGAAAATTGAAATCATTTGAAAAGTTAAACGTCAAGCCTGGAATTCAAATTGTGAGGTGATATGAAAATGAAAATGGAGGAAGGAAGGAAATGAGGGAAAATCTAACCGATGGCCTTTTTCTGCCAAACGAGCTTGAAAATTGCTTGAATTAGATCCTGTCATATTGCAGAAACGAATTTAAACTTTGTAACTGATAAAAAGTAAACAGAAATGGAAGGCAGGGAAAACTAGGGTTTTACAGGATCAAAACTGTTCTCCATTGCGCGACTGTGAGCCGGGGAACGGGTGGGTAGACGCGACACAAACAGAAATAAAGCGGGAACGCTTTTGAGTGAGACGACGCACAACCTAGTGTACGCATCGTCTAAGTTTTATACTCCCTCGGTCCCTAAACGAGCGTCTATTTTCAAAAAATCTTTGTCCCAAAATGAGTGTCTTTTTTTAAGATAACTTTGTCCCTAAATGTTTTTTTTTCGAAATTTTTTTCACCGGTTTCTTTATAAGTGCAAAATTAAATGTTTGGAAATGAGATTACAAGATTATATATGAATCTTTGCTACCAAATTGTACACAAAGTTGAGATTTTCAATGTCTCTTAAAATGAAATTTGGACACTCATTTAGGGACAGAGGTAGTACTCAAATAGAAAAGTAGATATATTTTGTGGAGCAGTACATCAACAGGGGTGGTGGCGCAGTTGGCTAGCGCGTAGGTCTCATAGCTTCTGAGTCATCCTGAGGTCGAGAGTTCGAGCCTCTCTCACCCCACAATTCTTTTTCTTTTTTCCATGGATTTTTATATTGTTTTTATACATCGTATTTTTATGTCACATCTAATGTTTATGTTATAGCATATTTTTCATGTCGCTTTTTTAGGTCTTATCTAATTTCATATTTTTATAGCATTTTTTGTAGTATTAATATCGTATTTTATACTGTATTTTTATGTCGTATACTTCGTATTTTAATGTCATATTTGAATTTCAGATTTTTTATGCTATAATATTCATTTACATTTTATGTCACATTTTATGTCACATTTTATTTCATACTTTTTAAGGCGCGTTTTAATAATATTAAAAATATTAATAAAGTTAATAAAAATAATTTGATTCCATGAATTTGGTACCTTTGTTGGAGATGTGAATTTGATACCTCATGATTAGTGTTTATAGGTATCCAATTTTGAATTTGATACCTATAGAGTTAGTACCATTGTTGGAGTTGCCGTTACTGACACAAACTTTCATTTGAAAGCTCACATCTTAATCCTGGTGACAAATGCGACGGGAAGAATGGCAAATAAAGCCCTGTTTGTTTCGCCGTAAAATGTTTTACGTGTTTTCCAGTGTTTGGTAACCAAAAGGGGAAAAAATCAATGAAAAATATCTTACGGTCAATGAAAATAAGCTAGGTTTTCCGTAAAACAACTTACGGATTTCTCCTCCGTAAGTCATTTTATGGAAAATGTTAACTCCCTCACTCACACACCCAACTCCCCCAACCACCCACCCACCCCACCCCTCCCCCAAATTTTTATTTTTTTTTACTCTTATTATAATTATTTATTAACAACTCCCAAAAAAAAAAAAACCTTTGTTTCACTCATATTAAAAATATTTTTGAACACTCACCCCCACACCACCCCACCCCCATCTACCTCCCAAAAAAAATTACTCTTATTAAAAGATATTATTGATAGAAAATATTAAAAGATATTTTTATAAAAATGTCATTCATTTTGTGATATAAATTTTCAAATTATCATTTATTTTGAGACGAATGAAATTTCTAAAATAAATGCTCACTTTCATAAAATTTACTACAACTACAGTGTGAAAAGAAATGGAAACAGGGGATTAGGGATGGCCAAACCGGACCGGAGAAGCATGGAACCGGGGAGAACCGGTTAATAAACCGCTTAAGACACATTGTGGACGAAAAAGTCCAAAGACTTTGGAAAAATCATTTTGAGGGGAGATCAAAAGCATTTTGCTTGAAACATTATTTTTGACAAATGGCGCCAAACGGGCAAATTTGGAAATGCTTATTTCTAAAGGCAAATAATTTTTTAGCGAAGCATGTTAGTCAAATTTTTGATTTTAACTTAACCGTGAGGTTTGTTATGCATAAAGTCCTTGGGATTTTGTCCATTCGTTGAGAAGTAACTGGTGGTAGGAAATATGATTATCACTGTTGTGGGGATAGCCCCAATGTCATCTTTGTTGTTAATGTCGGGGTAGCCCCAGAGTAACCGGGACCGGTGTAACTAGGGGCCGGTTAAGGTTCACATAAAAGGCGAACCGGAATCGGACCGGCGTTTCCATTAAAAAAAATCCCTTGTTTTTCAATAAATTTTAACCTGTTTATTCATTATTGTATGATAAAAAAATACCTTGTTTTTCAATAAATTTTAACTTGTTTACTCATTATTGTATGATAAAAAATAAAATAAAAAGTAGCGTGGAACCGGACCGGAACTGTACCGGAACTAGATTGTGATGACCGGAACCGGTATAACCAAGAGCCGGTTAAGGTTCACATAAAAGACGAACCGGAACCGGCGTTGGCCATCCCTACAGGGGTCAGGGGATGACTTGATTTGATCATCATCAGCCATACTTTCACTTTTCGTTTCAAGTGATTATCTGATCAAATTTAACAACTAAAAATAAATTACATCATCCGCCATACTTTCACTCTTTTTCCAAGTGATTATCTGATAAAATTAAACTTAAACTTGTAAAATATATTATTTTCACAAAATCTTGTAAAAAACGTGTTTTACACTAACTATGTGTAAAACGTGTTTTCCAAATAACGGCTTAAGAGGGATTAAAAGACGCGGTGGCAATTTTGTAAATAAGTGGAACTCATGAAAATCTCAGCAGGCACATTTTAAAACAAGAGGAGGCATTTTTCAATACTTCACAGCAGGCATATTTTAACTCTAGAGGAGGCACTTTTTAGAGCATGCATGTTTTAACTCTAGAGGAGGCACTTTTTTTGAACTTTTAACAGTGCATTTTTTGAGAAAAAATAAGTGCCTGCTCTAGTTAAAAAATGTGCATCCTGCAGTTTCAAAACATGCCTCCTCCAGTTTCAAAACATGCCTCCTGAGATTTTTTTGAACTTTTAACATTGTCTTTTTTAAAGAAAACAAATGCCTGCTCTAGTTTAAAAATGTGCCGCAGTATGAAAATATGTCTCCTCCAGTTTAAAACATGCTTGCTTTAAAATTTAGAAGTGCCTCTTTGAAAAAAATGCCTGTTATAGTTTTTCAAAGTGCCTGATGTGGAGTTCAAAAATATGCCTCATTCAGTTTCATAATATGCCTACTGCACTTTTAAAATATGCATCCTGAGATTTCATAAGTTTCAAATATTTACACTTATGCCACCGCGTCTCTTAAACCCTACTTGCCGTTATTAATAAAACACGTTTTACACTAAGCCTAGTGTAAAACGCGTTTTACAAGAGACTTACTCTATTATTTTAATAAATTTAATATTTATTACGTCAGTAAATATATTAAAAATAATATTTTTTTTCTTAATGGAAGAAAGCTATTACCACTACAATCAATTAATTTATGAGAGTAAATGAATCTTTTTCACTTAATTATAGATGTTAGAGTAAGAGAATATCTTAAAATTTTCATTCAAACTTATTTTTATTTTTAAATCTTTTCGATGTCCATAGTATAGTGATCAAATTACATGCATTCGACACATTACCTTTCGCTCAATTTTTTATATAAAAAAGAGAAAACTTTAAATATATGACATAATATTTAAAATATTTATAAATGTTATATCTTTGAGAACATAATGTTTTTCCTCAAGAAAAACGAGTATAATGTTTGTTAATTTCAATATAGAACAAAGAAAAAAAATGTTTGTAAACTCATCATTTAATTTAATGCTTGGATGCAACAAAAATGGTAAATATGATAAAATTACCAACTTAGTAGCATTTAGTTTTGTTAATATAGGGCAAAAAATATTAAACAAAATATTCACTACACTTATTTTGAGAAATTGTTTAAAATTTATTATTCATTTATCACTTTAATTATTTACTCTTTTGTATTTTCTCTTTTTCTTTCTCTTATTTTTAATCGAGATCTCAAAAAATAAAAACATAAGGTGGAAATAAAAAATAATATAAGTGAATATAAATATCTAATTTCTTGTATATAAAAATTGTTAGAGTAATAAACAAGACTTGATGGCGAAAAGTAAATCAAACAGAAGAACAAGATTTGCGTGGTTCACCAACTTTGCTACGTTTATGGCCACGGGCGGAGGAATAATATATTGATAAAGTCTGAAGTTTCATCCTAAAACTAATTGACAATAGGAGGAGTGGTCTTGAATCTTTATATAGTCAGACATTGGCTAGTTAATTCCCGATATGAGATAATTGCTCTAATATACTCCCCCCGTCTCAGCTTACTTGACACTTATTTCTATTTTAGTCCGTTTCAGCTCACTTGACACTTCCCAAAATAGTCTATTTTTTATAATTTTATATTCACTTTACCCCACCACTCATTCTCTCTCTTCATTTTCCACCACCCAATTTATTCAACTAACACTACTATTTACCCCACTCATTCTCTCTCTTCATTTTTCACCACATATTTTCTTTATTTTATTATTTTTCCTTAATTATTGTGCACACCTCATGTGTGTCAAGTGAGGTGGGAAGGAGGGAGTATATTGCTATTAACTGGCAATCGTAGATACAAATCTCACTAATTTAATTACAAAAATTATTGATCACAATAATTCATGACTGTGCGACCTAAATCTAAACAATATATGGAGACTAAAGAAAAGAAAAATAATAATCGTATAATCTAATCTAATCTAATGGGAGGATGAGGTTACGTTAGTTGTACTCGTCGTGGAGGTCAAAATAGTGTGCATATTCCAAGACAAAGATTGAACAATTATTCTACTACAATTGAAGATAATAATGAGGGAATGTGATCATGTGGGTCCATCTTTTTAGATCCAATCCCGTCTCATTTCCCAAGCAGCCAGCCAGCCAGCTGTGCCAACCCAACTCCCTCCCCCCATGCCCAGCTGGAAACCAGCACACACATCTCTCCTCTAAATTGTACACATCTCCAAAACCTATAAATATAAAACTCCACACATATTCGTGCATCTTCAACATTGAAAGCGTACTGGATGCATATTAGAACTATTTTTATGTCCAAATGTTGGTATTTTGCAATTATAAAAGCATTAAAAACAGACAAAATACTAAAATTGAAAGCATGACTCTTACTCTGCAACAGAAAGAGTAATATTGTACACATAATCACTACGTGTTGTCATGCCGATGTCCTACAATCGGAGATCAATTTATTTTTCTTACTCGAATTCAAGGGTTTCAATAGTTACTTAAAAAAGAGTGATTGGACAATGGTTTTCGATAGTTACTTAAAAATGAGTGATTAAACAAAGGTGGTATATAGATAGATAGATAATCTGGTTTCATTATAATTGTGCGTGTTTAAATTTTTAGTCAATTTGATTTGGTTTTGATTTAAAATTTACTCAGATTTAACTATTCTCATTTAGTTGTGATGTTAATGATAGTAATTTTAACTAAGAATCAAATACAATTCTTTTAAATTTCATTTAGAAGACCCACTAATAAGGTTAATACATAGTGACGACATGATTTGATAATTGGCCTAGCGAAATGTCTGACCTCCCATTATCCGACTTATTATCAATGTGTGTTCGAAAATCAACTCTACATGGGGCACGCATGTGTGCGTCCTTGATCTAATCTCTGAACGTCCTACATGCCTCATCTTATAATGAGATACATGTTTAAAACGGTTGTAACAAATTTGGAATCTGTCACAACAAACTCTCGATACTCACACCTATATACTCTTCACATGTCAAGGGCATGCGATTCATAGCCACGTGTATCAACACCATATCGAAAAAGGAAAAAGAAAGAGAAGAAGATGAAAAAAATCAAAGAAAATAAATAGAAAAATCGAATAAATAAACTAAATATAGATGAAATAAATTAAATAGAGATGAAATAAATTAAATAGAGATAAAGCCGACTATCAGACTCGAATGACCAAATGCGATGCTCTAACCTCTGAGCTAAACATGCTTGGACCAGAGAAATTCACCATGCATATAAATTCAATAAACTATCTGAATTTTTGCTTGCTATCAACTATATAATACTAATTCAATTGAATTGAATTCTTCGATATGGGTATATAATTTAGATTGATTTATCCAAATAATATGTGCATTATATCTTATTGAATAAGAAATTCATAAATATTCAAAACAATTGTTTTTTTCCAAAAATAGGTTCACTTCACGCAAAAAGGTAATTGTTAAATTCTTGGTCAATACTGCCTCAGTTTCAAAATAATTTTCATATTTTTTTCGTTGTTATGGCGAAGGAAGTTTGAACAATAATTTTAAGTCGATTTAATTGTTGTAATGAAAATCTAAACTTGTTATTGATACACCATCAACAATACTATAAATAACAAGTTTTAGATTTGCATTAGAACCATTAAATCAATCTAAAAGTATTGCTCATAGTTCCTTCGCAATAACAATGACTAAAATATGAAAATCATTTTGAGACGGAGGGTGGGAGTACTCTATTGACAATGCACGTTTTTCATTTAAGATATACACTCACTCTCACACCAGAGGGTCTTAGCCAGAGACCACCTTGAATGGTCGCGTGTTCATCTTTTTTAGGTCAATTAGTTGTTGGATTATCCGAACCATTGGGCAATGATCGATCCAACCACGTTTTGGCATAATTAGTTGTACTTAGGCCATTATAACATACAAAACCAAGAATAATACTAGGGGCACAAAAAACTCACAAAATATTGCTCATAAAATCCTAGGGGTAATGATTTTATTGGTGTTTTTAATTAGATTGTGGCGGGTCCATTATCGATGTAACCAATAAAATATCGTCACCTCATCTTGTGAGCAAGATTTTGTGACCTTATTTTGTGCCCCTGGCATTGCTCCAAAACCAAAACAACTTTGAGAAGGAAAATAAAAACGCCGTTGGTCCATATAGTATACTCCCTCCGTCCCAATTTAAACTTCAAAAATAATTTGGGTTTAAGAATTAAAAAAAAGGTGATGTGTTGTGAGTGTAGATGGTTTGGTAGGAGAGAGAAAGTGTGGTAGTGAATAGTTAGTTGGTGATTGTTGTGAGTATGACATGTGAAGTTCACAAATAAAAAAGTATTTAGAACTTTCTTTTTTAGGTTTTGAAATTTAAAATGAGACGACCAAAATGCCAATTTTTGAAGTTTAAAATGTGATGGACGCTCGAAATATTTTAAGACCGGAGATAACCATACATTATAATCCCAAATTTCAGGTATTGAAATGCGCGACTCTTGTCACTTTCCGTATAAATAAACACCCCCCGAAGAACTGCGAACGTGTTTCCACTCCACCGGATACCAAACCGACACGTACCCATTACCGGCAACCCACTCGTCCGGTTACTCCGATCACACTCATATACTAACCTAACCAAACCCCTAATTAACAAATGGTGGCCGTCGTCTTACAACCAGTAAGCATCATACCTCAATCTTAATTAAATCCCCCCACAACCTTTTCCAGCCGAAAGTGTTCTCTCTCTCTCACACACAGTTTGTGTGTGTGATTTCATCATCAACAAGAAGAAGAAGAAGAAGAAGAAGAAGAAGAAGAAGAAGACTCGTATAGTGGAATCTAGAGAGAGAAAGCTAGGGAGATGGGTGGGGTGACTTCTTCAATGGCGGCCAAGTTGGCTTTTTTCCCGCCTAGCCCACCATCGTACAAGCTTATTACGGATGAACCCACGGGGCTTTTGCTGCTGGAACCTTTCCCTCACCGTGAAAACGTCGACGTTTTGAAGCTTCCTACTCGTCGCGGAAATGAAATCGTCGCCGTGTATGTCCGGTACCCCATGGCGACGCGAACTCTGCTTTACTCTCATGGAAACGCCGCGGATGTGGGTCAGATGTATGAGCTCTTCATCGAATTGAGCATTCACTTGCGGGTCAATCTCATGGGGTAATTAATTTAATTTAATCTCTCCATTTTTTTAATTCTTACACACTGGCAATTAATTTCTTAGCTAACTTTTAAATAGGTCAAATTCAGCTGAATATTTTAACTTATTACTCGATGTAGATGTCCACTGAACTGGAAAATTGAGCTCAAGTATGGAATACGATTTTTGTCTTTGTGAATTGCTTAATCATAGGTGTTAATTTGTTCTTAATCGAATGATAGTTAAGTGGGGAAGATTTGTTTTTTAATGTTGCATATAAATTTTTGGAGGTACTCTTTAGGTGAAATTAGGGTTATAGTTTGCATATTAAAAGGGGAAAGAGGGGGTAGATTGTTAACACAATTTTTTATTGTGGCGTGAAGCTTGGGATGGAGCTCTTTAAGGGAACTTAGGAAGTATAGTTTGACTACTTATGAAGGGGGAGGGGTTAACATGAAATAATTTTTTATACAATTTCTTAGTGAGGGTGTTGACTGTTAAGTAAACGTGTGATTTTCCGGCTTTGATTTGTTAAGCTTTAGGTCAATGAGAAGAGGTTTTCATTTTTTATGGTTTGTTTAGTCAATTGGAAACTATGGGACCAGGTCTATCGACCGTGTGGAATGTGACAATTGAGTTCTTGGTCCACGGTTTGTCTCTAGCAGATGGCAGGATGGGGTGTGACCCAAATGTAAATTACGTTAGTTAGAGCTGCTTGTTACATTACAAAGAGTGTCTTTCTGAAGGATATCTGAGCGGCTCTTTTTTGTTGCCAGTCACTCATTCTGTTCTGGCAAACCGGGACATCTCTGCATCATGACCTATTTTTCGTCATCTGTAGTCTGTAGAGATTGCAGAAGAGAAACAAGAATTTGCTAAAAGAGCACTGGTAGGTTCAAACTTTTGATAAGGACTCCAATCATCAATTGCTAATCCTAAAATGAGATAATGAAATGTTAAATAGAAGAAAAAGTTATATTAAAGGCCTCAAATGATGATGAGTATATTGTTGCATCATTTTACCACCTTCAGAATAAGCAATTGGAGTACATGATAACAACAGATAAAAAAATTCTTTCTATTGACTGTTCACTGACACAACTTGCGAAGATTAGCTCACTGTGCAATAAAACTAGCAAATTGTGAAGCGATGCCTCAGCTAAACTGTTTGGGACTGGGGTCATTGTTTATGGATTTTGGGTTGTAAATCGATCGCATGAATGCTTTCTTTGTCAAACTAAATTCTGCATGCAAATTTAGTAAGCTGTTATCAAAATTAGGTACAGATCACCTTAAGTTTCTTGTTTATCTTTTCTTTCTCTCCACGCACACACAACGCGGATCATCTGGTGATGCGTAAAACAATTACAATGATTGGGTATAGTTGGAATTTTTTTCTAAAGTTTCAGTAGTTAAGTTAAGCAGGCTAGAATATGTGTAATTACCAAGAATGTCAAAAGTCTCTCTTTCTTCATTGTTGAAATGTTGGAAGATAATGATTCATGAAGAAACAAATTGATGGGACTTGTGAACAACGGAAATGTGTATATTAAGGAAATCCTGCTTCTACTTCTTCTAACATATTCACTCTGTCCCAAAATGATCTTCACATTTGACTATTCAAACTTTTTAAGGGCATCTCCAATGGGTGGTACTAAGCCATAGGTATCAAAATCAAATTTTGATACCTATGATCACTATTCACAAGGTATCAACTTAGGATCTTCAATGGTAGGTATCAAAATCAAATTTAATACTTATGAAAAAAAATACTAGCATCTCCAATAATAGTATCAAATTAATGACTCTATTTTTTATTTTCATATTATTAATTTTATTTCATATTTTTTTTATAATTTAATATTTATAATAATTTAATATAAATAATTTTAAATAATAATTAAATAAAAAGTAAATTTAGATAAAAAAAAATAACTTATTTATTTTTCCTCTCTTTCTCTTTCTCTCTTTCTCTCTCTCTCTTCCTTTTATCACGATGACATATGAGATGACATATGAGGATTCATGTTAGCCGACCCCAAATTATTTTGGGACTAAGGCTTTGTTGTTGTTGTGGTCCTAAGGAAGGTAGCAAATTTGCTACCTTCCTTAGGACCACATCAAATTTTAGTACCTTCTTGGTTTGCCATTGGAGATGCCTAGAGGTAGGTATCAAAATTTGATTTTGATACCTACCATTGGAGTTGCCCTAAGGATATGAACACTTGCTTCACTAGTCATGTTGTGTTTATACACATTTAAGCCTAAATTATAGAAATTTGAAGAACTTTTTGGGACAATGAAAAATGGCAAATGAGAAGATCACAAGATTCACAACGGGACAGAGGGAGTATCTGTTAGAAAGAAAATAATAATTGTATAATTGATTAGTAAAATATTGTTACCATACTTCTTTTCCTCCTAATATAAAACTCTTGATTCTTGATTGGTGGAATAAGTAGTCATTCTTTTGTTTTTATTTTCATTTTTTTTTGTACTAGCATCGTTGCAACCAACATGTAAAAAGGCTAGGTGTTTCGGAAAACTATCTCATGCTTAAGTTACCCACCTGATAATGAGTAAGTATGTGCTTTTCGTTTGCATGTATCCAAGTCTGCATTACTTAGTTATCTCCTGTGCAATCATCGATTCACCATCTTGCTCACTGCCATATAAGATCCTTGCTATTTGCTATAATCTCCATATTTGCACCTTAATATGTTGACTTACTGGAATAGTCAAACATAATTTTTGAAGGGTACTTATACACCACTGTTTATTTATGCAGGTATGACTACTCTGGCTACGGACAGTCATCAGGAAAGGTACTTGTCTGATTGATTATTTCGCACGTCCAATCATCTCAACGGGTTGAAAACCCGAATATTGTTCCATGATTCACTTTAGTACTATTTATTTTGCAGCCAAGTGAGCATAACACTTATGCAGATATTGAAGCTGCTTATAAGTGTCTTGAAGAAAACTACAACTGTAAGCAGGAAGACATCATTCTTTACGGCCAATCTGTTGGAAGTGGGCCCACTGTGGATCTTGCTGCTCGATTACCTCGACTGAGAGCTGTTGTTTTGCATAGTCCTATACTATCAGGCTTGAGAGTCATGTATCCTGTGAAACACACATACTGGTTTGACATCTATAAGGTAAATTCCTTGATCTTTGACCAATATTTATTACTCCCTCTGTCCCAAAATGAATGTTCTAAAAAATTTCAAATTTGCTCTGGATCCAAAGTGAATGTCGAAAAAGTTTTCAGTTTTGCTCCTTTTTTTCTTCATATTTGCTCTTTGATCAAGAGCAAATCTGATTTTTTTTGGACTTTCATTTTGGGACGAAGGGATTACATATTACTTTGGCTTGTTTATACATCATCTATATCCTTTATAAACAAGATCTTTCGTTGATGTTAATCAGAACATTGACAAAATCCCGTTGGTGAAATGTGCTGTTCTCGTCATTCATGTAAGTACCCATATTCTTGTATTTGCCTGGCAAAAAGCAAAATGCTTCATAAATTGCTTTTATTGTGGTCTTCTTTTTTCTGAAGCACGCACACACACACACAACAAAAAAGCATTTGGCATTTCGATCCGTGTGCATGGAGATGGACAATTTTAATGTTCTTGGCCTTCCCTCATTTTCCTAAGTTAAATGTGGGCAGGGAACTTCCGATGATGTAGTAGACTTTTCTCACGGGAAACACCTTTGGGAACTGTGTCAAGAAAAATACGAACCATTATGGATCAAAGGAGGGAATCACTGTGATCTTGAGCTATATCCAGAATTCATCAAGCATTTAAAAAAGTTCGTATCAAACGTTGAAAAACCTCCGTCCCAGAGACACAGTTCAAGGAGAAGCGTGGACCGACCTGAATATTCACGCAAAAGCACTGATTGTTTCGAAGCTCCAAGAAAGAGCAGCAGCAGCAGCAAAGATAAGCCAAGGCTGAGCACTAATAAATCCGAAAAGATTAGAACTCAATCTTACAAGCTTGAGAATCTTGATAAAGTTTCTGAGTTAAGAATACCCTTTGAGCAGATGGAGAGGTCTCGGAGGAGCGTAGAATACCACGACAAGTCTCGAATGAGTGTTGACCAACCGATGGAAAGATCGCGCAGGAGTGTGGATTGGGTTGATAAAATTAGAGCTGGCTAAACCCTATCAAATAGAGAACAAGTAATCTTTGTGATGATGCTACGACAGTGTGCATGGAATGTGTATTATTTTCTCTTTCAGTGTTCAATGTTACCTTTTCCTGCTTAAAAGAAATGGAATTTGTGAGTGTAGTTGGGTTTGGGTCACTGACTATATATCAAGGAAAATTGTCACGCTTATATATCCTTAATAAATAAAATGAAATTTATATTTTAATATGACAAATTTTCTCAAGACATTTAAGATTAAGGAGGAGGCAAGAGGTCTCTACCATCAAAGCAAGTTGATCTCTTGCTAAACGTTGATCATTTATCTTAGTATGCATTTCTCTTGTTTCTCCGTCCCAAAATGATATTCACATTTTTTTCGACGTTACCACAAATGAACTTTGAGAAATGGTTTTAGGTTAATTTAATTATCTCAATAAAAATCTAAAACTTGTTATTGATAGTATTGTTGATGGTGTGTCAATAACAAGTTTTAGATTTTCATTTGTACCATTGAGTCAACCTAAAATTATTGCTCAAATATCCTTCATAGTAACGGTGAAAAAGTGTGAAGATCATTTTGAAACGGAAGGAGTATATGGTAGTCGCTCTATTTCATAAATTGTCATGTTATTCATTTTGTCATGTTTTTTCATTTTAATCATTAGTATCAGTGTGATTTTTAACTATCAAAATTATTTTGAATATAAAATATTATTATGTAATTTTAAAACTATTTTGAATATGAAAAATTATAATGTAATTCTTAAATTTACTTTGGGGGAGGGGTGGGGGGGGGGGGGGTATCTTCTTAGTAAAAGGAGCAAATTTGTTAGTACTAATTTGGTACTCCTTCCGTCTCAAATTATACATGTAGTTTAAATGGATGAAGTTTGTCCCAAACTATTTGTAGTTTTGCTATTATCTAGACATCTTTGGCATTCTTTTGTCAAATACTGTATACCCTTATTTATGATTGTGGTTGACATCGTAAAAGCATTTAATTACATTGATACTCGAAATATTCTAAAAGTAATTCAGTCTATTACTGTAGATATGTACCAATTGTTTTCTTAATATTGTGAAAATATTTTAAAAAATTAATATTAGCGCAGATCCTAAGGTGGTTCCAACATTAATATGCCTAAAACTAATTATCGCGTTATCAAATAAAAACTACTCCCTCCGTCTCAAAATAGATGTCGTTTTGAGAGTTATTTTTTGTCTCAAAATACATGTCGTTTTACTATTTTCAATGCTATTTTGTTGTTGTATACCAACTCTACCCTTATTAATGATAGTGGACTATCTTTTAAACAATTATTTAATTGCCTAGGTAATTGCATTACTTAGGGGTATATAAGACTTTTTCACATACATTAATTGTATTTCTTAATATGTGTAAAGTGGTTGAAACGACATCTATTTTGAGACGGGAGGAGTATTTTTAGAACACTTTTGTTATTGTTTGACCAATTATATAAGTAATGATAAAAGTAATATATACAAACACGTAAAAAGTAATGTACAAATACTTAAAACAAATTACACAAATAATTTGACAAGTAGGAGTAAAAAAATCTCCATTTTTTTCAAACAAAATTCTACTCCTTCCGTCTCAAAATACTAAGAGTCTTATTTTAATTTTAAAAGGCTATTAAAGAAATATTAGAAAATGAAAAAATATTGTAAGTGAGTTGATGTTATACAAGTGAAGAAAAAAAAAAAGGTAGCAATTATTTTATTTTTACATATTCTTGTCATTGTAGAAATAGGACTTTATTTTTACATATTCTTGTCATTTTAGAAATAGGACTGAGACTTACAAAAAGTAGGACTCTTAGATTTAATTTTAAAAATAGTTTTATAAAACAATTGGCAGATCAAGCCCGTGGTCAACGTTAACTTTTCTTCCTTCAAAATCGCCCTGGTTCGCATAAACCCTAGAACCTAAATTTTATTCGATCACACTCCCAAATCCCAATCAACGTTCTCCGATCATCAATATGTAAGTATCTGTGTTATATACAGCGATTCAAAGCAACAATTTGAATATATTATTATTGGAAAACAAATTGTCATACATTGATTGGATGAGCTTTTGTTGCAGGACGATGGAGGACGTTTCAATGAAAGCAATCAAACATGCTTTGAGAGCTCTTCGGAAGCGACATTTGGTCGAGGAGGGTGCCCATGCCCCTGCTTTCTTAGCTATTTCTAGACCTCTTGTTCATCAGGTTCCTCCCCCCCACCCATTTTTTTTTTTATATTCATATAAATAAATTTGCAATACAATAGGAGTATGATTTTGTCTGAATTCTTTTTCTTCCGTTCGTCCTTAGCTCATTTACATTCATGTGATAGTATCAAAAATAAAATACAGTGTAATTTTTTTTAATAAGTTGTGACCTTAGCAGCTGTTAATTTGAAAAGTTAGTTTCGTGTGATAGTATTAAAAAGAAAATATTAGTGTAATTTGTTTCTATTTGTGAACTTAGTTGCTGTTACTTATAAATCATGTTTTGTTCTTGGTTTTTTTGCACCCTCTCAAGTCAATGCGATTGTATCTCCATTTAATTCTTAAGATATTGGTTTTCATAACTGATTATATGTATTATAAGGAATGTAATTTATAGGTTAACGCACAGCGTTTTATAAGGTAATCATTAACATAAATTTGGTTATTTACATTCTTCTACTATCTTTTTCTATGCCCCCAAGCAATGAACTCTAAATTTTTGAAATCAGCTAGTGCCATTCTAATTTTGTAATTCTGTCTTCTTTAATCCTAACAACTTTCAAGTGTTTTACACTCATTAAATGGATGTCCTTCTTGTGTCACAGGTTTCTAGGAAATGTCTTAATGTATTTAACCTTTTTTGATGTCTTATCTAACCTGGAGGCCCTCAACTATTGCTATATTAACTTACCCTTCTATGCATCAGTCTTCAACTACTTTATTCTAGACCAAATTTTATGATTAAAATTAAGCAACTGTGATCTCAATGAAATGAAGGCTTCCTGGTTCCATGTTGAAGCTTTAAAACTTTTCTTAAAATGGTTTTCTATAGCCCAGAAAATTAATAAGATAGTAACCGAATATTCCATAATCTCAGATTTGCTAGAAAGGTTATGTAATGATTGACACTGGGGAGAATTGTATACCCTAATTTTGACATCTATGTGACCACACTAGAATCAGTCTTGGAGTCTCAAAGTCTAAAACCTGCTCTCTCTATGTAGAAAACTTGAAGCTTAAACGCAACTAACATCACAAACTGTCAAAATGCTGGCTAGAGACCCTAATAAGAGCTCTATTGCCACAAAAGAGCTACTGTGCTGATTTCAGTTATCAGCAATTTTGCATGTTCATTTATCATCATCATCATTATTGTTATTTCTTATTTTTTTGTATGGAGTTGTTTCGTACTTGTCAGAGGTCATTCTTACCTTATTGATATGGATTGTTCATGTAACTTAAGGGTTCAGAATGGAAGGAAAAAGCAGAAAATCTTGAACTGGAACTTCAGCAATGTTATAAAGCTCAATCCCGATTGTCTGAGCAGCTTGTAGTGGAAGTTGCCGAGTCGAGAGCTTCAAAAGCTTTAGTTCAAGAGAAAGAGGCTTTGATCCCTGAGCTACAAAATGAGCTTACACAAGCAAGGTTCTTCCCTTAATGCCTACTTCTATCTAATTTAACAGTGGTGGGAACTGTCATTGGGAAATATGAGGTATTACCTGATTGACTGGATTTAATCTTATACTGCAGAGATGAATGTTCTCGTTTGACAGCCCTTCTAGAAGAGAAGACTAAAGAAATAGAATTGATTATAGGTGAGAACCAAGAACTCAGAGCACAATTTGAAGAGATGAAAGTAAGGGCTAACAATGCTGAGGCTGAAAACAAGATGTTAGTTGATCGCTGGATGTTGCAGAAAATGCAGGATGCTGAACGACTTAATGAGGTATTGGTTTATGTTAATTATTACTATATACGTATATATATATTTTTTCATTTCTTTAATTGCTTGAACTTTAGTGTGTGTATGTGTTTTTTTTTTTTTGGGTGGGTGGTGGGGGGGAATCTTAATTTTTCTTTTTCAATTTGGGGCACACATGAAATGCTATATTTAGCATACACTTATATTTGAAGAACTCCATTAATAGAAGCAGACACTGGTAGACAAATGCACGCACATACATATGCGTTAATTATTATCTGCCACCAATCACCAGTTCCCCAATTGCCACCGAGAGAATGAGAAAACAACCAAGTATGAATCAAAAAATATTGTTCCCATGGATTTCATTTATCTTCCCGTGGGGTGTCCTTGGATTGGTATTGTGCAAAACCCATAAATATACTTACTTTTCTTGATCATGTCAACTTCACTTATGCTATTAGGATGTATTCCTTATAAGTTGTTGATGTGTTGGCCTTTACCATGGAGAAGTTATTGATTCATTAATCTCTTTGCCCTTTTCATTTTCTTGTGTTTTTAACTTTTTGGTTGATTGAAGTTACTCCCTCCGTCCCAAAATGATCTTCCTACTTTTTTCGCTGTTATTACTAAGGATCTTTGAGCTACAATTTTAGGTTGACTCAATTGTACTAATCAAAATCTAAAACTTGCTAATGACACACCATCAACAATACTATCAATAACATGTTTTAGATTTTCATTAGGATAATTAAATTAACCTAAAATCATTGCTCAAAGTTCCTTCGTAGTAACGTCCAAAAAAGTATGAAGATCATTTTGGGACGGAGGGAGTATATTCCAAGTGCAGCTCATAATTTCTTGCAAACAGTATATGGTATATATGATGTCTTAGAAGCAAAGGGGAATGCAGAACACCCCCTCCCCTTCTTACAATCTACATTTGTTATATCATAGTTATCAAAAGCGCGCCTAGGCTCGCGCCTAGGTGCGCCTAGGCTCCAGGCACACATTTTGCGCCTTGGTGCGCTTTGGGCTTTTAATAACTATGGGACGCACCATAGTTATCAAAAACGTGCCTAGGCGCGCGCCTAGGCTCCGGGCACACCTTTTGCGCCTTGGTGCGCCTTGGGCCTTTAATAACTATGTGTTATATGCATAGCCTTTCTTCTGTTCTACTTTTGTTGTTCTAACACTGGAAGTCCTAATTTACTATATCTCTTAATGTTTTATGAGTCATGGTGCTAAGAGTTTATACAGTCTCTTCTTGCCTAGATTGCAAGTGGATTCAAATCCATAGAAAATGATATTTTTTCCGTTGTAAGTAATGTGAGCTTTGGCAACTGTATTTGAGGATTATGTACAAGTTTTGGTCCTTAGATCTCTAAACAGGCTTCTGTTGTTTTTTAACCATAACAACTTTCGACATCTGCAAAGAGCATCTTGCTGGACTTTAAGTAGGATATTTAGAGGGTTTATGGATGAATCCTAGACATACGGATGCTTCTTCACTATGATTTGACCTACCATGTGCCACCCTTTTTGAAAAGGATTTGAGGCTTCTTTGGCCCTTTTTGTTGAAGTGATTGCGTAGCATGATTTCTGGTAGCTTACTGTTCTTGGAATTTCTCTTCCTTCCACCATTTTATTAACTTGGTCACCTACAGCCATTTTGTTGAATCAGATTCTTTCACTGGCTTGTACCTGGGACTTATTGGCATTTGTATGAGAGATTCGGTAATGGATTGGAGGGATTTCAAACACAACTACAAATATCTATATTGACTCTTCCCCTTTTCATGTGAGAGTTCGAATGGCCATCCTTTCTTGACTATGTGCTCAAATCTTACATCGATTTAACCCCAATTCTATTCAAAGAGGATTAAATTATATTTTAATAAACGGCATTCTTAAACAATTTAATAGCTAGATTCTGAAATAAGCGTATGTGGAATGCTGCAAATAGATAGGACTCTTGAACAGACTGCTAAAAGTTGGACTTGAAGGAAGCTATACTTTTAAGGATTCTTGGATAAACTAAACTGTGTATAGAAGTATCCTTTCACTTATTCGTATAAAAATGAACTTTTGAGGTTGAGATGTTCCATCTTTACCTTTTTAACTGCAGTTGTAGGTTCATCATGTTAAAACCTTGCTCTTTTTCTTCAGGCTAATGCATTATACAAAGATATGCTTGATCAAATCAAGGCCAGCGGCATAAATCAACTTGCCCGACAACAAGTGGATGGTATAGTGCGTCAAAGTGAAAAAGGAGCAGAGTACTATGTAGAGTCAACTATCCCCAGTGCATATAAACACAAATTCACCGCCCATGATGGTGGTTGTGCTTCCATAGTATTTGAAAACACTTCCGGTAAATTGATTAGCGGGGGCCAAGATCAGACTGTAAAAATGTGGGACACAAATACCGGGTCCCTAACCCGAACTTTCCATGGTTGTTTAGGCTCAGTGCTTGATCTAGCCATCACAAATGACAACAAATGCATCATAGCAGCAAGTAGCTCAAACAACTTGTACGTATGGGACACGAGTTCAGGCCGGGTCCGCCATACATTAACAGGCCACATTGATAAAGTCTGCGCAGTTGATGTCAGCAGATTTTCTAGCCGCCATGTCATCAGTGCAGCTTATGACCGTACGATCAAAGTGTGGGACCTGAATAAAGGTTACTGCAACAACACTATAATCTTCCCCAGTAACTGCAACGCCCTGTCCTTCAGTGTAGACGGGCAGACCATTTGTTCAGGTCATGTAGACGGTAATCTAAGATTATGGGATATCCAAACAGGTAAACTTCTTAGCGAAGTTGCTGCACATTCAGCTGCCGTGACATCAATATCTCTCTCGAGAAATGGGAATACGATATTGACAAGTGGGAGAGATAATTTGCATAATTTATTTGATATTCGAACGCTTGAAGTGTGTGGGACATTAAGGGCGAGTGGGAATAGAGTTGCGTCAAATTGGAGTCGGTCTTGTATAAGTGCAGATGATGGTTATGTTGCTGCAGGGTCTGCAGATGGGTCGGTCCATGTTTGGTCTATATCTAGAGCGAATATTGTTAGTACTTTGAAGGAACATTCGGGTTCTGTTTTATGTTGTTCGTGGAGTGGGCTCGGAAAGCCTTTAGCCAGTTCGGACAGGAACGGAGTTATCTGTACCTGGGTTTGACCGTTTGAACATTGACATCATTTGTTGTGAGTTAAGAAGCATTCTAAATGGTGATGATGTTGGAATTTGCATGGCTCTTAATACAGAAACGAGTTATGTTATGTGAACTTGGAAGCAATTTGGGGACTCAAATATGTAGTGATGGGAGTAGGGATAATAATATTGTTTTAGACCGTTGCTAAAGATTGCAATGATATTTGTTTATTGTAAAGTAACACTGGTGATATTATGTGATGGTAGTACATATATTGATGTTTTTAATTTTTTTTTTTTTTTTTTTTTTTTAGCAATGATGTTTTTCAGTTATCATTTAAATTCATTTTAATGAAATTTGTTTGGTTTTTTTGCAATAATATTTGTAAGACTTGACCACCCCATTCTTAATGCTTTCGCATTTTGCCTTGTTATATTTCAATATATACACACTTTCAGTGACGGATCTACCATGTGGGCAAAGGGATCTACCATGTGGGCAAAGGGGGCAATTGCCCCTATTGGTATTTAAAAAATAAAAATTAAGTAGTGCAAAATTTACAAGAATTTGGGGGGTTAGTGCAATTTTTTTTTTTTTTTTTTTTTTTTTTTTTTTGAAACTTGTCCATTTTGAGATAAAAGTAATAATACACTAGATTCCACCCCCCCCCCCCCAATTGACGAAATTATTGTTAATTTTTTTGTGAAATCTTTGTCTCGTTGACGAAAATGTCTGGCTCCGCCACTGTTAATATTTCAAATGTCCACTTTTTTTAAAAAAAAATATCATAATAACAAGCTCGCCCATTCGCTTCGCTGTATTCCGTGTATATGCTTACTTTTCTTTTTCCAAAAAAAAAACAAAAAAAACAAAACTGGGGAAGAACATGGGAATACTATTTTTAGGAAAGGAACAAGGAAGAAGTTATGAACCAGTATCACCTTAATTCATTTATATGAAAATCTACTTTTTGGTTTCTAAATGTGAATGGAACACGCCAAAAAGTTCAAATTGGCGAAGCAGAGTGAAAGATGACAATGATCATCAACAAATTTCCACATCAAACTTCAAACACCATTTCTGCTTAAGGAATCACCGAGTAATTTAGAAAACAAACCTCCCTCACTCCTTCCTAGTAAAAGAGTTGTACTCCCTCCCTCCCGGAAAGATATCCCACTTTGACTTTTATGATCAACGCAAGCGAACTTTGACCATACTTATATAAAAACACAATTATTCTTATGGAAATGAGAGATACTAGACGATCCCAATTTATTGTTTCTACCGTGAATAAATACCAATTTTTTTGGGAAAACTAGTTTCTCCATAAATTAAAAAAAAAACGTGTTTTTATAGGGTTGAGGGTTTAAGGTTTTACGGTTTAAAGGTAATACTAATATTAAAAAGTTGATTTTTTATAACTTATTAGAAAACTAGTTTCCCTCAAAACATACTCAATAAATACACTTCAAAAGCAATAATTAAAAGAGAAATTTGCCAAAGTTGATCGAAACAAGAACAAAGAGATGAAAAAGTTTATATTACCAGCGACGCATGAAGATCAAATTTAAATACTCAATAACGCAATACATTAATTAATATTCACGCCATCTTTATGCAAGATTTTATTTCCTGCTTTTAATTCCTTTCAAATTCCATAAATGCCATATGGTTTGTTTCAACATAATAACAGAAAAAGAAAAAAGAAAAAGCAATTAACTGACTTATTTTCCTGCCCACACTTGCTATAAATCGTGGCCTAAAGTCTCTAACAAAGTAACCAATAATCGTCATACAAATCCACCAATAACGTGTTTGGCATTCAAACACAACACCCATACCTTTACAATCAAGATAATCACTTTTTTTACCCATTTAAACGATTTTGAGCTGCAAACCAAACACAGCCTTAATTCAAGAACCTTGCTTGTGTAAGGTTGATTTTTCATCTCTACATCCATCAATATATAATTGATAGGTTGTTAAATCCCATAAGTAACATTTGTGATCACTTGTACACTTGTTATACCTTCTATTCATTCCACTATATAACCCATTCTCATCATATTCCTCTAATTCTCATCTTTTAATCAAAACCCAATTCAAATACTATGGAAATGAAGAGGTTTCTTCTAGTTTCTCTATCTTTAGCTTTGGTTCTCGGGCTCGGTCAAGGCTTTGACTTTCACGAGAAGGAACTGGAGACGGAGGAGGGCTTCTGGGATTTGTACGAGAGGTGGAGGAGCCACCACACGGTGTCTACGAGCCTAGATGAGAAGCATAAGCGATTCAATGTGTTCAAGGCGAATGTTCAACATGTTCATAAAACGAATAAGATGGATAAGCCATATAAGTTGAAGCTGAACAAGTTTGCTGACATGACTAACCATGAATTCCGAAGCTTTTATGCTGGCTCCAAGATAAAGCATCATAATATGCTCCGAGGGGGTAAAGTTGCTAGTGACACATTCATGTATGCAAACGTTGACAGTGTGCCACCCACCGTTGATTGGAGGGAGAAGGGCGCCGTTACGCCTGTCAAAGATCAAGGGCAATGTGGTAATTTCACAAAACTAAATAATTTTCGTTATTTTTCTTTAATTGTATTTTACTAATGATAGATAAATTTCCCTTAAGCTACATCAAATCAAATGGCCTATAAATAGGCTAACGCATGTCCTTAACAGAATTCAAACTCGCTACCTCCACTATGGATGGAAATGGAAGCTAATACCGGATACCATCAGATTTAGTTTTTTGGTATTTTCGTTAAATAAATTTGATAATGAATCTAATATTTCTCTGGTTACAGGTAGCTGCTGGGCATTTTCAACAGTGGTGGCAGTGGAGGGAATAAATCAAATCAAAACAAAAAAGTTGGTATCTTTGTCAGAGCAAGAACTTGTTGATTGTGATACTAGTGAAAACCAGGGGTGTAATGGAGGGCTAATGGACTCTGCTTTCGAGTTCATCAAGAACAAGGGGGGTTTAACAACAGAGACCAATTATCCTTACAAAGCCGAAGATGGAAGTTGTGATGCTAAGAAGGTATATATATTCTTCACAGAAACTAGTAGTAAAGCAAGTCCCATGTACGCAGTAAGGGTATAAAAGGTTATTTTACGACAATTTTAGCTAAAAAATCACATATTTGACAGGTTAACACCCCGGCAGTGTCAATTGATGGGCATGAGGATGTGCCTGCTACTGACGAAGATGCCCTTCTGAAGGCAGCTGCTAATCAACCTATTTCTGTTGCAATAGATGCAGGAGGTTCTGATTTCCAGTTCTATTCAGAGGTGAACTTACGAATACATTCCCTATATATACTACATCCGACGTATAATAAATGTCGCACTTTCTTTTTTAGCCTGTCCAAATTAAATGTGGTGTTCTAAATATGGAAATAGTCATAGTGTAATTTCACCATTGTACAAGCAACATACAAAAAGTAAAGCATATTCTTTAAAAACGTTGACCAGTCAAATGTGACATTTATCATGGGACGGAGGGAATTTATTGAAAAAATAGTAGTGAATATTGGCATTTTCTCTGAATTAATTCAATAAAACTGGATGGCAGGGTGTATTTACCGGAGACTGTGGGACGGAGCTGGATCATGGAGTGGCAATTGTGGGGTATGGGACGACTGTTGATGGGACTAAATACTGGATAGTGAAGAATTCATGGGGACCAGAATGGGGAGAGAAGGGGTACATCAGAATGGAGCGCGGAATCTCAGCTAAAGAAGGGCTGTGTGGAATAGCAATGCAGGCTTCATATCCTACCAAGACTTCATCAACCAACCCTAACCAGGCTCCTACATCCTCCCCAAAAGATGAACTCTGAATTCGATGACAATCTTAACTCGCTTTAAGTTTGTTTTCAGACCACTTTACGATTATCTATGTTTAGATTCATTGTTCCTGTCTTTCCTCAAGCATATAAATTTGATTGGACAGACCAATTGATTATGGTTTCATCTGAAGTAATAGATGTTGTTATTTCTTTACTTTTAAAGTTACCGGCACTCCTAATGTATCTGAACATATCTGTTGAAAGTATAAGGACGAAATAAAGATTTCTTCTACTTTTTTCTTTCGCAAGCATGATTTTCTCTTGAATAATAGGTTCAAACCAGTGACCTACCAAAGAATTTATTTAATTTCTACTGTATTATTTAACTAAGCATTACATCACATATAAACTTCTGAATGTATCTTTGTTTGCGGAAATGTGTGTTTGTGAAATTGTGACCAGTTACAGAGAGTTTAATTGTAGTTTATATAAATGGTGGTATTAAGCGTACTTACTTTGGCAACCCCCTTTTCTATATAAGCCAGTCTCATAATCCTCAAATTCTCATCCCGTCCTTAAACCGCATTTAAAACAGCAAATGTTGAGCATGTTCACAAGACCAACGAGATGGATAGGTCATACTTGCTACTCGCCACAGCTTCATTGTATGCAAATGTCGATAATGTCCCTCCTCCTTTCCATTGATTGGAGGATGAAAGGAGCTGTCACCCATGTCAAGGATCAAGGCCAATGTGGTAAGACTTGATTTTGTTATCCTTACACAGCATGTATGATATAGATACAGGGAAGCTTACAGGTTGCTGCTGCGCATTTTCGACAGTTGTTGTTGCAGTGGAGGGAATAAACCAAATTAAAACAAACAAGAAGTTATCTTTGTCAGAGCAACAACTTGTTGATTGTGACAGTAGTAGAGAAAACCAGGGGTGTAATGCCTTTGGCTACATCAAGAAGAAGGGTGGTTTGTTATGACGGACGTGCCACCAAGCGACAAGAATGCCCTGCTCAAAGCAGCTGCCAGTCACAGCCACAGCCCATATTGGTAGCCATAAATGCTGAAGGCTTCATATCCAACCAAGACCTCTTCAACCGACCCTAAAGAGAATCATACATCCTCTACCAGGAATGACCTCTGAATGCCAAATGTTTAAGATTACATTCAGTCCAAGCTCATATTTCTTTACCTCAATACTATGGTTTTCTTCTCTCTCTATCAACGTATCTCTTTGGTATTACAAATAACAAATTTGACCTTGATATAATTTAATAAGATGTTATTTATCTTAATCGGTCCTCTCCTCAGTGTTCAGGCCCGTCTCAATAGTTATAGCGGCTCTGTGCTAAAGGTGAATATTAGATCTTTAATATTTAAAATATATACACATGTGCTTTTGGGTTGTTTGCTTGTATTATCTATTGAATCAATGTATACATTAAAGATTTATCTTTTACCGTATAAATAATTATTTTTGCAGATTTCCAATGAACAAACAGCATTCCTCTTAGAATTAATTTCCTCTTTTCTTTTTTTTCTTTTTTTTTATTTTTTATAATTCTTGGTACAGAGAGGTACTTTGGTGGGCTTTAGTAAAGAAAGGCGTTTCAAAGAAATATATTGATATTATCAAGGACATGTATAATGGAGTTAGTACTAGTGTACGGACAAGCGTTGGGAAGATAGAAGAGTTCCCTATCACGATTGGAGTGCATCAAGGCTCTGCACTTAGTCCCTTTCTCTTTGCCCTGATAATGGACGAAGTGACGAGGTCAATCCAAGATGATATTCCATGGTGTATGTTGTTCGCAGATGATATTGTGCTGATTGATGAGACAAAAGAAGGTGTTGAAAGTAAATTGGAGTTGTGGAGACGCACTTTGGAATCTCGAGGTTTTAGGTTAAGCAGAAGCAAAACTGAATATATGGAGTGTAAATTTAGCAAAGTTGGAAGCAGAGAGGCAGGAGTGATCACATTCGATGGAAAGATTGTCCAAGCTTCCGAGTTCTTTCGCTATCTTGGATCTATTATCCAAAAGATGGAGAATTGGATGGAGATGTGGCTCATAGGATTAAAGCAGGTTGGTTGAAGTGGAAGAGTGCCACAGGGTTTCTTTGTGATCGTGGCATGCCAAATAGATTAAAGGGAAAATTCTATCGTACGGCAATTAGGCATGCACTGCTTTATGGCACTGAATGTTGGGCCGTGAAACAGTGTCATATTCATAAGATGAATGTAGCGGAGATGCGTATGCTACGATGGATGTGTGGGCATACAAGAAAAGATCGATTGAGAAATGAGGTGATCAGGGGTAAAGTAGGAGTTGCGCTCATTGAGGATAAAATGAGGGAGCATCGTCTAAGGTGGTTTGGTCATGTGAGACGGAGACCGAGTGATGCACCGGTTAGGAGGCCTGAAGAGTGGAGAAGTGATAAAATGGCGAGGGGTAGGGGAAGACCCAAGCAAACTTGGATTAAGGTGATTGAAAATGATATGAGTTTACTCGGAGTGGATGAAGATGTGGCGTTGAAGAGGCCGGAGTAGAGGGCGAAAATAATGATGGGGGTTGATCGTACTTTTTATTATTATTATCTATTTATTTATTTATTTATTTTATTTTATTTTATTTTATTTTCTCCATCTTTTTCCTCTCTTTCTCTCTCTCTCTCTCTCTCTCTCTCTCTCGCTCTCTCTCTCTCTCACTCTCTCTCTCTCTTTCTCTTTCTCTCTCTCTTCCTTTTATCACGATGACATATGAGGATTCATGTTAGCCGACCCCAAATTATTTTGGGACTAAGGCTTTGTTGTTGTTGTTGTTGTTGTTATAATTCTTGGTACATCTTTTGGACGCATTTCTCAAAGCAGGGTAGGAATAACAAAGACTCATGGAACAGCAAAACCATCAAGTAAAATTGGATTAAAATTCAAAAAAGAAGCCCCCCGGGGCATAGCTCAGTGGCAAAGGAGGAGGACATAAGTCGCGCTGGAGGCATGCAGCGTGGGTTCGAAACTTGGTGGGAGCATCCGTGCTGAGCAACCGTAGGCACAACGGAGTTCTTTGGTGCCGAGCAACCGTAGGTACAACGGAGTTCTCCGGGCTCTTTTCCGGGGTCGGACCTTGTATTGTGTTACTAGTTGACATGTACTCTAAACCTAGCTATTGAGGCACATCCCGCGATTTGCCGGGTGGTAGGAAAGAGGGGCCGGAACTACCACCCCCAGGACTAAACCTGGGTATCAAAAAAAAAAAAAAAAATTCAAAAAAGAATCATAAACAGCAACTAAAGGTCAATGTAGCAAATAGAGAGACCTTTCCAGCACACTGTTTCAACCATTTACCTCACCCCTTTTCCACTTACTGCTGGGTAGTACTCCTCAGCAGTTGTCACCAATTGTACTAGTTTAGAATAGGGAATTGTTTTAGTAGCGCGGTGCAAATATAACTTTTTTTTTTTTGTAGAGTTGTGTAGTCAAAATTAATTGACTTAAACATGAACCCAATGATCTTGCCGCGGAAAATGAAGATGATGTGCAGCAGCCAGAATTTCCAAATCCACAGTTTATAAGCCATTATAATAAAACCCTAATTCGGAAAATATACTTTTCGTGTTGGTTTTTTATGAATATTAAGGTTTGCACAACAATTTAATTATGTAACTATCTATTTTATTACTCACTCTGTCCCTAAATGAGTGTCCAAATTTCATTTTAATTTTAAGGGACACTGAAAATCTCAACTTTTTGAACAATTTGGTAACAACGATTCATATATAATCTTGTAATCTCCTTTCCAAACCTTTAGTTTTGCACGTATAAAGAAACCGGTGAAATTTTTTTCGAAAAAAAACGTTTAGGGAGAAAGTTATGTTAAAAAAAGACACTCATTTAGAGACAAAGATTTCTTAAAAATGGACACTCATTTAGGGACAGAGGGAGTATAATTTATTTTCAATTGGTTCTAAAAGAATCTAATACGATAATAAATGAAATGATATACTCCATCCGTACTATTATTTCATGCTTTTCCACACATCATATTAATAATAACCATCTTTCTTTTCTTTTTTTTTTTTAGCCAAATTACAATATTTTCAATACAAGTAGGGGAGGGGGTTTGAACCCTTGCCCTTCCAGCCTATGCCATTGAGCCAAAGGCTCATCGGCAATAATAACTACTCCCTCCGTTTCAAAATAGATGTCGTTTTGGAGTGTTTCACACATATTAAGAAATGTCATTAATGCATGTGAAAAAGTTTCAAATACCCCTAAAGTAATTCAACTACCTAGGTAATTAAATGGTTAGGTAAGAGATAGTTCACTATCATTTATTAAGGGTATAATTGGTATAGAGCAATAAAAAAGCTTTGAAAATGGTGAAACGACAAGTATTTTGAGACAAAATTTAACTCCCAAAACGACATCTATTTTGAGACGGAGGGAGTATCTAACAACTATTTTCTACAACACTTTTTATATTTTATAATAATAAAAATACTACTTTTCTTAATTCTCTAGGCCAATTTATTTTCAAGATTAAATAGGACAGGAGTATATAAGCCCATAGGTGGGTGGGTGTTGTATATGAAGGCCAATATGTGGGCTTTTAAGTCAGGCCTTTGCCAATCAATAAGCCCAGTTTATTCTCTATTTAAGCTCATTACACTTTCACTCTAGCGTGGGCTTAAGACAAGCCCAGCGAGGCAGCGACACATGAATCAAATGTTGCATCATTAAAAAATTTATACTGAAGTAGTGTTATTCTGGTGCGATGCACGGACTGTTACTTATAATCAATTTGAATAAATTTAGATGAGTTGAATAAGAATGAGGCATTATAATTGTGAAAAATTTCTTTAAAGACAATATATAATTGGAACTGTCCTGATTGGAATATACATATATAAAAAACAAAAACTTGTGTGAGATGGTCTCACGTAAGACGGGTCTTATTGAGAGTAAATGGTTTGCCCCTTTATTTTTATGGGCGGGTCGGAATAAGTCTATTTCCTCACTCATTAAGGTCCGTCTCATGTGTGAGACCGTCTCACACAAGATTTTCTATATATAATGTGAAAATATCCGAAAAACTTACTTTACATTCGTTTTAGTTTTAGAGTAAAATTTATTTTTATCTTTTATGAAAAACCCGTTTTTTATATCTTAATGTAAAATACTCCCCCGTCCTATTTTAAGAGTCAAAAAATGGGTGGGTTCAAGAATTAAGGAAAATGTGATATGAGTGTTGATAGTTGGGTAGGAGAGAGAAAGTGGGGTAGAGAAGAGTTAGTGGATAATTGTTGTGAGTATGACATGTAGGATCCACTTTCTATTTTAGGATTTTGACTCTTAAAATGGGATGGCCTTTTAGGAAAATTTTGACTCTTAAAATGGGACAGATGGAATAAGTTTTTCATAAAACTGACTCAACATATAATTGATCCCTATTCTTTTTCATGGACAAAATATAAGACATATACTCCCTCCGTCCCACCTCACTTGATACTCAAAAGGTGGATACAATAACTATGGAAAAAGAATAAAATAAGGAAAATGTGTGGTAGAAAATGAAGAGAAAGAATGAGTGAGGTAAATAGTAGTGTTAGTTGAGTAAATTGAGTGTTAGAAAATGATGAGAGAGAATAAGTGATGGGGTAGAGTGAATATAAAATCATAAAATGTAGGTTATTTTTGGAAGTGTCAAGTGAGGAGGGACGGAGAGAGTACGTGGGTTATCCCTTTAAATTTCTGGCTGATGCTCTTCCATGTGTGCAGCCGCATTTTTTAGTTTTTTATGAGCTTGGTTAAGACTTAAGTTCATAGGAGTATTAAAACGGAGAGTCGGAGACCAATTCTACTTGGCAAGTGAAATGAAACTTCCACGTGTAATTTTGGAGAAATCATAGATGACGATTCCTCAGAGCAAATGTTACTCCCTCCGTCCCAGAGTAAAAGTCATATTTTCCTTTTTGGTTCGTCCCAGAGTAGGAGTCCTATTCCTAAAATGGGAAAAAATCTTTACTATTCACCCCACTCATTCTCTCTCTTATTTTACTTTTATACTCACAACACCAATCAATTCACTATTCTCTCCCACTCATTCTCTCTCATACTTTACTTTTACACTCACAACATTTACATCACATCCAATATTTATTAATAAACGTGCAAATGAGGGATGTGACTCTTACTCCGGGACGGAGGAAGTAATACTTAATGAAAATGAAAGTCTATTTTTTAAATAAAATTTTAAGAAACAAATTGTTGTTAGTGATAATATTTTTAATTCTCTTACTGAAACTATAGTCGGTGTTATTAATAATCCTTCCGTCCAAAAGAGAATGTCTATTTTAATTTTAAAGTTAATTCTTGATCATGAGATTTTTTATTTTTAAAAAAAAAAAAATCTAATAATCATACAAAAATTTCTCTATTTTATTTTCATCAAAATTTAACTAAATTAACCATTAAAAATAAAATAAACAATTGTAATTCATTATAAATGTCATTGACTTACCACAACATAATAATACATACATAGTAAAATAAAGAATTAATCATGTTTGTCACTATATTTAGAGGGTCGTTTGTTGTGATAATTATATGAGCGCACTGCACACCACTCCATTTGGCGTGCCAATTATGATTATAGATCATATCATGGAAATAAAATCAGCTCTTCTTTATCACCAATGGAATTGCTTTCACTTTCAAATCTTGACACAATTCTCATTTGGAGCCACAACCTCCACTTTTTTTTCCTCCATTAGTTTAATTCCTTGCATTACTAGGTTTTGTCTTTAAAATTGTAGGATTTTTTTTATTTTAATAATGATAGATAAATTGCCCTTAGGCTACATCAAATGGCCATGACGGCTACAATTAGGCCTATAAATAGGCTAATACAAATCTCCCTAACGGGATTCGAACTCGAGACCTCCGCATGGAAAGCTAATACCGGATACCGCTTGAGCTAGAGCTCTTTGGTCTTTAAAATTGTAGGAATATGACTTGAAACTAAACATAAATATCTGTTGTTGTTTGTATGTTTGGATGACTTGGGCGGGATATTTTGTGCTTAAATTTACCAAGTGGATGCTTAAGAATCACTCATCCAGACCAGTGTGGCTCACACTGGATTTTTTTTTTTTTTTTTTTTTAATAAATATTAAAGAGTTTGAAACATGACAGCTAAAAGTTTTTCACTCAAATTAATGATTTTGTTTGTTATTTTTCATTGTCCGATTTATTTTTTTCATTTCTACAATTTGAGCTTAAAAGTGTATAATCAAAACATAACTAATGAAAGTAAGTGTTTATATTCTTACAAAAATTTAATAGTCAAGTGTGAAAGATATTTTATTAGCACTTACGGAGTAAAACTGAGGGTTTGCTCTCTACGGTATAGAATATTAATTAAATCAAATACTCTAATTATGATTATTTTATTTTGAAATCAATACTCTAATTATGATTAAGAATTAGGAATAATTCCAGCATCTTTGGAAAATGCGGAGCACTGGATGGATTAGTAAACTAACATAAACAGACATAGACGACTTTTGATTGGGTACACATTGCCACGTGGAACTTGGAAATCTTTACTCTTAAAAAAAAAATTAAAAAAAAATGCCTTCTTCTAATCTTAACGCGGAATAATTAAATTAATTTAAGAGTTGGTTTTGGGGGAAACTAGTTCCTCCATAAGTTATAAAAAGTCCATTTTTTAACCCTCAACTTAAAAAAAAAATCTTTTAATTTAAAACATCATTAGATTGACTCAAGACCGTCCAAATTAAAGATACGAACAAAGGCCTAATGAATCGGACGGTTGTAAAAAATACAGGCCGTCGCTTTCTTGCGACTCCCAAGCATTTTATATTTCTTTCGATGTACCATGTAGTAGTCATTATCGAGAGTAAACCAAAAAATGGACGTGCGTACTATTTCTCGCCTGAAATTGTATAGCGCTAAGGACAGTGCAGTCGAAATTGGTTTGAAATTTTTGATTCGAAGCTGCCGTGTGCTAAGCCAAAATCCTATTCCGATTTTGTCCCAAAAAACCACTAAATAGACACGTCGGACTTGACGGCTGACGATTGTTTAGGTCTGAGTTTTGATCCGAATTCTGAAATAATCCGACTCATGTCTAATTTCATGTTTTCAATCGAAGTGTGAAGAAATTAGGGTTTCTAAAATTTTGAGATTAATTGACGAGGAGAACAGGGAGTAGGCGAAGGTGGGATGCGAGATTAGATGTTTCGAGTTTGGGTTAAGATTTGAGGTATTGATTTTCAC
Organism: Campanula takesimana; assembly: GCA_026119855.1. NCBI lineage: Eukaryota > Viridiplantae > Streptophyta > Magnoliopsida > Asterales > Campanulaceae > Campanula > Campanula takesimana. Next base: position 1,235,353 of record JAOWBW010000012.1, read on the forward strand.
TTTGCTGGAGTTCATTGGAGATAACTGAGTTTTTGATTTTTGGGTTCGTGAAGAGGGAGGAAAAGATAATAAGGGGGGTGGGGTCAGATGATAAGACAAGTCACTTCAAAAATTAGGGTCAATTTTTAAAAATATGAATCTGATTTTCCGTTAAGTTGTTAACAACCTCGTTTACTTTTTAACTGGCGTTACAAATCTTAGGGAAATTAACAATAAAACTATTGTACGTAAGGTATATTTACAGAGTTGATGGTACGTAGGTTAAAGTGATGTTGGGGCAATAGTACGCAAGTCCATTTTTTGGTTTACTCATCGAACTCTACCGTCAAAATGGAAACCTCTCTTTTTTTTAAAAAAAAAAAAAAAAAGAAGATAATTTGATTTATTATAAGGCATGAAACATGAGAGCACACACTAATCCCACTGTGAGTAAGTGAAATTAATACTCACTCTGTCTCAAATGAGTGTCCAATTTCAGGAATTTTTTCCCAAAATGAGTGTTCATTTTGATCATAACTTTATCCCTAAATTTTTTTTTTTCGAAATTTTTTTCGCCGGTCTCTTTATACTTACAAAAAGTAAATGTTTGTAAAGAGAATTACATGATTATATATGAATTTTGCCATCAAATTGTACAAAAAGTTTTGTCCCTTAAAATAAAATTTAAACACTCATTTAGAGACATAAATAGTAGTTAATTAAGAATAATTCTGATTTTTAGTTTAGAATAGTAGGTAACCCGTGCTTTGCACTGAAAACTAATTTGTCAGTTTTTTGCTATTTTGTTTTTTTTCTATTTTTATTTAATAAAGAAACATAATATTTTTGGGTATATAAGTATATTGTATATGGATTAAAACATTTTCATACAAATTTAGGACAATTGTGTTAATTTTTTTTAGCTTTTGTTGCATATAATTTGTATTTATTATGATAATTAAAACTTGAAATTAAAGATGATTTATTATTATTATGAATTAACTTTTAATTCTATACATATTGACTTAATAATATTAGCTATTGTCCAATAAATTATTTTTTATTATATATACACATTATAATTAGTAAATATAAAAGTTTATAGTGTACATATAATGTGTTATTAGAATAATAAATTAATTAACTAATAATATTAATAGTAATAATTTTTATATCTAGTAAATGTTATGATTAATTAATACTCCCTTTTTTAGAGTAAGAGTCCTATTTTGCTTATGCACACTTATTAAAAAATAATAGAAAGTGGGTAAACATTGCAGGTGGGCTGATAATATAGATGTCCAAAACACAATTCATAGTGCAAGTGGAGAATATATAAGTTAGTAAGTTTGGTTTTTTTGTAATTATAGAAGCATTAGAAAGAAAATATAGTCCAAAACACTATTCATGTTTTCTTATAATTTGTCAATTTGAGAAAGACTCTCTGGAATATATTAAAATAGAAAGTAGAACTCTAACTCTTAGACGGAGTGAGTACTGCTAATACTAAATATTAGCATATATTGTATAATTATTAACTGATACTATTAATAATAGTTAATTTATATAACAATTATGGTTAACTAATACTATTATTAATAGCAATAATATATATATATATATATATATATATATATATATATATATGATAAAAATTATGATTAACTAATACTATTAATTAATAATAATTTTTAATTATTTAATAATTAAATATAATTAAAAATATATAAAATATAATAATAGTTTACTATTAATAATTAATTATTATTTTTTAATATTAATATTAGCTAATACTATTAATTACTACGTAAGGTAACTACTATAGTCAACTATTGTTAACTATTATAGTTAACTATTACTAATACTAGTAAGAGTTAACTAGTTAACTATAATAGTTACCCTATATAGTAAATAATAGTATTAGCTAATACTATTAGCTAAGAAAAAGAATTTGAAAAGTCACATATTTATGTTGGTAGGATTGATGTGGCATCACCATATGCAAGTTTTTCTATAATTTTTCCACATGTCAGCAACTCTCCTCACCAACTTTAATATATATATATATATATATATATATATAGATTTGGGAAGAATTGCAATTTGTTTGGACAATGGTAAAAGTAAACTGTTAGTGCAGAAATGTGGTGCTACCACAAGTGCTGCCAACAGTGTTACCCCAGGCGGGATTTGTAATAGTTTCATCATTTATTCACAAAATTATTTGATATTAATGTTTAATATTTGCTGCAAGTTTAATGTTATTTGTAGGTCAAAATGAGCATTCAATGTTGATTAAAATGATTGAGCTACAAATAAGGCGTTAGTTGAAGGAAGATTTATGCATAAATTAGGATTTATGCGTAACTCAAGGAAGAAAAGAAGGAAAACGTGGGAGAAGGTTTGGTCATTCATATTTGCTGAATAAAAACGTGGGTACAAGTCTAGAAAGCTGGAGTGTACAAGAAGATGAAGCTTGATGTAGAGATAAAACATGTGGGAAATGAGAGTTTGTCCCTAAACTTAAGGAGCACTTCAAGCTATAATTTCTCCACTAATTGGAGAGGAGGCCACGTGATTTAGAGTGGGGAGCAAACTGGAAATCAGCAATAAAAAGGGCTATTGGATTTCATTTACAAACACAAGAGAGAAATATTAAACACCCATAGTCATAAATTGGTCTAGCCTTTTGATTGTGATGTGAGTGTTGTTTCTTTATTGATGGTTCTTGTATCTAGCACATTTTGTACTCTTATTTTCTTTAGAGGATAGGAGTTGTTTAGACTTTTCTACTTAAGAAAAATACTTCTAGTGAAAGTCTTTTTTGGCCATGAGGCTACCACAAGTTATATATTTATATAACTTGTGAAAATATATCTCTCTGTGTCAAATTTCCGCTGCAAACTCGTTTTGAATTTTTTTTAATTCGGGTGTGTAAAGTGTTGCCGGAAGTGTTATCGTTGCACTGTCAACACCTTTGATAACACTTTCTCTAAAACCAATCAACACCTTTGATAACACTTTCTCTAAAACCAAGGCCATTGACATTTTCATAAACTATGTTATGTTAGAAATCAAAGAGAGTGGGCTGCCATCAAGTTTATACTCTATATCCAAAATTTTGGAATTGTTACAAGTTACAACAACGACCGACTTATTTTTTTCACGCCTATATTTAAGAGAGGGAGGAGATGCTTAGCATAGCATTGTTCGGCGGCGGACGTGCAGTGAGCCCGAAAATTTCGTAAACGGGCCATAGATCGCACAATACTCATTCCGTCCCAATTTAAACTTAAAAAAAATTGGGTTTAATAATTAAGAAAAATGTGATGTGCTATGAGTGTAGATGGTTTGATAGGAGAGAGAAAGTGAGATAAGGAATAGTTAGTGGGTAATTGTTGTGAGTATGACATGTGGGGCCCACAAATAATGAAGTGAAAAAAACTTTTCTTTTTTAGATTTTGACGTTTAAAATGGGTCACCCACAATAGATTTTTTTAAAGTTTAAAATGGGACAGAGTGAGTATAAAATTTTAAATGTATTTTAATCAATTGGGGAAAAAAGTTCTAGTGTATTATGACTTTTATCTCAAAAGGGGGCAAATTTTAACAATTTACACTAAACTCTAATTTTTTGTAAATTTTGCACTAGAAAATTTATAGTTTTTTAAAAATCAATGGGGGCAATTACCCCATTTGATCGCCATGTAGCTCCACCACTGTTCTGGTGGACCCTTATTTTTCATGATTAATACTACTCCCTCTGTCCCTAAATGAGTGTCAATTTTCAAGAAATTTTTGTCCATAAATGAGTTTTTTTTTTAACATAACTTTCTCGCTAAACGTTTTTTTTCGAATTTTTGTTCACCGGTTTCTTTATACGTACAAAACTAAAGGTTTGGAAAGGAGATTACAAGATTATATATGAATCGTTGTTACCAAATTGTTCAAAAAGTTGAGATTTTCAGTGTCCCTTAAAATGAAATTTGGACACTCATTTAAGGGCAAAGGGAGTATCTTTTTTCATAATCAATACTATCTCCATTAAGTTTGTTTTATTTTGATTTTTAATGGTTAAAATAAATTAACTTTGATAAAAAAAATTGATGCCTATCTAATCTTTTTAGTGAACTTCTAAAAATTGTAACTGATAAATCATTAAATGATTTATCAATAACAATTTTTAAAATTTCATTGTGATCAGTAGATTAACATCAATACTTTGTCAAAGTTTATTCATATTGACTAATAAATAAAACGTGACAAACTTTCCAGAAAATAGCTAGAGAGTATAAACCGCAAATCCAACAAAAATATCTAATCAATCGAGGTTACATATCGGAGTGAAACGGGACAATTCATCACCCCTTGATACAAAGGAGTCACACTGACACTCTACCCTACTTTGATTATGAAGCCTGATTTTGAGGGTTTATTTGTTGTCTTTTGAGCATTCAAGTAGCCATGGAAACTTCTTTAGCCACTCATTATGGAATGAAAATGAGGTTACAATATTCCATGGGGTACTGATTTACATACTTCCTCCGTCTTTTTAGTCTTTTCATTTTTTGTCATTTTAGGTTTTCTATTTGATTGTTCACACTCCCAAAGAGAAAGGTTTATATTATTTTTTATTCAATGGGACCCACTTGTCATATTCACAACAACTATCTCACTCACAATTCCAACCCTACTCACATATCACATCATGCTTTTTATACTCACAACACTCACTCAACTACTGATATAAAATATTTTTTTCTTAAAACCCGTGCATTGGTTAAAGTGTGAACAAACTAAAAAGACGGAGGAAGTAGGAAATTGGTTTACTTTCTGCGACCAACTTTGCATGCTTTGCCTAACCCCCTACTCATTATCCCTTCAAAATTTACACAATTGATAATTTTCACATTCTTTATCTAATTCAATCTAATTTCCATAGAGTGAAAATCTTGTGAAAAAAAAAACTTGTTTTAAAACAGGTTTTTATGTGAAATTCTCGTGAAGAATTTGTTTTACGCTCGCTTTAGTGTAAAACGTGTTTTCATCTCATTAGTGTAAAACAAGTTTTTTTTAAAACAATTTTTTCATAAGACTGACTCTTATAGACTATAGTACAGATGGTTGATGGTGTAAGTGTGTTTGTTCACTCAATTAAATAAATGAATCAGTTAAATGGATGAAGTGCTAATGATAACTTAAATTGTGGATCTACCGCCTTTAAAAAATTTCACATTAAAAATTAATAATATAATAAATTGGACCCCTTTTGATCCATCATTACCCTTTTTTTTTTTTTTTGAAAGAGATCCATCATTACACTTAAAACCATAAAAATATATTTTGTGTCCCAAATTAACTGTTTACTCCCTCCGGTTCAAAATAACTGTCACTTTTGAGCTAAAATTTTGGTCCAAAATAACTGTCACTTTTTGGGCTAAAATTTTGGACCGGAGGGAGTATTAAAGTAGCCTTCCTCCACCTCAATCATCAGTCATCGCAATAACATGTACAAATATGAAATTAAATTTGTAACGATATTGAGAAATTAACAACATTAATTATTCTTTCGAAAAAAAAAAACAACATTAATTATGAAACAAAGTTTTATATAAACAATTTGAATATCTAAGGAGGCAAAACATGCTCCAAATATACAAATGATCTCATTAACGCGTCATTACCGACGTCATCTATGACCGACCCCATATACACCAAAAACGGTGCCCTAGCAACAACCACCACTAACCACAAGGACCCAATCATAATATTTTAAGATCCCATCAACACAATACACTTCCAAACTAGAAATAAATTAAATTTCAAAATGAAATAAAATATATAGTATATGGAAAAGGAAAAAAAAAATTAGAAATATGGACAGGTAGAGTTTCCAACAACTCAGAGTCTGATGAAGCTTCTAATTCCATGATGGTGGTGGTTATGATTTTTTAGGTTCGGACCTTCTTCCCTCTTTCTCTTTGGGAAAGACAAAGAAGAAACAGTTTTAGCTGACACCACCTTTTTAACCAGTAATTTCCATCTTGTATCTTCCACTTTGCTTCCTTGATTTGCTTCTCGCAACTTGAATTGTCTGTCACACAATTTTATTATCAATGTTAATTAATTCCCACATCAAAAATTTAAATCAAATATCAATCGATCAGTAATCTATCATAAAGGCGTAATCACAGCAATGGAACTAATTTGACACGCAAATCAATCGTTTTAATCGTCATTTCCAGGAGAAATATATTTTAATGCACCGTTGCATTGTCGCTTTCCTCCCATGTATGTCACGGGAAAATCAATAAAATTATGTTGGTAATGAATAGTAGCTAGTACTTCTAACCACTTGAATAAATGAAGGTTTCATTATTTATTTATTTTTGGATAAATAAATATTGACAGGTCAGGAGAAGGCCAAAAAAACGAGTTCATACCAACATTTCATGCCATCAACAGCTGGATGATCCGTTTTGTCACTTTACACCTTCCCAACTAATAATCTCAGAAGATCAAAACCATCTTCTAGGGTTGGCAAAAAGTTTATCATGGGGTAGGCGCTACTGCAAAGTTTGGGTCACATAAGACCGACCAATTAGACAAAAATGGTCATCCACACCTTTTACGTAAAGAATCAACCTAATTTTATAGGTGTCTTGAAAACTTTCCTTCATCGTTAAATTCCTAGATTGAAGGTCAAAGATTGGGTTCACCTAATAATAATTTATTTTAACTATAAATAACATAAAAAAATTATTAAGTTTTAATGACAATTTCGGGTATGGCCAAAATTACCTGCAAAGAGGAACCTTGCAAACATCAGGTTGGTCACAAATGGAGGAATGAAGTCTGAGGAGCTGCCACATACGTTTGCACCGCACACAACCTCCATTAACTCTCCGTTTACAATTAGCGAAATGTCGGATCAATTGTTGGAGACCTTGACAAGTTGCGAACTTGCTACATGGTCCCTTGTTCGTGCTCGGTTCTTTGTCACATGGACCCACACTTGTACACCCTTCTGTACAAATGTGCTCCAAACACTCCATAGCTTCACTCAGCTGTAAATACAAGCTCTGCTCTTTTCTATGCCTTCTTGTTCTCTTCTTCCTCTGCAATGTTATACATTTTCATAATTATATTAATATCAAGCAAAATTTAAAACTAAGACATCGATACGTGTTCGATTCGAAATATGATAACATTGATGGTTAATTACCGCTTCGGCTTCATCCATGAACTGAAGAATATCAAGTTCAAGAAAAGGGTCATGATCTTGCATGAATTTCCAGGCTTCAGTTTTCTCGACAGCCTTGAAATTGTTAGACACCAATCTCATGCACTTGAGGTAAAGATCAGGGGCATCGCAGAGCCTGGCGAGTTGGAGAACGTCCACAACATTTTCAGTTGTAAGCCGTCCAACTAACGCCTTTGTACACCTCTGCTTTAGCTGTGGCACCAAATAGACATGAGACAGCACTAGTAAATGAATACCATACTTCTCCATGTCTTCATCCGTGCACCTAAACAATACATCCATGATTGTTGTATGTTAGTTACCACTCATTTCAATTGTTTTCAGATGTTTTAATCTTTCATTTATTAAAAAGATAAATAATCACCGTCCTTAACAATAATTAAATTTTCCTTCAAAAAAAAAAACAATAATTAAATTTTATTTTATGAGAGGTCATGAATATGCCGCGTTTTGTATGATTAATAATAGTAAATTAAAAGGACTAAACATATGCAATTATACTAATCATGGAATAGTCATCATTTCCACAAAACTACTATTGTTAAGGATTTTTCTAATTAACCTCGGACCCATCAATAGTTATAATTAGTTGGACTAAACGGAGTAAATTATAGAAAATCTTAATGAGAAACTTAGGGAGTTAGAAATAAAAAAATACTCCTAGAATAATACAACGTGTTAAACAAATAATAATATGGATTGAGTTTGAGCACTAACTTTGGAGAATAAAGAAATCGTACGAACACGGCGACGGCGTCGCAAGGAACGCCTAGAATCTGGATGGTCTTCTCGGAGCTCCGGTGCTTTTGTGGCCGATCGATGATGCTTTCCAGTACCGGCGACGCTGATGCCTGTAGGATTCATTAAAAATGCAATGAAATGTTAGTAATTTCTCTTCCAACAGATCTGATTGGCTAAAAATTCTGTTTCAAAATCGTTCCTCGGGAGAATCATACTGAAAGCATTAACGACGGCGGATTGAGAAGGTTTATTTATTTTTTTTATTTTTTTAAATGGGTTTTTTTTTTTTTATTAATTCATAATGCCATGAAAGGCTACAATTAAGCCTATAAATAGGCTAACACAAATTTCCCTGACGGGATTCGAACTCGTGACCTCCGCATGGGAAGCTAACACCGGATACCGCTTGAGCTAGAGCTCTTTGGTGAGAAGGTTTATTAATAGCGATGATAACAAGGAAAATCGATGATCTGTTTTCGAATAAAATCAGAGAAAAAATTATTTAGAATCTGATTGATTGATTGATTACCAGCATGGTAGAGTGTGCCGGAATGCGCAGACCGCCGGAGGTTAGAATCTGAACATCTGTTTGGAGCATTTCGCCGGAAATTTGAAGGGAACCGGCGGAGAATGGAGGATGTTCACACATAGTAACGGGAAAGAGTGACGATTGACGAAGTATTGTGAATGGGCGGTTTGGCGAGAGAGAATCTTCGAATTGCTTTTGCCTTCATTCGGGGTTGTCCTGGCTTTTATAGACAGACTATCCCAGCGAAAAAAAAAAAAAAAAAAAAAAAAAGACGGTGAAAAAAAGAAATACGTATTCCATAAAAAGTTGCCAAAATAGCCAATCGCCTAGCTTAGGTCACGCGCGCTCAAGCAATTTGTGCCAGACGCTCCAGCTAGGGATGACCGGAACCGGACCGGAAAAGCCCGAAACCGGAGCAAACCGGGGAGTAAACCGGAACCGGAGTAACCGGAACCGTGGTAAGCGCGGGCCGGTTCAGGGTCACATATATGGCGAACCGGAACCGAAACCGGATCGGCATTTCCATTAAAAATAAATAAAAATCCCTTATTTTTCAATAAATTTTATCATGTTTATTCATTAGTGTATTATAAAATAAAAATCTCTTGTCTTTTAATAAATTTTAACATGTTTATTAATTATTGTATGATAAAAATAAAATAAAAAAAAGTAGCGTGGACTGAACCGGAACCGGACCGGAACCGGATTGTGATGACCGGAACCGGAACCGGTGTAAGCGCGGGCCGGTTCAAGGTCACATATATGCCGAACCGGAACCGGCGGTTCCGAACCGGAACCGGGCCCGGAACCGGTTTTGGTCATCCCTAGCTCCGGCTCAATTATATACCCTCTCATTTTAAACTTCAAAAATTTTCCTTTTAGTTATCTCATTTTAAACTTAAAAAATAAGTAAACTAGAATTCATTTTTTTTTGAACCACATACTCCCTCCGTCCCATCCGAAATATGATTCTTGGTCCCGACACAGATTAAGTAATAATAATCTTTTATTATAAAAAGTTGTTTGAAAAGTAGGTGTTGTGAGTATGAAGGAGGGAGAAAGTGGGTGGGGAATAATAAATGAAAAGTTATTGTGAGTATGACAAGTGGGTTCTACTGATAAAAAAATAATAATAAAATTCCATTTCTGAATGTCCTATTTCGAGTGGGACACCCAAAATGGCAAAACGTCCTATTTCGAGTGGGACGGAGGGAGTATGTCATACTAATACCAATTATCCACTAACTAATCCCTACCTCACTTTCTGATGTAGGAAAGCGGAAGGAATAAAAGGGATAATCCGCTTCCCTACGTCACTTTCACTCTCCTACCAAACCATTTATACTCACAATACATTACTTATTTCACTTTTTCTTAATTTTTGTACCCAACCATTTTTTGAATTTTAAAATGGGTTGGATGGAGTACTCCCTAGTCCCACCTCCGACTTATTCCATTTTGGTCTGTCCCACCCCATTTGAGACTTCTCAAATTAGATTAGAATATTTTTACACTCTCAATACCAATTAATTTGCTATTCCCCCCAATCACTCCCTCTCATATTTTACCTTTTATACTCACGATTTCGCCTACTCATTTTCTCTCATACTTTTTTCTTAGGTTTTGTGTCCAACACAAATGTCTCAAGTGAGGTGAGAAGAAGGGAGTATGATGCATTTATTTCTCTCATATCGATAAATACTTCCTCGTTAAAAAAAATAGTAATTTCACTTTGATTAGAATGCTCGTGATTGAATTTTAACACTGATATTTTAATAACCTTAATAAGACTCAAAATATTTACTATTGATAATATTTTTCGTAATTTATTACTCCCTCTGTCCCTAAATGAGTGTCAATTTTCAAGAAATCTTTGTCCCTAAATGAGTGTCTTTTTTGAACATAACTTTCTCCCTAAACGTTTTTTTTCGAAAAAATTTTCACCGGTTTCTTTATACGTGCAAAACTAAAGGTTTGGAAAGGAGATTACAAGATTATATATGAATCGTTGTTACCAAATTGTTCAAAAAGTTGAGATTTCAGTGTCCCTTAAAATGAAATTTGGACACTCATTTAGGGACAAAGGGAGTAATAATTATATGCGCAAATTATTTTGAAAAAGAGTAAGTATTTAACAATACTAATGATAGCTAATGAAGAAAAAAAATTATAAATAAAATATTATGAGCATTTTATACTTATAATAATATTTTGTGAGAGTGGTATATTTGAAAGACAATTTAAAGAGCAATGCGAGGGGCACAAAACAAGGTCACAAAATCTTGTTCACAAAATGAGTTGGCGATATTTTATTGGCTGCATCGATAATAGACCCGCCATACTCTAATTAAAAACACCAATAACATCATTACACTTAAGATTTTGTGAGCAAAATTTTGTGATTTTTTTGTGCCCCTAGTATTATTCCAATTTAAATGAGGCATAACGATCATATGTTGCGCGTGGGCCTGGTTTATTTCAGTAGATTTGCGATTATTTTCCATTTACCCCTCCATAAATTTAGAGATTGCAGTTGAGTCCGATGATTTTGTGGAGCTGACAGGGCACGGATAAACCGGTTTATCCCGAATTGTAAGGCCGATTAGATATTTATGATAAATGGCCTTTGGTAGGAGAAGTTGGAAAAATGATTAATTTTGGTCTGACGTGTACCTAAGCCTAATCCGAATCCGACTACAAAGCTTCACCACTTGTAATTGAAGTAGTCCCCTATAAAATTAGAAAACTACACAGCCACTTAGTCTGTCGTGTTATATTTGTTCTAATCCTTTTACACATTTGACGCACTTTTCCTCTTCTACTGTTGGCCATGTATACGAGGGAGAAGAGTGAGGGATAGTGAGTAATATTTTACTCTTAAACCTTAAAATTAATACTCCATAGGCAATTAAAAGTAATTAGATACTCCCTCTGTGTTGTTTTTTTAGTCCGTTCACTTTTGGTCAACGTGAGTAAATTTTGACCAAATATTTAATGTCAATCTAATAATCTTAATGGAATTTTAAATATTATTATTGATAAATAAAAAATTATTATTTATATCAATTACAATTGTTAGAATTTCATTAAGATTGACATTAAATGTTTGGTCAAAGATTACACCCGTTGACCAAAAGTAAACAAACTAAAAAGACGGAGGGAGTATGTCATATTAGTTGTGTCATGTAGTCCTTCCATTCATTCGTATAGAAGTAAATATGACCTCATATCAACTTGAAATTTACTTATCTGTACCTCAAAATGAAGTAACTATTGATCATGAGCGATTTCAAGCATTCATTTTTAAACGGTGAGAGTAATATAAATTTCAAACATTGAGAAGGTTGTGTTTTTTCTTATGATTCAATCTAAAATAATGTTGCAAACTTTAAAGAGAAAACAATGTTATAGTGTGATTTATATGCAACTTATACATTCAGCCGGATTTTGTTTAAAAGAAAACGGCTTTGAAGAGTACATAATGCGCAATGGATGAACTTAAAAATGCTACTGAGACTTGATTTTTTTTCATTGTAGTGCTGAGACGTGATTCAGGTCACATGACTTTTTCGATTAAATTGATCCCATAAAATAATTATTGGTGAAAATTTTATCTCGATATAACTTGTAACCACTTTGTGACAAATTAGTGCAACGGAACAACAAATCAGATCAATTTTAGGTCCATATTGGACCTTATGCAATTTGTTCAACATCCATACTAGTTTAAATTAATGTTAATAGAGAATGTGATTAAACTCTAAAACGGAGAAGATGCAGCGTAAGTTCATCTAAGTCCATTATATAGGAATAGGAAGAGACCGCCCCAAACTTTTCTATTCTAGTCTAGTCTCCTAAAAAAGGCATAAGTATCAAAGAGTCTTCCGTTTGGCATACATGAAAAAAACACCTTTTGAGAAAATTGACAACTTTAGGAGATAGATAATCAAATACTCACTCCGTCTCATATTTATTGCTATCAAATGTCCCACACTTATTGCTATTAAATGAGAGTGCACGATGTTGGAAATATTAGTCTAAGGTTATCTTTGAGTGAGTTCACTTGTTGGTTCTCAAAGTGATTGACCGAAGTCAATATTTATATATTTGATGTGGTTTTGGAAGCTATAATTATAAATTGAGATATTTCCATTTGTGGTAAAATCCATAGTTCAAATACTTGTTCTTTGAAGTTATTCCTGTTTTTTTTTAAAGATAAGAAATACTTTAGCTCATTGTGTTTGGATTAATTGTAGTCCAATACAATTAAAGTACAGTATTTTCTAATTATATTTTATTGTGGAATAATTTATAAGTGTTAGTATTAGAATTAATTTATAAATATAGTCAAATTAACTTAATTGATTGATCCTGATATTAGATGGATTAGTGTATTAAGTTTAGTGGGCTCCATAATTACTAAGCTAAGTTATCTTAGTTAGTATAGCTTTTTGGTTGACATGTGTTGTGGTCAAACCAAAAGTCAAAAGGCCAAAAAGGCTTTAAAAGCCATATGAGTCATTGTTAGCACGAGAAAAAAAAAAGAGAGGAAGAAATTAGGCTTTAGGGCCGGCGCATGAACAGTAGTGTATATACCGTTGAGTTGCTATACTGACCGATTGTCTTTGGCTTCTGTATCCGTGCTTTGGTCTCCTCTTTTATCTAGTTAATATTCCTTTCGAATGCTACCAAAATCCTTAATCCATGGTGAAATTACAAGAGGCTCGGACGAAGTGGGATAGCAGGCAGAAGTAGATCTGTATCTGTGTGCGCAGACTTTGGTACTAATCTTTGAGATCGTTTTATCCTCGGAGGAATTTGTCAGTATCCGAAATCGCACGAGTAGGAGGCAATAATTTCTCTTAGGAGAGTCTTATTCAGGCGACTCGGTCTACCCGATAAGTGTTCTAACTTTCGCTTTAACTTTCTTGTTAAGTATGTTTGATTTATTTGTACCGTTGTTTGTTGGTTTACTACAATTATATTTGTGATTACATGATTGCCCATTTAACAAATTTCTTGTTAAGTATGTTTGATTTACTTGTACCGTTGTTTGTTGGTTTACTACGATTATATTTGTGATTACATGATTGCCCATTTGATTATTTGTATAATCTGCTCGTTGCGTAATTTTTATTCCAACACACGAGAATTAAGAAAATATTTTAGAAAAATAAGTATTATGAGTGGGTAGGAGAGAGAAAAATAAGTTAGTGGATAGTTGTTGTGAGTGGATAGGAGAGAGAAAAGTGAACATTTTGAGTAAATAGCAATAAGTATGGGCGCCCAAAATAGAAATAAGTAGGGATAAGTATTGGACAGAAGGAGTATTGGCCTACTAGTACTGAATCTTCTAGAAAATCCTTTCAGGCATATCTTAAAAAAATTCATTTAATTCAATTCTAGCCGGCATATGATATTAAATACCAAATTATGAGAGAGAGAGAGAGAGAGTTAAGCTTGCTCAAAATGTCCATGAGCACAAGCCCTTCAGCTGGCTGGGATTTAATATTTAGGGACCATATAATAGGAATAAGTTATGTTTGTATGGACGACGATGGCTTTTAGGCCTGTTTAGGATATTGGTCTCTGTTTGGTCAGTTTAATGAGAGAGAATTTATGAATGTGGTTATAGAAGCCCATCTATGTAAGTGGACTCAAAAGTATACTTTCATATCATTGCTTACAGACTTTATTTAGCCCATATAAGATGTACAAAAAACAGCAGTAATGCTTCTCCCTCTGTTACAATAATATTGTACTCCAATTATATTAAATTTTTTTTGAGAAAATTTTGAAGGAAACTAGTTTTTTATAAGTTATAAAAAGTTTTGTTTTTATAGGGGTTAAGGTTTAGGGTTTAGACCCTTATGGTAGTCGTTAGTGTTTATATTTATATTTATGGTGGTGGAGAGGAAGTACGGTGGAACTAACGAAGATTGAGGGGTGTTACAACAACAATAGTGGTTATGTTTGAGGTGGTTAGGGCTGTAAACGAGCCGAGCCGAGCTTTGGAGTTTTGGGCTCGAGCTCGTTAACGAATTATCGAGCTCGAGCTTTTATCGAGCTCGAGCTCGAGCCCATTTTCCTTGTTCGAGCTCGAATCGAATCGAATCGAGTTTCGAGCTGCTCGCGAGCTTTTCACGAGCTGTTCGAACTCGAGTCTTTACGAGCCGAGCTCGAGCTTAAACATTTTTCTGAAAATTATGAAATCAAACGAGCTCGAGTTCGAGCCTTATGCTCGCGAGCTTTTACACTAAATTATTAATTCTCATAAAAAATTTAAAAATGGTTGTTAAATCATTAATAAATTATGTAAATTAATAATTTACATAAAATATTAATCAAAATTCAAATAGTTTGACTCTACGTAACCAAAATTCAAATAGTTTTACTATTATAGTTAACTATTATAGTTAGTATGGTAAAAAAAAAAATTAAGAACAAATAGTTACTAAGGTAGTTAATAATTATAGTTAACTATTATATTTCACTATAAATAGCTAACTATTATATATAACTATTAATAGTTAACTATTTGTTTTAACAATTATATTTAAAAGTTGAGGCCGATCTTATTATAACAGTGAATTCATAACAATTTTTTAAATGCATAGGGATAGGTAGGTTTTCATATTGTGGTAAATGTTTTATGGAGTTGACCATGAAAGTCTAAGTCAGACAAACTTTCTGGTTAGTATATAGCATTTAAATGACGCTATTATACTTAGTCAACTGTATTTAGTAAAACGTACGCTACGCTAGGTGTATAATATAGTATATGTTACATGTATGTATATATACATATAATACATACATACATCATACATACACACACATATACGGCTTTCGTCCCGCCCGACTTAAGAGGAACTAGAATGAATGGAGGAGGTTATGAGAACAAAAGTAATATTATTTTTCCATTTTTTGGCCGTACTACATCGAGTATGACACTAAAAATGTCAAAATGTCCTAAATGGGGCAGGATAGAGGGAGTATATAATAATGTATATAAATATGTGCTATATGTATGTATGTATGTATATATATATATATATATATATATATATATATATATATATATATATATATATACACACACACACACACACACACACACACACACACACACACACACACACACACACACACACACACACACACACACACACATATATATATATATATATATATATATATATATATATATTTTTATTTATTTATGTATATGGTATAGTGGATATTATATATACATACATGTAACACATATTTATATACATAAATATATATATGTGTGTGTATACATACATGTAACACATATTTATATGGTATATTGGATGTTATATATATATATATAACATCCAATATTCTATATATACACACACATATCATACATACATATATTTATGTATATAAATATGTGTTACATGTATGTATATATAATATCCACTATACCATATACATAAATAAATAAAAATATATATAAATATATATATATATATATATATATATATGTGTGTGTGTGTGTGTGTGTGTGTGTGTGTGTGTGTGTGTGTGTGTGTGTGTGTGTGTGTGTGTGTGTGTGTGTGTGTGTGTGTGTGTGTGTGTGTGTGTGTGTGTGTGTGTGTATATATATATATATATATATATTTATATATATATTTAATAAATATTTTTCTACATGCAAACACATTTATATGTGAAATATATATATGTGTGTATGTGTAAATGATAAATATTTTGTTCATTCTATATTTGAATAATTAAATATACTTGCATATATAACTACAATAATAGATGTTAATTTTATTTTTTATTTCAATGAGAAAAATAATATAAGACAAATATGTGTACATTTGAAAATAATAAATTAGTTTTGAAACCCCCCCCCCCCGACTATTGTGTATATATCTCTACGTTTTCATAATGAATGTGCATAGAATAAATTAATTTTAGTTGTTGTACAATCTATATTGTATTATTGTATTGTATGTGTATAGTCGCTATATGATCATTATATGAATGTATAAAAATTAAATTAATTTTAGTAGTTGTACAATTATTGTTGTTTGATTCATTTTGAAGATAAAAATATTTTAGTTATGATTTATTCCTTGTACAATGTTGTATATACATATAATGTATATGTATTCATTACAAAAGTAATAATTATGATTATTTAGTCGAGCTCGAGCTTAACGAGCCGAGCCGAGCTCGAGCCAAACACAAACAAAATAACCCGTGTTAACGAGCTTATCGAGCAGAGCCCGAGCTCGAGTTATGCGTGATTTAAACGAGCCGAGCTCTAACGAGCCGAACACAAACCGAGCTCTAACGAGCCGAGCTCGAACAAAGCTCGTCGAACAAACGAGCCGAACACGAGCCGACTCGATAAAAATTCGAGCTCGAGCTCGAATAGCACTTCGAGCCCATTCGAACCGAGCTTTAACGAGCCAAGCCCGAGCCGAGCTCGAACGGGCTCGGTTCGTTTAACAGCCTTAGTGGTGGTGCGGTAGCTATATATTGGTGTAATTGTAGTTGATGAAATTCATCATATCTCGAGATATGTGAAATTGTCAAAATGGCTCGAAAACATAAAGTGATATCCTAAGTGATAACAGCACTTACGATAGCACTTCTGGGAAAACACACTTACGAAAAACAATTTGAAAATCAGAAATGCAGCGGAATTTTAAAGAAACAACAAATTGTTTTTCTCAAGTTATATAAATATATAACTTGAGTGAGCCACGAAGGCAAGATCCACTATATGATAATTCTTTTTGAGTACAAGATCGAAAGTTCCCTATAACTATTACAATTGAGTTCTATGGAACGAAAGGAAATCAAGCACGAAATTCTATCCTAGCCAAGACACTTTCATCAACCTAAGTCTTCGAAAGTGGAAAGAATTATGGGAGGAAGAATCTTCAAGAACCAAGGAGTGCTTAATCTCAAATGCAAGAAAGTGTGTTGTGTTGAAATGGATTGGTTGATCTTCTTTGTCTTCACCTTTGCATTTATATAGGATGGAGAGTCTTGGAGAACACTCCCCATGTGTGAGAGAGCTCGGTTGAAGTGGGTGTGAGAGAGGGGTGAGTGGTTCCTTCATTTGAGCTCAACTTCCACAAAAATAGCAACCATTTTCTTGAGCTCCTAGTCCAAGCTTTCCCTCCTTGTACTCTGGCGCATAAAGAGTCTTGTACTCTATTTAAAACAGCCACAAAGCCTTGACTAAGTCTTCACCACGTTTTTCTTCTTTTTCCCATGTGTTTCTTATTTAGAAAGTTATTCATAAAACCCCTTTTATGAATAACTCACCCTTTTCAATTTATTCCTCAAATAAGCACCTAAAAAATGGACCAACCAACAACCATATTGCAAGATATAATATATGATTAAAATAATAATGTTAAATAAAAAAAATGTGCAACTATCACAAAAATACGTCTGGATAGCGCATCTGGGAGGTGATGGCAACACTTATGATATCATCAGTGTCCGCACTTACAAACTCCCCCTTAGTTGTGCATTTCTTCGCAAACTAACAAGTGAGTACCTGCAATATTTTGCTAGTCAAAAATACTAGCTCCCCCTAAATGCAGAACATAAAAAAAAAAAAAAAATTGAAACCAAACATGGTCTCAAAAACTTATTTAAACCATAGTTCTAAAGTAAAAGTAACCATCATCCAAAAATCAAAACAAAGTTTAACAAAAACAAACATTAAACAAAATATTGTTTTGAGACCACCACTCATAAAATAAAACCAAAAACCAGCTTTACTCGTCTTCTTCATCTTCAGTCTGGACAGCACTCGAGGTGACATTCTGGGCAGCACGAACAGCAGCACTAGCACTTGTTGATTCTCCCCCTTGAGAAGAAAGCACACCAACGAACTCTATGCCCCCTTGTACAATTCTGAGTACCCTGTTACAAGACTTTTAAGAGCATTAACATGTTTTGTCATAAAGTCAAGAACTACGGCTTTAGGGATCATAGTGTTATCTGGAATGCTAACAGCACTTCCAGTAACATTTGCTGCTGAACTGGATGGGATAAAAGATGAAACCAAATCTTTTGTCTTGTCCCATAGAAGATCTGAGGTATCCCTATGTTTGCCTCTAGTAAGCTGGATATCAACTTTGTACACATCAATCTTTTGTGAAAACACATCGGAGGCTTCCAAAGGAATGTTTTGGTGTACCAATACTCGAAAAATCAAGGAAGGATAATGAAAGAAAGAAATTTTCTTTCGCCTAGGCCAAGATGCAACATGTTTGAATACCAATCTCCCAAAATTAAGTCTAATTCCTTTTCCCAATTTATACAACACTTTTCCTTGATCAATAGTCACGGTGGGTTCATTTGTGGTTGGCATCCAATTAAAGATGCAAAGCTTATGCAACACCGAGTAGAGAGAGGAAAGTTGGGATGCAAGGAGTTTCTTTCCAGTTTCAAAGGGTCACACTTTGACTCTCCCTTTGGTTAATTTTTTTTCAATTACATCGTTGTTAAGGACCATTGTCTTATCATAAACATTAGGCACACCCATGACCTCATTAATCAAAGTGGGATTAAAAGAGTAAGTCCTACCTCAAACAAACACTTTTCCATACCTCGGTGATTGATCATTATCGAGGTCACCATGAAGATTGGCAAAGAAATTTTTCAAGACACTTTCAATAAACACTACAGCATGATTATTAGCCTTTAAAAACTTCCTATCTTCGAGAAGCTGAAAGACACCATATTTTTTAAATCATCTTCATCTATGTGCTTTTCCTTGTACACTTCCACTTCACCATTATCCATCCAAAACTTTATGTTTTCTTTTTTATAAAATTCGACGGAGAAAAATGGTGGAGGGAATGCATCATCAACCTTAGCTACTTCAGTATCTTCACTATCAGATGCATAGGAAGTTTGAGAAGTTTATACCTTTTTTGAATGAGACGGAGCGAGAGCGGGTGTAGGTGTTACCCGGGATGTTGTCTTGCTGCTGTTAGCACGGCTGGTAGCACCCGAAACTGCCTTCCCTTTGACCTTCTTGACAGTGGATTCTTTAGCACGAGGAGAGACAACCCATGTATCAAAAGACTCAGCTGATTCTTATAATTCCTTTCCCGGAGCAAAATTCTCGTCGGACACATGATCGGAGGACACCCCAAGGGATTCTTCGGACACTTCGACGGGATCATCAGGAGTGTTTGAAGGGACTGTCTTGCGAGATGGCTTGAGCCGCTCAGAGGTGCGCTTTTTGGGAACTTTGGGCGGAGCTTGAGCCTTTGAAGAAGGGGCTTTTCTCTTCTTTTTCAATTCCTTAAAAATTGAAGGTTGGGTTGTGGCAACGGTTGTGATTGGATGAGGGATTACATCAAGAGGGGAACTAGAAACTCTTGTTGCTAATGGAGAGGTGACTGGAGAAATGGTGCTTGGAGAAACATGGGTAACCTCACTGGGTGACACTTTCATGTGAGAAATAGCACTTTTGGCAACACTCGGAGAGATTTCCATTGTATCAGAGACAATTCGGGATTGTGAATCCATAGAAATAGAGAGAAGATTTTTTTTTTTGTGGAGAAAGAAAAGAGAAAGAAAGAAAGCAGAGAGAGAGAGAGAGAGAGAGAAGACGGTGAGGAAGAGAGATTAAGAAGGGGGTAATTAAGGTAAAAGGTAGAGAAAGAATAGGAAGGGATAGATATTTAGGTTGAATTTGATTTGACCAATCCTACTCTCATCCCTAATTAAACTCCACTCCCCCTAGAAAATAGCACTCAAAACCTATCCCACTATCACTTAAAATTCGCCCTATACACACTGATTTTTTATTTTTTTATATATAAAATAGGAACGAGAAAAAAAAATAATAAAGAAAGAAAGAAGCTTTTAAAAAAAACAGTAGAGGGGAAGAAGAAAAAACTAAAAAAAATTATCCCATAATTTTAGGGATATAGTTACCTAAAAAAATATAAAAAGAGATTTTTTATAAACCATCTTGATTTCAAAAACTTCAAAAATTAACAAACTTTCGGAAATCCAGATTTTAAATAAAAATCCCGAAAATATATATATATATATATATATATATATATATATATATATATATATATATATATTTAAACGTAGCACCTACTAATGTGTTATTGGTAATGCTGATAACACTCATGATAACATTTTTGAAAAACAATCCCCCTTCACTTTTTAAATTTACATAACACTTAGGCAAAAAAAATAAATTTTTAAGCAACTTTACACACTTTAGAATAAGGAAGCAACGTAATAACAAACTTTGTGCCCCGAGTTTTAATACGTGTAAAGTTACTTAGATGGATTTTCTACCTTTCAAGTAGGGTAAACTGTAGCAGCGAACTCCATGTCCCTAATACTTAGTATAGATCCATCAAAATTTAAAGTGTACGAAAAAGTAATTTGTACATTTCAAGTAGGGTACACTGTAGCGGTGAACTCCATGTCCCTAATACTTAGTACAAAATATGTGACACTACTCCCATTTGGCAAGGAAGTATCGTCGCAGCGAACGACATGCCCCGAGTTACTAAGAGAATAGAAAAGTACACGAAAATTTTGCCTTTTGATTAAATAGTGACTTTATCACTTTTAGCACAAATCAAGTGTAAAGGGATTGTAAACAAAATATTAACAGGAGTTTCTCTACCAAAACAAAAAGGTCAGTAAGTGCCCCCCATTGGGGTTAAAAGGATTTTTTTTTTTTAAAAGAAACAAACAAAAACTAAACTGCAAGTGTTACCCTTAGTGCTAACAGCACCCGTGATAACACTACGGAACAGGGAATTTTTAGAGATTACACAAACTAAGAGAGTTCTTCAAACTAGAAAATCTCTCATGGTCCAATGCTTTGGTAAAAATATCAGCAAGTTGATACTTAGTATCAATATGCTCGATTTTAATTAGTCTCATTTCAAACAAATCTCTTAGAAAATGATGACGAATATCAATGTGTTTAGTGCGGGAATGTTGAACCGGGTTTTTGGAAATATTTATGGAACTAAGACTGTCACAATACATCAAAAGGTTATCACTCTCAACACCATAATCATCTAACATGCGTTTTAACCAAATGAGTTGTGTGCAACAACTTCCGGCTGCTACATATTCAGATTCAGCAGTCGAAAGTGAAACGCAATTTTGTTTACGACTATACCAAGAAACCAAATTATTTCACAAATAAAAACAACCCCCACTAGTGCTTTTTCTATCGTTTAAATCCCCTGCCAACCCGAGTCACTAAAACCTACCAAATTGGTATTTGTATCTTTACTATACCAAATCCCTAATTCATTTATCCCCGAGACATATTTAATTATTTTCTTTATGGAATTAAGGTGAGAGACAGCTAGAAGTTAGGTATAGTAAACTACCTATCATGGAGCGATAAAGAGTGGGATCAACTTCCTCTCTAGCAGGATATTTTCCAATTTTAAAAGTTGTACCCATTGGAACTTTGGAACCGTTTGCTCCTTCCAACCCGAACCTCTTCACTAAATTCTTTGCATACTTGCTTTGTGATATGAATATCCCTTCATTTGATTGAGTTACCTGCAAGCCTAGAAAGAAATTTAGTTCACCCATCATGCTCATTTTGAATGTCGATGTCATAGCCTCTACGAAATCTTTTAAACATGTTTGAGAAGTAGAGCCATAGACTATGTCATCAATATAGATTTGAGAAATGACAAGTTCTTTACCATGCCTTAAAATGAATAAAGTAGTGTCCGCGTTGCCTCTAACAAACCCATATTCTAGTAAAAAAATAGTTAGCCAACCATACCATGCACGTGGGGCTTGTTTTAGCCCGTAAAGAGTCTTTTCTAGCCTATATACATGGTGTGGTTGGAACGGATCTTCAAAACATTTGGGTTGTTCTACGTACACTTCTTCATTCAAATATCCATTTAAGAAAGCGACCTTAACATCCATTTGAAATAAGGTAATTTTTAAATAACAAGCTATGGCCAAGAGAAGAATTGACTCAATTCTAGCTACAAGTGCGAAGGTTTCATCAAAATCAATACCTTCATTCAAATATCAGTTTTATTTTTAAAATCCATTTTGTTCCAATAACATTAGTGTTAGTGGGATGGGGAACTAAAAACCAAACATTATTTCGGGTAAATTGTTCAAGCTCATCTTGCATAGCTTGAATCCAAAAATTATCTTTTAAGGCTTCAATAACATTTTTAGGTTCTAATGAGGAAATAAAACAGGAGTATTTTACCTTGGCGTATGTGGTAAACATGCACACATACTTTACCATTTCTCGATAATTAACCGGCTCCTTGTTCCGAGTTTGTATTCCTTCATTGACCTCTCTAATGATCTGAGTAACCAGATGATTCCTTATGATCCTGGCAGGTGGATCCCTTCTGAAATCATCATCTACCTCAGCATCATCAAAATTCTGCTCTTCAGTTTCTGCAGCTGGACTGGAGTCAGATGCTATCTGAGGTATTGCCGTTTCAGTTGCAACACTTTTGTTAACATCTGGGACAGTACTTTCACCTTTGTTCTCTTCAAGATCCTCTAACAGATTAAAGGAGTTTCCACAGTGGCTTCACCTGAAAACAATTTGTTGTTCCAGAGTGCTGTTCATTGTGTTGGACAGCATTATGGGCAATACGAGTTTGCTTACCTTTAAGACAATCTTCACATACGATTTTATTCTTAGATTCTAACCTAGGAATCCCCTTAACAACATCTAACTTAGCAATCTTCTCCATGTGACGAAAATTAATATGTCCCAACTTTTGATGTCATAAAGTGGTAACATCAATTTGGGCCGAATGACATACCTGTTTGTCTTCAACTAGATAACAATTGTCATTAGATCTAGTCCCTGTCATCACACGACTGTTAGCATTATCAAAAACCTCACAAGTATTTTTATTGAATTTCACCTCAAGATTGTCATCACAAAGTTGGCTAGTACTAATTAAATTAGCTACAAGACCATCTACATGTAAGATATTTTTTAGAGCGGGAAATCCAACAACATTCAAAGTGCCCTTTCCAATAATTTTACTCTTTCCTCCACCACCATAAGTAACAGTACCTCCTTGAATGGATTCGTATTCTTTTAAAAACGTTTTTGTTCCCGTCATGTGATGTGAACAACCATTATCAAAATACCATGAACCCTCAACATTAGACTTTAGTTCGGTATAGACTACATCACATCTCAGATTAGCTTTAGGTTTCCAAGTTTTAATAACTTTGTTTTTGTCATTCTGACAATCTGTGCTATCTGAAGTGTTGGGTAACACTTTGGGCAACACTGTAGTACTGGACTTTTTTTAAAAACAAGTACGACACTTGTTTTTAGAATGTCCAGCAGTGTGACAATATTGACACTTGGAAAGGGAACTTTGAATGTTGTTGGATTTCCTGCTCTAAAAAATGTCTTACATGTATATGGTCTTGTAGATAATTTAATTAGTATTAGCTAACTTTGTGATGACAATCTTGAGGTGAAATTTAATAAAAATACTTGTGAGGTTTTTGCTAATGCTAACAGTCGTGTGATTACATGGACTAGATCTAATGATAATTGTTATCTAGTTGAAGACAAACAGGTATGCAATTCGGCCCAAGTTAATGTTATCACTTTATGGCATCAAAAGTTGGGACATATTCATTTTCGTCACATAGAGAAGATTGCTAAGTTAGATGCTGTTAAGGGGGTTCCTAGGTTAGAATCTAAGAATAAAATCGTATGTGAGGATTGTATTAAAGGTAAGCAAACTCGTATTTCCCATAATGCTGTCCAACATAATGAACAACACTCTGGAACAACACATTTTTTTCAACTCTTACATGTGGATTTAATGGGACCCGTAGAGGTAGACAGTTTGGGGGGGGGGGGTAAGAGATACTCTTTTGTAATTGTTGATGATTTTTCAAGATTCACATGGATTTATTTTTTGAAAGAAAAATCATAAACTTTTGAAAAGTTTAAAATCTTACACTCAAAAATCGAAAACATGTTTTGTGCCTCGATTTTTCGTATAAGATCCGATCATGGAAGAGAGTTTGACAATGTTTTATTCTCCACTTTTTGTGAGAAAAAAGGATTACACCATGAATTTTCTGCACCAAAAACACCTCAACAAAACGGGGTGGCTGGAAAAAAAATCGGACTTACTTGAAATAGCCGTGTTATGTTATTTTCTAAAAGAATTTTAAAAAGATTTTGGGCTGAGGCACTAAGCACGGCTTGTCACACTGCAAATCGAGTTTTTCTAAGACCCGGTACAACTATGACACCCTATGAAATCTTGAATAATAAACAACCAAAAGTTCATTACTTTCATGTTTTTGGGTGTGTGTGTTATATCTTAAATGACCGGGGCCACTTAGCAAAATTTGACTCTAAGAGTGATAAGGAAATTTTTCTTGGATATACTCAAAATAGTCGTGCCTTTAGAGTTTATAATCTAAGGTTAAAAACTATCCAAGAATCTGTGAATATTGTATTTGATGATTTGTCTAGTGTTGCAGGTGAAGACACTGTGGAAACTCCTTTAATTCTATTATAGGAGCTTGAAGAGAACAAAGGTGAAAGTACTGTCCCAGATGTTAACCAAAGTGGCTGAAACGGCCACACCTCAGATAGCATCTGACTCCAGTCCAGCTGCAGAAACTGAAGAGCAGAATCTTGTTGATGCTGAGGTACATGATGATCTCAGAAGGGATCCACCTGCTAGGATCAGAAGGAATCATCCAGTTACTCATATCATTGGAGAGGTCAATGAAGGAATACAAACTAGGAACAAGGAGCCGGTTAATTATCGAGAAATGGTAAAGTATGTGTGCATGTCTACCACATACGCCAAGGTAAAATACTCCTGTTTTGTCTCCTCATTAGAACCTAAAAATGTTATTGAAGCCTTAAAAGATAATTTTTAGATTCAAGCTATGCAAGATGAGCTTGAACAATTTACCCGAAATAATGTTTGGTTTTTAGTTCCCCCTAACACTAATGTCATTGGAACAAAATGGATTTTTAAAAATAAAACTTATGAAAAGGGTAATGTTGTTCAAAATAAAGCTCGTCTTATGGTTCAAGGCTATACACAAGTCGAAGGTATTGATTTAGATGAAACCTTCGCACCTGTAGCTAGAATTGAGTCAATTCGTCTTCTCTTGGCCATAGCTTGTTATTTAAAAATTACCTTATTTCAAATGGATGTTAAGGCCGTTTTCTTAAATGGATATTTGAATGAAGAAGTGTACGTAGAACAACCCAAAAGTTTTGAAGATCCGTTCCAACCACACCATGTATATAGGCTAGAAAAGGCTCTTTATGAGCTAAAATAAGCCCCTCATGCATGTTATGGTCGGCTAACTAATCTTTTACTAGAATATGGGTTTGTTAAAGGCAAAGCGGACACTACTTTATTCATTTTAAGGCATGGTAAATAACTTGTCATTGCTCAAATTTATGTTGATGACATAGTCTATGGCTCTACTTCTCAAACATGTTTAAATGATTTCGTAGAGGCTATGAGATCGACATTCGAAATGAGCATGATGGGTGAACTAAATTTCTTTCTAGGCTTGCAGGTAACTCAATCAAATGAAGGGATATTCATATCACAAAGCAAGTATGCAAGGAATTTAGTGAAGAGGTTCGGGTTGGAAGGAGCAAACAATTCAAAGTTCCTATGGGTACAACTCTTAAAATCGGAAAAGATCATGCCGGAGAGGAATTTGATCCTATCCTTTATCGCTCCATGATAGGTAGTTTACTATACCTAACTTCTAGCCGTCCCGATATCATGTTCAGCGTGTGTGCGCACGCTATCAGTCCAATCCTAAAATCTCTCACCTTAATTCCGTAAAGAAAATAATTAAATATGTCTCGGGGACTATTGAATTAGGGATTTGGTACAATAAAAATACAAATACCAATTGGGTAGGTTTTAGTGACTCGGTTTGGGCGGGGGATTTAGACGATAGAAAAAGTACTAGTGGGGGTTGTTTTTATTTGGGAAATAATTTGGTTTCTTGGTATAATCGTAAACAAAATTGTGTTTCACTTTCGATTGCTGAATCTGAATATGTAGCAGCCGGATGTTGTTGCAGACAACTCGTTTGGTTAAAACACATGTTAGATGATTATGATCTTGAGAGTGATAACCTTTTGATGTATTGTGACAGTCTTAGTGACATAAATATTTCCAAAAATCCGGTTCAACATTCCCGCACTAAACACATTGATATTCGTCATCATTTCCTAAGAGATTTGGTTGAAAATGGACTAATTAAAATCGAGCATATTGATACTAAGTATCAACTTGCTGATATTTTTACCAAAGCATTGGACAATGAGAGATTTTCTAGTTTGAAGAACTCTTTTGGTTTGTGTAATCTCTAAAAATTCCTTGTTCCGTAGTGTTTTCACTGGTGGTGTTAGCACTTAGGGTAACACTTGTAGTATAGTTTTTATTTTGTTTCTTATATATGAAAAAAATGCTTTCCTTTTAACCCCAATGGGGGGCACTTACTGACCTTTTTGTTTTGGTAGAGAAACTCCTGTTAATATTTTGTTTACAATCCCTTTACGCTTGATTTGTGCTAAAAGTGACAAAGTCACTATTTAATCAAAAGGCAAAATTTTTCGTGTACTTTTCTATTCTCTTAGTAACTCGGGGCACGACGTTCGCTGCGACGATGCTTCCTTGCCAAATGAGAGTAGTGTCATATATTTTGTACTAAGTATTAGGGACATGGAGTTCACCGCTACATTGTACCCTACTTGAAAGGTACAAATTGTTTTTTCGTACACTTTAAAATTTCGATGGATCTATACTAAATATTAGGGACATGGAGTTCGCTGCTACAGTGTACCCTACCTGAAAGGTAGAAAATCCATCAAAGTAACTTTACACGTATTAAAACTCGGAGCTCAAATTTTGTTACTACGTTGCTTCCTTATACTAAAAAGTCTGTAAAGTTGCTTAAAAATTTATTTTTTTGCCTAAGTGTTATGTAAATTTAAAAAGTGAAGGGAGATTGTTTTTCAAAAATGTTATCATGAGTGTTATCAGTAGGGGTGTGGACGGGTCGGTTTGGTTCGGTTTTAGGCCTAAACCGACACCAAACCAATAGTTATCGGTTTATGTAATTCAAAACCATTAAGCTTCGGTTTCTTAATGGTTCGGTTTTTTGGTTTCGGTGTGATATCGGTTTGGTTCGGTGTCAAACCAATAGAATGGACTATTGGGTTGTGGGTTTGTTGGGCCGCCTTAATGGGCTACATTCAAATGAGACCCAATTTGCACATAATAAATAATAAGGTCAAATAAGGCACATTTTTTGGTTGAAGTATGAATTGGGCCAATGGGCCATACTACTTGGGCCAAAAACTACAAATTAAAGTTTACAACTATTAATTCAAATAATAAGCTAGGAATAAAACGACATAGTTTTAGGTTATCGGTTCGGTACAGTTTCTTATCGGTTCTAACAAGCTGGAAACCTAAACCGAACCACTAATTTTGGTTTTCTAATTTTTAGAAACCGGTCCTAACCAATAGCTTATTGGTCCGGTTTTTTGATCCGATTTTTTCCTTTTTTTTCGGTTTTTTGCTCACCCCTAGTTATCAGGATTACCAATAACACATTAGTAGGTGCTACATTTAAAGAAAAAAATTAAAAAAATTATATTTTTTTTTTTGGGTTTTTTATTTAATATCTTGATTTTCGAAAGTTTGTTAATTTTTGAAGTTTTTGAAATCAAAGATGGTTTATAAAAATCTCTTTTTATTTTTTTTAGGTAACTATATCCCTAAAATTATGGGATAATTTTTTTTATTTTTCCTTCTTCCCCTCTACCGTTTTTTTAAAAGCTTCTTTCTTTCTTTATTATTTTTTTTCTCATTCCTATTTTATATATATAAAAATGTATTATATTTTTTTTTAATTTATTTTTGGGATTTTTTATTTAAAATCTGGTTTTCCGAAAGTTTGTTAATTTATAAAGTTTTTAAAATATAGATGGTTTATAAAAGACCTATTTTTATTTTTATTTTTGGGTAACTATATCCCTAAAATTATGGGATAATTTTTTAGTTTTTATGTATTCTCCTTTATTTTTATTTAATTTTTCGTTCCTATTAAAAAAAATGTGTATAGGCTGAATTTTAAGTGATAGTGGGATAGGTTTTGAGTGCTTTTTTTCTAGGGGGTTGAGTTTATTTAGGGATGAGAGAAGGAATGGTCAAATCAAATTCTATTTTAAATATCTTTCCCTTTCTAATATTTCTCTCCTTTTTTTTCCCTTAATTACCCCCATCTCAATCTCTCTCTTCCTCACCGTCTCTCTCTCTTCTCTGCGTCTTTATCTCTCTCTCTTCCTTCTCCAAATTTCTTCTCTCTATTTCCATGTATTCGCAATCCCAAATTGTCTCTGATCCAATGGAAATTTCTCTGAGTGTTGCCAAAAGTGCTACTTCCCACATGGAAGTGTCACCAAACGAGGTTACTCGTGTTTTTCCAAGGTCTATTTCTCCATTCACCTCTCCATTAGCAACAGGAGTTACTAGTTCCCCTCTTGCTGTAATCCCTCATCCAATCACCACTGTTGCCACAACCCAACCTTCAGTTTCTAGGGAATTGAAAAAGAAGAGAAAAGCCCATTCTTCAAAGGCTCAAGCTCCGCCCAAAGCTCCCAAAAAGAGCACCTCTGAGCGGCTCAAGGCATCTCGCAAGACAGTCCCTTCAAACACTCCTGATGATTCTGTCGAAGTGTCCGAAGAATCCCTTGGGGTGTCCTCCGATCATGTGTCCGACGAGAATTTTGCTCCGGGAAAGGAATTGTCAGAATCAGCTGAGTCTTTTGATAGATTGGTTGTCTCTCCTCGAGCTAAAGAACCCACTCTCAAGAAGGTCAAAAGGAAGGCAGTTTCGGTTGCTACCAGCCGTGCTAACAGCAGCAAGCAACATCCCGGGTAACAACTACACCCGTTCTCGCTCCGTCTCATTCAAAAAAGGTACAAACTTCTCAAACTTCCTATGAATCTGATAGTGAAGATACTGAAGTAGCTAATCTTGATTATGCATTCCCTCCACCATTTTTCTCTGTCGAATTTTATAAAAAAGAAAACATGAAGTTTTGGATGGATAATGGTGAAGTGGAAGTGTACAAGGAAAAGCACATTGATGAAGATGATTTAAAAAAATATGGTGTCTTTCAGTTTCTCGAAGATAAGAAGTTTTTAAAGGCTAATAATCATGGTGCAGTGTTTGTTGAAAGTGTCGTGAAAAAATTCTTTGCCAATCTTCATAGTGACCTCGATAATAATCCATCACCGAGGTATGGAAAAGTGTTTGTTCGAGGCAGGACTTACTCTTTTAATCCCACTTTGATTAATGAGGTCATGGGTGTGCCTAATGTTGATGATGAGACAATGGTCTTTAACAACGATGTAATGGCAAATTTTTTAACCAAAGGGAGAGTCAAAGTGTGGCCCTCTGAAACTGGAAAGAAACTCCTTGCATCCCAACTTTCCTCTCTATACTCGGTGTTGCATAAGCTTTGCATCTTTAATTGGATGCCAACCACGAATGAACCCACCATGACTATTGAGCAAGGAAAAGTGTTGTATAAATTGGGAAAAGGACTTAGACTTAATTTTGGGAGATTGGTATTCAAACATGTTGCATCTTGGCCTAGGCGAATGAAAATTTCTTTCTTTCCTTATCCTTCCTTGATTTTTCGAGTATTGGCACACCAAAACATTCCTTTGGAAGCCTCCGATGTGTTTTCACAAAAGATTGATGTGTACAAAGTTGATATCCAGCTTACTAGAGGCAAACACAGGGATACCTCAGATATTCCATGGGACAAGACAAAAGATTTGGTTCCATCTTCTATCCCATCCAGTTCAGCAACAAATGTTACTGGAAGTGCTGTTAGCATTCCAGATAACGCTATGATCCCTAAAACCGTGGTTCTTGACTTTATGACAAAATATGTTAATGCTCTTAAAAGTCTTGTAACAGGGTACTCAGAATTGTACAAGGGGGCCATAGACTTCGTTGGTGTGCTTTCTTCTCAAGGGGGAGAATCAACAAGTGCTGGTGCTGCTGTTCGTGCTACCCAGAATGTCACTTCGAGTGTTGTCCAGACTGAATATGAACAAGACGAGTGAAGCTGGTTTTTGGTTTTATTTTATGAGTGGTGGTCTCAAAACAATTTTTTGTTTAATGTTTGTTTTTGTTTAAACTTAGTTTTGATTTTTGGATGATGGTTACTTCTACTTTAGAACTATGGTTTGAATAAGTTTTTGGAAACCATGTTTGGTTTTAAGTTTTTTTTCTATGTTCTACATTAAGGGGGAGTTAGTTTTTGACAAACAAAATATTGCAGGTACTCACTTGTTAGTTTGCGAAGAAATGCACAACTAAGGGGGAATTTGTAAGTGCATACACTGATGCTATCATTAGTGTTGCCATCACCCCCCAGATGCTATCCAGACGTATTTTTATGATAGTTGCACATTTCTTTTTATCTAACATTATTATTTTAATCATATATTATATCTTGCAATATGGTTGTTGGTTGATCCATTTTTCAGGTGCTTACATGAGGAATAAAGTGAAAAAGGTGAGTTATTCATAAAAGGGGTTTATGAATAACTTTCTAAATGGGAAACACATGGGGAGAAAGAAGAAAAACGTGATGAAGACTTAGTCAAGGCTTTGTGGCTGTTTTAAAGAGAGTACAAGACTCTTTATGCGCCAGAGTACAAGGAGTGAAAGTTTGGACTTGGAGCTCAAGAAAATGGTTGCTATTTTTGTGGAAGTTGAGCTAAAATGGAGGAACCACTCACCCCTCTCTCACACCCACTTCAGCTGAGCTCTCTCACACATGGGGAGTGTTCTCCAAGACTCTCCATCCTATATACTCCCTCCGTTTCAGCTCACTTGAGACTTTTTGACCAAAACTGGTCAACTTAAGGTCGGTTTGACCAACACTTTATAGAAATATTTATGTTCCAATTTTTTTTTTTTAAAATTGTTATTGAGAGGATTTTTAATGGTGGTCATTTTACATTTTTTTAATTTTTGTTCGGATCATAAATATTTCTATAAAGTGTTGGTCAAACCGACCTTAAGTTGACCAGTTTTGGTCAAAAAGTCTCAAGTGAGCTGGGACGGAGGGAGTAAATGCAAGGGTGAAGACAAAAAAGATGAACCAATCCATTTCAACACAACACACTTTCTTGCATTTGAGATTAAGCACTCCTCAGATAGCATCTGCTCCAATTAAAATTGGGAGCTTACCAAATACTAGTTGGAGGCGAACTGGTTGTTTAGACATTTTAGTTGGTGGGCTTACCCAGACCCATAAAAAGAGCCCATCAATTAATCAGGGTAGTTAAATTTCAGCCTACACCCATTCGTGATTCTTGAATGCCACAGCTACAAGGGTCGGTGATGGCTAGACCTAGACGGCTTTCGTGACAATAATGATATCATTATTGGTATAGTCAATGCTTAGTAATTATATTACGGAATTATTATTTTCCCAAAAGAGCAATGCTAGGGGCACAAAATAAGGTCACAAAATCTTGCTCACAAGATGAGGTGGCGATATTTTATTGGTTACATTGATAATGGACCCGTCACACTCTAATTAAAAATACCAATAAAATCATTACACCTAGGATTTTGTGAGTAAGATTTTGTGAGTTTTTTGTGCCCCTAGTATTATTCTTCCCCAAATATGTCAACTTTAATATCAATGAATGTCTCTCCATCTCGTTATATGTCAACTATTTAGACATCAATATACTCACTCCGTCCTTATTTACCTTACAAAAATGAGGCTTTGCACAAAAATTAAGAAAATGATTGTAAAGTTGATGTGTTGTGAGTGTAGATAGTTGAGTGGGAGAGAGAAAGTGGGTAGAGAAAAGTAAGTGGATAGTTGTTGTGAAAATGATAAGTGGGTCCCCACTATTTAAAAAATGTTTAAAAGTTTCCTTTTGGGGATTTTGTAATGTAAATATGGACACTCAAAATGGCAATTTTTGTAAGGTAAATAGGGACGGATGGAGTATTAAATCTATATATATTAAAAGTCAAGGTAGAGACTTTAGGTGGCGCCATGTGGACAAGTTTTGGGTAACTCTTGCATTTGGTGGTGCCACATCATCCATATCATTTTAATTAGGTGACTTTTCATTTTTCTCTTATTAGCTAATAGTATTAATTAATTATAATAGTTACTATATTAAATAAGTTAAGCATAATAGCTACTATAAAGGGTAACTATTACTATTAATAGTATTAGTTAACTATAATAGTTAACTATATAAGATAACTATTAATATTAATAGTATTAGTTAAATATAGAAGTTATTATATAACTATTACTATTAATAGTATTAGTTAATTGTATTAGTTAATTATAATAGTTAATTATATAACATAATTATTACTATTAGTAATATTAGTTAAGTGTAATAGTTACTATATAAAGTAACTATTATTAACAATAATATTAACTAATTAGAATAGTTACAATACTCCCTCCGTCCCATTTGAAGCTTCACAATTTTGGTGATGACACACAAATTAATGAAAGTGATGAGTGTAAGAAGGGTTGTGAGAGGGAAGAAGTTAGTGGGTATGACAAGTGGGGCCTACAATTTAAATATGTGAGAGGGGAAAGTTAGTGGGTATGACAAGTGGCCCCATAATTTAAGTACTATGTGAGAGGAAGAAGTGAGTGGGTATGACAAGTGAGGCCTATATTTCTTACCATTTTAGGAAATGATGAAGCTTTTAACGGGACATCTATTTGGGTAAAATGTGAAGCTTCAAATGAGACGGAGGGAGTATATTGTAACTATTAATATATTTTTTTGAAAAAAAAATACTATTATTAGTATTAGTTACTATATATAGTAACTATTACTTTTAACTTATTATTTACGATAAAAGTTATTACCTCCGTCTCATGGTAAGAGTTATATTTTCTATTTTGGTACATCCTAAAGTAAGATTCTATTTCCTAAAATGACAAAGAATCTTTACTATTTATCTCACTCATTCTCTCTTATACTTTACTTTTATACTCACAACACCAATCAATTTACTATTCCTTCCCACTCATTCTCTTTCTTAATTTACTTTTACACTCACAACACTTAAATCACATCCACCATTTTTTATTCTCTGTGTATTTGAGAGGTAGGACTCTTACTCTGGGACAGAGGGAGTACTACTTAAGTAACCATTATATTTTAATTTACTATTTAAGCTCATAATTACTATAATGTTAACTATAATTAAAGCATTATTTTCTCAATCGATCAAGATTAAAATTGGCATCATTATGGGACAAACGAAGTAATTTTTTATAAAATTTATAAAGTTATTCTTATCCAATACTATTAACCAATCTTAATATCTATTTTATATTATAGTAACTAAAACTATTTTCACTATCATTAAAAAATCACAAATAGATTTATATATATATCTTTAAATTATTTATATTTATTTAAAATATTTAATAATTATATAATGTAATTATAAATATCTTAGCTTAAAAGAAAACACCCGTGCGAAGCACAGGTTAATCCCTAGTATAATTAAGAAGAAAAAATTATCGAAAGCGAGTTACGTGTCTGACACATAATGAATGTCGTGCTTTCTAAATAAAAATAAATAAATAATTTTAGTTTAATTTTATAATGGTACTAACAATGTAAATGCTATAATATACTCTTTCCGTCTCAAAATACATGTTGTTTTGAGAGTTAATTTGTGTCTCAAAGTAATTGTCGTTTTATTTTCAAGGCTATTTTGTTATTGTATACCAACTATACCCTTATTAACGAACTATACCCTTATTAACGATAGTGAATTATCTATTATACAAGCATTTAGTTGCCTAGGTAATTGGATTACTTTAGGGTATATGAGACTTTTTCATATGCATTAATTGTTTTTTTAATATGTGTGAAATGATTCAAAACGACATCTGTTTTGAGATAAAGAGAGTATATTTCTGGGATAGAGAGTAATATATATTTCTTGACGCACCAGCTGTGACAGTTATTACGAGACAGAACGAAACGACATAATATTTTGTTTGTAAGAGAAGATTGGATTTTGTTTACATCTTTAGAAAATGTCATTCATTTGTTGGAAAGAGGTTCACAATCAAAGGTTTATGTGTGACAATAACCTGATAAGAACATAGAACCTTATACCATGTGCACTGTGGGGACTAATCAAGTAGTCCGGAGAAACTTAAACACCTCCATTTTGACGATAAAAGTGAAGGGAGGGGGAGGGATGAGTAGGGGACCCCCATGCAAGGGAAAGTTGCGAAAAATGATGAAACAAACACATGAATATTAACTAGGGAGATTGTCTAGTCTACTATCTCCATCCACTCCCTCACACTTTCTTTTCAACCCAATTTTCACATCAAAAATTTAAAATTAGAAAACAATATTTTAAAACGGATATAAATTCTGCAAGAATCTTAGGAAGGATGTTTATAAGGCTCAAAAAATTTTAAAACGGAGAGATTTATATACGAGTTGGTCCTGGTCAACATAACGGGCCCTGCTTGATAGGTTGGGTCATGCACGGTTTATTCCCTTCACAAAGAGAGTACTAATAAAAAGGAAATTAAAAACATGTACTATGTAAGTTTTTATAGAATAAATTATGTTGGTGATCAATTTAAGAGTATCAAATAAACGAAAAACTCTTCCATATTAATATAAATGTCAATTTTTATTTCTGATCGAAGATGGATGGAGTATTTATTTTGGAAAGCAAGACTCTTCTAGTTATGGGAAAGATGAAAAAATGAAGGGAAAATGGATGCACGTGATTGAAGCGTGGTTTGCGGGGGCAATGGCATAATGATAAATCAAGCTGGTCCTAGCTAGTAGCTAAAGTTAACCATACCATGGTTGTGACTGAATAAAAATAAAACTCTAAAATTAGGTGAATATCTAGTAATTGTCTGCCACATGCACATGCTATTTGATCACTTGTGTCAATATCACCAACTTGAAAAAACTAAACCACCCTAATTTCAATCTTACTTTTGAAAAATATTAGTAAAATTTTCTATTTTAAAGTAATTTTTTTTTTTTTTTAATTGAGAATAATATCAAAAATTTTGGAAAACTAAAATGCAGCATAAGCATCATAAAATAGAACATATGTGATGTGATTCATGGGATGAGAGTTGACCACAATTAAATAACATGAGAATAACAAGAGAATAAGACTCAAATAATGACCCTTTTCTTATCAGATGGGCATATATTCTTATTGTGCTCTTTATCAATCCTGTCTAAGCGATCTACTCCGTCTGTCTCACCTCACATTTAAACTCACAACAATTTTTTACTCATTATTCTTTCTCATATCTCACTTTTCATACTCACAACACTCAACTCAAAAATATTATTTCAAAAAGGGACGGAGTGATTATTGATTAGTAGATAGGACTGCATAAAATCTAACTTCAACCCCATATCAAAAGAAATTGTCAATTAGTGATGATCAACAGTTGAGTCTTCAAGGGGAAGGGAGTGTTATGCATAAAATCATTATGTTCATTGTGGCGTGCATGCTAAATCACATTCTCTTTCTTCTTTTTTTTTTTTTTTTTTCAAATATTATAGTGAACCAATTGAGCTTATTGGTTGATTAGAAAAGTAGAGTATAAAATTAATTTGAACTTAGCGCTATAACATGACTAGTTGTCCATGGAAATTTGAAAAATCAATTCTTTTAATCTCTTCTTTTGTTTTTTACTTTATCGATTTCTCCCTCTGCCCTTCCTTTCTTTGACTACCATCCTTATTTTCCCTCTTTCCTGATACACATGTTTTGTTTTACTATGCAATGTCAAATGTTGCTCCTTAAACAACAATATAACAAGATAGTTATAATTTTCTTACATAATTTATTTTTTAAAAGTATAATTAAATTGATTATTATATTCAAAATAAAAATGTTTTATGCGTAGAGACTATCAATCAATGTTTGTCAAACATAAATAGTTCGGTCCTTAAAAAGTGATTCAGAGGTATAAGTCAAGCATCTTATTAAACAGTGAGATTTATGATTAAATCACTCTCCTTGGCTCTTGACTGGGATATCATAAATATACTTAAATACATATAGTTGGAACCAATTTGATTCCACCAATCGGTTATTTTGGTAAAAGGACCAATGTCTCTTTTTTCCTATCATCATGTAATTTTCCTTGTGTAGCCTCATTCTCCGGCGCCGGGATCTGTTTTTTTTTTTTTTTTTTACATTCCCCAACACTATTTAACAAAGTAGATATCTACTGTACTACAAGAGATCTGGTCATACACACACATACTTATATTTGCTTTTAAAAAAATATCCATATTTGCCCGACGTAAAAAAATACTCCCTCAATTGCGTCACTGTTAGCTTATAAATCAAGAATGTAATTTATTTATTTATATGTTGGTTATGATCCTTTTCTGTTAAGTCAGTTGGCTAGTTGAGAAAGGAATCGATAGCTAGTGCATTAGTTAAAGTCTACTGGAGGATCATGAACAAAAGGGGGTAATGTGCCGGCCCTCCTTTCCCGAAGAAAAAATAATAATATTAATATTAATATTCATTTTTGCTTTTAATAAGAGCAAAAACACACCTTTATTTTGATATAAAATTAATATTAAGTCTTATTTTACTCTTTTTTTACATTGTACAAATAAGTTAACATATTTTTAAAATAAATTTCTGACTTCGTCATTATTTTAAGCGCACTAGCCAGTTAATGTCTAAACAAAATGGCAGCAATTGCTTGGCTCCAACCCATACCCTATAACATATATTCAGCATCTGATTCTTTTACTTACAATTTAATAAAATATCCTATCCTAATTACATGACCTTCCCACTAATCATCATCTAATTCTCTGCCCTACCTTTGTACTTTACTTCCCAAACTCCTCTCATTTGTATTTACTTGTCTGTTATTTTGTCTTCACTTACATTCCCAGTTTCCTTTCTCAGTAATCTAATTATACTGTATATTTTTAGATAACAAAAACAACAATAAGGATTAGTCCCAAAATAATTTAGGGACGGCTAACATGAATCTTTATATGTCATCGTGAAAGAAAAAATGTACAAAATTAATTCATTGGATTATTAAAAAAAAAAAAAAAAAAAAACTAACTAAAGTTACAACCAAGGTTCTAAAAAACGCTAGGCGCCGCAGGGGCGCCTAGCGCCTAGGCGGGATTTAGGCGGGCCGAGAATTCAGAAATAACTATAATACCCTAGACGGGACCTAGGCGTTTCATGAACGCCTAGCGCCTAGGCGGCCTAGACGGGGGTCTTTTAAAACACTGGTTACAACATCACAAATTTTGATTTATCAAAGAAGACCATTTTGAGTCATTCAAGTGACACTAATAGCTCACAATTTTTAAGTCACAAATGTAAATTTGACAATTGTTGATTTATGCGTCTATAATCTTAAAACTGAAACAATAATGACAATATAGTATTTCAATTTATATATATATATATATATATATATATATATATATATATATTGTACTTCTATAAGTGACAAAATGGGATTACACACATGACAAGACCATTTATAATTGATAAATTAGGTATATATAATTATCCAACACTTCTTAACTTGCTTTCTCTGAACCATATACAAATTCCCCATGGCTAACAGAGTGAATTACAAGCCGAGGTTGTACATCACAAATAAAAATCAAAAATAACAAAAAAGAAACAGAGGAATATAGGGAAGAATAAAAAGTAAAACCCTAAACAGTTGAAAACTAGACTTTTAATACCCTCCTACCACTTTTCCACCCACCGTCAAATCTTTTTTTCTTCTTCTTTCGCCTTTTTACTTTGTCGGAAGAAGTTAACTATAGTTGGAAAAACTCCAAAATAGTTTAGTTAATTAGGAAGGGGGGTTTTGATCAGCAACGAGAACCCTTCCTGCAATTCAGTGCACCCGCACCAGTCGTGATGGAACCAACGACCGTTGATGGCCTAGCACCCAAACTGGAAGCCCTAGCATAACTTGATGAAGCTCCGGCACCGGACGGCGTGAAAAATGCACCGTTCAGCAATAAATCCCCTTCCGATCTCCAGTTCCAGCTTTTCCATTCACTCTCCGGCGCATCTTCATGTTTCGTCACCTATTAATTCAATTTCCATAATTTATTTGGATTATTAAAATGATCTAGGGGTATTGTAAAAATTGCTAAAATTACTTTTGAGATGGTGACATCAACTGTAAAATTACTAAATGTCGGCATATATGAATTATATAAGCAATTTTGTACATTGATTTTTTTTTTTTTTTTCCAAAAGTAATAACTGCAAAAGGACTTAATTCATTTCTTAAACACAATGAAGGACGACCTCAGTACCACTCGATTAAAACCCAAAGGTTTTTATATAAATTTGTAGGCGGACCCAAACATAGGTCCGCCCCGGACTGTACAACAATATAATGCATTAGACTTATTTGGCAAATTTAAAAAGTGGGATTGTCACCTCTTTACTGAATCGTCTATCCGGAGCAAGAAATCGATTCCCTTGGCTGTTGATGGTGGGCGAAGCACTCCCTCCAATCGCATACATTTCCCAGTGCGTATAGTCATTATTCACCACATGAAAGTATCCATGCCTGCATCTGTATATATAAAAATTACTAAAATTTATTATTATTTTCATAAAAATTAAAATGAACATTTATTTTGATACAGACAGTAATAATATTAAAAAAGTTGCATATATATATATTTTTTTACCTGGGCATTCTTTGAACGAGGCCTTCACCAAAATGATTAAAAGCAATAGTAACTTGCATGTTCTTGTCTTGTGTATAAGAATCGCTGTGTCCCAAAAGCATAACTTTATCATGGTGGGTCATATAATTGTTAGATATAGTAATAGCAGTGGACCCCATTATAGCATCAATCAGACCGTCCATACAGTTAGACAACGAACAATGATCCACCCACACATGGCTCCCGCCAAATATCGACACACCATCACCGTCCGATATAGTCCTCCACCCGAAATGCCGTGGGGAGCTCCTCACCATAGCGTTCCCACCTTGCTTACAATCATGAATATTTACACCGTGAATTATAATGTTGGTTACATATTGAATTGTTATGCACGGACCACCGGCAATGTGGACGCTTGCGCCACGGCCGTCTATCGTCTTGAATGAATTCATAATCAATTCTTCTTTTAATTGGATAACCATATCGCGAGCGAAAATAATCCACAATGGCTCGTCTTGAATGACTGCGTACCGGAGGGTACCCGGTTTCGGGGTGACGGCGTCATCGTCGCCGGAGTCGGTGACTACGTAAATTTTTCCGTCCCTTCCACCGATGGCGTTTTTACCGAAGCCGATTGCACAGTCGGCTAAGCGTTGGCGGTTCTTTTCCCAGTTTTGATCGCACCGCCAGCAGTCATCGATTGGGTTGCCGGTCCCACATGAAAGAAAGCCCAAGTTCCTCCTCGATTCATTCACACTCCTGCATTAAAGTGACGACATTTTTAGCAATATTTTACGAGATAATTTTATTTTTTACCAAATTGTGTACCATTAGTAATCTAATAATAGTTATAAATTAAGACCGACATTATTGATAATATCATCAATTATCAATAACACACCGCCGAATCGTGGTACACAGATGTGGTACTAGAGATTTTGTCTCACAATTTACTTAGCACAGTAAATTCATTAAAATGTGCAAATGGGTAAATGTTGCAATAAATATGAGCGTACGACTGTACCTTTGTACTTGTTGTACAGTTAGCTCTGGGTGCTGTACGGTAGAGGAGACAGTGGTGAGGGCCGGAGAGTGGAGAGAGAAAATGAAGAGGAGAGAGAGAAAAGAAAGAGCTGCCATTGCCTGTTTTTTAAGTGTTCTCTCTCCCTATTGTAAGGAAAGAAGTTTAGAGAGAGAGAGAGAGAGAGAGAGATTTTGAGGTGGGGGAGAGAGGAGGGAGAGGGGTTTATATAAAGGGAAATGAAGGGGGGGACGGAATGGCGTGATTAAACTAAACATGTTTGGGGTGGGGCCCAGCCAGCGTAGACGAGGTTCGTGATTACAGGTTATACGGAGGATTCTCTCCCCTCCGCCTGCGGTTGTTGTTTTGGCCGTTAACTTTAAGCAACCAAACCCCATCCTTCCTCTATGATTTTAAATCATTCTCTCTGTTTCTGTTTTTAGAAAAATAATAAATCAATTTAAAACCTCCGTCTTTCACTCTGTTTTTTTGTGATTATGTAAGTTTGAGATTTAAGACATATTCAATTTAATTATACAGAAATCAGAAGTTATATTTATGTTGTTATAACTCATTTAACAAATAGTACTCCTTCCGTCCCAAAGTATATGTCCACCCTCCCATTTACACGGAGATTAAGAAATGGTTGAAGTGATACAAGTGCTGTGAGTAGACATGGCCAACCCGTACCCGGACCCGCATCGACCTGTGAAACCGTACCCGGATTGAAACCGTATACACGCAACCCGTGAACGAACCGTGAACCGGCAAACCCGTAACTGTGTATGAGCCGGTTCGGTTCCGGGTCCATGCTTCCAGAAACCGCAACCCGGCGGGTCCAACCCGTGTACCGTCTAAACACGTAACCCGTACCCGTTTGAACCCGTGCTAACCCGTGAATGAACCGTCCTTTTTTTTTTCGTTTTCCAACATACTTTGTTAATTTTGTAACATAATCTATTTAAAATGATAGATTTTTAAACATATTCTAACATATTTTGTTAATTTTCGTTGATATGAAAAAGGAAAAAAGAAAATAGTTAAATTTTGAACAGATTTCATTAGATTTTTAACGAAATCCGTTTAAAATTAAACAGTACGATTTTATTTTTTTATTTGTTTTTAAAAAGGGGAGGAAACCCGTGGACCCGTACAACCGTACCCGCTCAACCCGTGACTGACCCTCACCCGTACCCGTGCCATATATACACGGTTCGGTTCCGGGTCCTTCATATTGAGACCTGAACCCATACCCGGACCCGCACAACCCATCCCGTACCCATATTCGGTCATGTCTAGTTGTGAGTATGAAAAGTAAAGTAGGGGAGATAATAAGTGGAAGGAATAGTAAGTTGATTGGTGTTGTGAGTATAAAAATAAAGTAGAAAAGAGAATGAGTGAGAGGAATGGTAAAGATTCTTTGCAATTTTAGGAAGTGGACATATATTATGAGACAGACTAAAAAAGAAAGGTGGACATATGCTCTGAGACGAAGTGAGTAACTTGTTTTACGTTTTTTAATA
The DNA here is from genome assembly GCA_026119855.1 of Campanula takesimana. Taxonomy (NCBI): domain Eukaryota; kingdom Viridiplantae; phylum Streptophyta; class Magnoliopsida; order Asterales; family Campanulaceae; genus Campanula; species Campanula takesimana. The sequence continues at coordinate 1,277,261 of JAOWBW010000012.1, forward strand.
ATACTTAATACCAGTGGTGGACCCAGGAATTTTTTTGAAGGGAGGCAAAATTATTTTTATTAGTGTAAGGGGGCAAGAAAAATATTTAGTGTATTTTTTCCTTCATTGAAAGGGGGGCAAATATTAATTTATTGCACTAATTAATTTAAAATTTACAAAAATTGCACTAGTAAAAAAAAAAATTGCAAACGGGGGCCGTGGCCCCCTTAACCCCTTGGGTAGTCCGCCAGTGCTTAATACATGTACTACTATGAAATGTACTCACTCTGTCGTAGAGTATATGTCCACATTTCCTTTTTAGTATGCCCAGAGTATATGTCTACTTTCTAAAATGACAAAGAATATTTACTATTCTTCTCACTCATTCTCTTTTCTACTTACTTTTATACTCACAACACCAATCAACTTACTATTTTCCTACAACTCATTCTCCTCATGCTTTACTTTTATACTCACAACACTTACCTCACTTCCACTATTTTTTAATCTCCGTGCAAATAAGAGAGCGAACATGTACTCAGAGACGAAAAAAGTAACTACTCCCTCCGTCCAAGAAAGATGGTCCACTCTTGACTTTTGAAGGTCAATATAAGAGAACTTTGATTAAATATAAATGTCAATCTAACCATCCTTGTGAAATTCTAAAACTTGTTATTGATTAATCATCAAGTGATTATTTATCAATGACAAATTTTAAAATTTCATTGGGTTGATTAGATTGATAATAACCTTAAGTCAAAATTCACATGTGTTAACTATCAAAAATCCAAAGTAACTATCTTTCTGAGACAGAGGGAGTATTTATTATAAAAATCTGAATATAGTGCAGTTGGGTGCAAACATAAAAAGCTCGATCCATAACTTGGTTAGTCCTAATCCAAATGGCACAAATTATTCCTTATACACCCTAACATGTTTTGCCACCGATGCTAAATAAAGTAAGCATCTTTCAATTTATTCCTCCATTTTAACATAACAGAACAGACATATTACTCTTATTTTTAAACTAGTAGTACTCTGTTGAATAATACACATAATATTCATTTGAGTTAGTTGAATAATACACACAATTATATTTATGTAAAGTCAATGCACAATTTTGATAATAGTACATTCAACTTAAATAACTATTGAATAAGTAGTGATAAATCTCGTTTCCGAAAAATTAGTTGTATTGTCACACGGAACAAATAGATTAATTTTAAAAAATAAAAAATAGTTGAAGTAAATTCCGGGATTGGAGGGACATTACATTTCTAAATCAAAGACTTTATAAATACGACATAAATAAAAACCTTCAAGTCAAATTATCTCTCTATTTGTGTACACGCTTGTGCATAAACACACATTTTCTTCCATGCATATATATATAAATCTTTATATTTGTCTCTATTAGATATTGGTCTTTTACTTTTGTATCATTTGAAAGTTATGCACATTATAACAAATAAACACCGACTATAAATAACATAATGGACCGAAAGCATTTATATTTTTTATCTCATTTTTTGTAGGAACATGCTTGTATTTATTTTCCAGTCATGTCATTTTGAAGTTGTTAATTAAGTTTCTTTTTCTCAAACGAATTTAGTTAGTTAGGGTAGTTCATTAATTAGTTAGCCTGATTTGTTTTCTTATTTTTCTATATAAAAAAAATAGCTGACCAAAGCCTGATCCCAAGCTAAGTGGACTATTAAAATAAAAATTAAGCAATAAAAGATATTATGGGTCCATACCATTTGTTTTTAATCTTGATTTACTTGTAAAATATTACAAATATAATGGCATCAGATTCACAATTATGTTTTCTCTCTCTTATTGTCAGGATTAAAATATAACAACAACTTTTGAATACTTTTAATTAATACTCCCTCCGTCCCAAAATGATCTTTTTATTTGGCATTTTTCATTGTCCCAAAAAATTCTTCGCATTTCTATAACCTAGGCTTAGAAGTGCCCAAACAAAACATAACTAGTGAATCAAGTGTTCATATCCTTAAAAAGTTTGAATAGTCACATGATGTAAAGATCATTTTGGGACGGAGGAGTAATATGCATTATTAGTTATATACAACGAGAAACAGTAAGATGTACACTTCATTTTTTGGTTCTTTGTGGTACTACATGTCAAGAAAATAAGTCATATAGGCCCTTGTAATCAGTCATATTAGTTAGTAATAAGAGCTAATCATATATACTCCCTCCGTCTCATTTCAAATTACAAAATTATCATTTTAATGTTTCACTTAAATTGTAAAAGCCTTAAATGTAAAGTTTATAATATTTTTTAATTAATGAGACCCACTTGTTATACTTACATAAACTAACTCACTTCCTATTCTCTACCCCAACTTTCTCTCTCTTACCCAACAATTTACACTCACAACACATCAACTTTTTCATTTTTGCCATTAATTCTCGTGCATAACCTTATTTTTCAATTTAAAATGAGACGGAGCTAGTTCTACCGTCGTTTCATAATGTTTGTCTCATTTAACTATTAAAGATATTAATAAACTAATTTATTTTCATCTCTACCTTCCCCTCTTCTTCCTTTATCTTCCACCATTCCCTCACACTTTTCTCACACCCTATCCTTATTTATCACGAGAGAAATTATAAATGTTCAACAAGTTAAACCCACAAATTGGACAATTTTAATGTGACAACCAAAAATAACAAATGAGAATATCTTTATGGGATAGAAAGAAAGTTTGATGTAAAATTTTGCAATGTGTTATTGGTCTCAAAATAACGTATACTCCCTCCGTTCCAGAAAAGTTGAAACACTTACTTTAAGAGTTGGGAAATTAAGGATATAATATTATATTAAGAATGAAAGGTAGAGAGGAAGAGATTGAATTAATGGGGGTGGAAAGAGAATGAGTGGAGAATAATGAGTGGTTGTGAGGAAGAGAGAGAATGAGTGGAGGATTATAAAAGTAATAAAAAGCTTACATTTTTGGATTGTTGCAACTTTTGTGAAATACCCTAAATGGCAAAATGTTGCAACTTCCTTAGAACGGAGGGAGTATATCATACTTAAAAAGAATGCTTATTTACTATAAGCTTAATAGCATTTGCTAATCTAATCAATTGACTATTCACAACAACACAAATTTCAAATAATTGTGTTGTTTTCATTTACATTTGTTTTATAAAATTTCTGGGTTTTTTTCTTTGCATGTTTGTTTGTTTCTTTCCATTTTTTTGAGAGCATTTTGCTTTCTCTCCTTTTCGAGAGTCTCTTAAATTCTTTTCTTGTTGAGAGGCTTTGCTTTGTATTTGATGTAGCGTTAATCTTCGTAGACTCAATCTTTCTGGCTTCGAGTTGATTGGCTAAGTCCAAAAATAATGATCATGTGTGGTTTCTTGGTTGCTATTGTCCTAACTTTGTAGGTATAAAATTGTAGAGGGGCTCAGGTTCTATCTTGTGTCTATTCAATTTTCGTCTTGCTTGGCATGTTTGGTTGGCGTTTCATTGTCAATCCGGAGGTTCTGTTTCTCGAACATCATTCAATCTTACTGTCTTGCAGTTTGTGTAAATGCCATAAGAAGGCATAGGCCAAGTTTTTTACTTGGTAGAGCATATGGGCGTACTGACATCCTATTTTGAAGGTGTTTTGGTGTAAAACTTGTATTATCAGCATGGTGCTTTAAGTCTGTAGGATCATTAGTGATAGTGGCATACTGGTTTTCAAGAAATTTTCAACAATTTTTTTTTTTTAATGTTTAGATAAAGCCTTCATCCTGTGTGGACTGTGGAGTGCCTACTGTACTTAATTTCAGAATAAATCATATTCCCTCCATCCAAAAAATAAAACAAAAATAGCATTGGCTAATATAACCATTGTTGTGATGAGAAAATAAGACAACGTTAGAGTGGATTGTTACAATTTAAGTAGTAACAAAACAAGAGGTATCCACATTTGCGCAAGCTGTTAACTGAAAATAAAAAATGTGAAGAAAAAAATGGTGACACTGTAATTTTGATAAAAATTAAGAGGCATGGATAGTAAAATTAACGCAAATCAAGGTAGGGATGTGTAGGTAGGGGTCGCAAAATGGGTGTTTTGGGTGTACCCATTAAAGTTAAAATATCCGGACATCCAATGAATTTTTAACTTTAATGGGTAAACTCAAAACACCCAATTTGCCACTCCCTATGTGTAGGGTATGGCAGGTAGGGTAGAGATATTGACTATTTTGTAAATGAGCTAATCTTGTGATTATGATGGCATTAAACATCCTTAAAGACACAAGCACATGCTTCAGTTGTATAAATTCACCATATTATCGGGCCAATGGGCCCACATGTTTCCATTTTCGTTTTCACCTCACTAAATAAGATTACCCCCTTTTTATTCAACCGCAAAGCTCGCCGCAACTTCTCGCTCAATAGGTCATCATCAATGAGATATTGTTGTTATATAACTGAGATATGTAGTTAAATTTTTTCTTAATAGTAATACTCCGTATTTGAAGTTTAGTATTCATAAACAAGATTTTTTTAAGGTATAATTCCATATCAGTTACTCTCTGCAGCATAATCCAAATCTAATATACTCCTTCCGTTTTATAACACATTATTTTTTTAATCAACAAAAATTAACTTGTGCCAAATATAAAATTAAATCTAGTCATATTAATATAATATAAAATGTAACCAAAGTTTTGATGTGAAGATATGACAATTTCAAGATAACTCATTTACTGACATGTCATTTGTATTACAACATGTCCACGAACGGTTCCGACACGTGTCCCGTGAAGGAAGGCGTAGGATCCGTCTGATTACCTGACTGAGACATTCTTAACTGAAAGATACCTGCTCACATGGAGAATTGTCACGGTTTCTAAACAAGTTGGCAGCCAATCGCAGCCGTCGACTGTGGATATGAGGTTGACGTTATGACCCTTGATTTGCGGGTGACAAAAGTAACGTGAAGGTCGTTATTAAAATAGATGCAAGGAGGAGGGGGAATCAAAATGGAAAGAAGAAAGGCCATGTTAGGAGGAGGCTTTTGGGAATATGACTTGTCAGTGATTATTGCCTGTTAACCACCTCATCTACCTTAACAAGTGTCACTCTATGCCTCTTGCCACGTGTAAACCACTCTCTACCATTAGATTTTCCTCACCGTGCACATGGGGTGTTTATTGAATTTCTGCATCATGTTTTCCCAAAAAAAAAAAAAAAGTAGTACATCCCACGTCCAATTTTGTGAAGAAATTATAATTAGGGATAGCAACGGATCAGGTTCGAGTCGGATCAGTTCCGATTCGAATCCGACCCGAACCCTGGGGACCCTTGACCGAACCTTATCCGATCTCTGATCCGCGATCCGGTTCGTGATCTGATCCGAGGCTTTCACTTTTTTTCCAAAGCACAACAATCTTGTTTGAAAAAAACCAAGCCTTCGTTTTTTTCCTCATTCCCTGTAACTGCAACACCGAAATTTACACAATTCTGCAAAAGTACTCTGGATCCCACCAAATAAGAACAAAGAAGAAAAGCCTAATAGTGAGGCATACATTAAACAATATAACATGACAAAAACTAGCACAAGACATCTCACAGTTACCTACTTGTATATGAAACCTCCATCAGCCTTGAATCATCAAAATTTCAAAACGATTTGGAAATATTTTAGTTACATAACCTCAGTAGAGCAACAATTCGTTAGAAATATAGTAGAATCGACGAAAATTGAGATTTGGGTTTGACGAATTTGGGTAAAAGTTGGTCTACATTGAGAATGAGAGCCGATGGAGGAGTCGAACGATGTCATGGGCCTGGGCAATGACACATAGAGAGGACTCCAATGACGGCGCATAGAGAGAGAGAGAGAGAGAGATAGAGGGAGATAGAGAGAGAAGTGGAGAACAACGCAAACTAAGAGAAGTCGGCGTTGATAAGGAAAATTAAACTCCTATACCCTAGATTTTTTTCTTATGTACAAAGTGATAAGGTGTATATTTGAAGAACGTGAGGGGGGTAGTAGTAAAAGTAGTAGGTTTAAGAGAATCAGGTCAGATCAGATCTCGGGTCGGATCAGAGGTGATACCGAAACCGATCGGTTATAACAATTGCAAACCAAACCTGAAAATTTCGGAGCGGATCACCTTCGGTACGGATCGGATTCGGTCAAATTTCCATCCCTAATTATAATAAATAAATGGATTAATGACAATTTAAACCCTAAAGTGATATACCACCCTCCCAAACGGACCCTGATGTTTTTTTTTCGCCATATCAAACCTTGATGTGAAAAATACTCGTCAGTTAAGGCCTTTTTGACGGAATTCGTTAAAAAGCATGTGATTGGCACGTGACTAACAGAATTGGGTTGTTTGAAGTTGATGTTTCTTTTAGGGGGTTTAATGGAAATTCTAAACTTAGTTGGGGTGAAAATTAAAATAATATCATTTCAAAATTAAATATTAATTTTTTAAAATAAAACTTTAACACAAAATAAAAAATAATCATCTATTTTCTTCTATATTCAAAAAGGTAGAGAATATGTAATTTTCTTTTCCAAAAATAATCATCTATTTTCTTATAAAAAATATTATAATAATTTCAAAAAAATGTTAATAAGTCAAAAGTAACATTTATTTTAAGACGGAAGAGTGTTATATTTATTTTAAGACGGAAGAATGTATTATATATTATTTTAAAGGAAAAATGTACTATATATAGATATATTTTAGCAAATGCATTATTCAGTTTTAAATTTTATTATCTACATAACCCACATTTAATTATTATCTAAGACCCCCACCATTATTTCACAACCACCACTTACCACCAACATTCACACCACCACAACCACATCCCACACACCTCTGCATGCATATCACAAACTCACTTCAACATTCATTTGACCTCAACTAAAGAACTTATTGGATATTATGCCCTAGGTCCTTGAGAAAAGCCTATTCGTTATATCATAGCTTCATTGTTATAGAGATAACAAACCCGATTATTATATCTTTTGCATGCTTATTATAATAATCATTGTCCCTAACACTTATGAAGGGCTAGCATGAGTTTAATGGATAATCATATGATGATTATGGTGCATAGGATGCGGATTAAACTTGTGGGTACTTGTTGGAGAACAATGTACTGGATCGACCCGTTATGAGATTTATGTCATGGTCAAATGTCATAATTAAATCTCATAATAGTTATATCATTTGATATCCCTATACCTGAGATTATCATGGTCTTCCACATGATGAACATTATGTTTGACGTACTCAAACGCTACCCTTAACCGGGTGGTTATAAAGGCTACGATTGACATAATCGGATTCTTGTAAGGAAGAATGATAAGTCAAGATGGGATTTGTCTCTCTCTCAAGAGAGATATCTGCTTGGCTACTCGATGAGTGAGATTGATGATAGTGTATGGCCATGCCCAAATGAATTGATGTGATCAATATCATTCGCTCATATCAATCTACTCGGGATCGAGAAAGCATTGGATACCATAAGTTGACATAGACCGTGACTTATGTCCAATATGATATCGCGCGACAAAGGGATTGTGATATGTTCTATAAAGTAACTTTGGACTTTCAAAGTTATACCAATTGGGTAGTCATAATAGCTTGCTAGAGTCCGCTTATGACTTACGAGTTCTGAATGGTTCGGACTCGTTTCCAACTTAGTATAATCCTATTGGGTCACACACAATAGAACGGATTGAAAAGGCTGAAAATCTGGGAAAATAAAACTTGCCACCGTACGGCTCATTAGGCACCGTACGGCTCCCTTATGGCCGTACGGCCGCCCCCCGTAACTGTCCAGTTTATTCAGTTTTCTTGTACGACAAGGAATCCCGATCCCAAACAGAATTAGGTCAGACATTCATATGAGATATGCAGCCGGGTTTGACAGCCTCTAATGTTGATTTTGGAAATCAATACACATTGTTTTAGAAACAATAAAATATAGAGAGGAATGATTATTTATTTTGAGATTGAGAATCATCAAAATACAATGATCAATGAAGCAAAATAATTCATACGAAGAAATCGTTTCTTCATCAAGCCTTTGGTCTAGCAATCCAGATCAAGAAGGTGTTCTTGATATCCGTTCGACGTGTGGATACCGATAGAGGGTGTTTGCGTTAGCACCTTAAAATCCGTGTTCATGGATGCTATTTTCAAGGGTATGTTTCTTTCATCTTGTATTTAATTTAATCAATATGCACGGATCTGTGCTCATGGGTGTTTGATCTTATGTTTATTCTGCTGCGCATGATGCATCAAAACCCAACAGAACTCACCTCATCTCATCTCACCACAACCATAACACCCCTTCCCATCATCCATCACCAATAACCACCGTAACAAACAACCACCATAACCACCACCGTGCACCACCATATATGACTGCAATAACCACCACCCAACCACCACAATCAGAATGCCACCACCATCACAAATGAATAACACCAACAATTGAAGATTTATCTCTGAAAGGTCGAATTAATGGCTGGGAAGGGAAATGAGCCATTCGAAGTGTGAATCAATGAACTAAGAACAGAAGAGAAAATCTGAGGAGAAACGATTAAAGAGTGAGTCAACGGACTATGAACAGAAGTGTAAATTGTAGCCGGCGGTGAATTCGAAATCTTCAAATTCGACATATAAAAAATAGATTCTTCCGAAGACAAAACTGCAAAAAAACAAAAAACAAATTCGTCAGTTCAAAATTGAAAACACGAATCGAATTTATTGTTGCTCTAATTCAAAAAGTACTGAATTCAAACAGCTTATTCACTTTGTTCGTTTATCACAACACAAAGTTGCCGATTTGAATAGGTTTTAAGAACAAACCCACTTCGAAAATTAGGGTTCCAGAATGTCATATTGTGGGCGACGTTGTTGTGGAGGGTGTTGTTGGTGTCGGAGAGTTGAAATTGGGTGAGAGTAGCGTCGCTTAATTTTGACGGAAGAGGAAGAGGATGCGACAGGGGACAAAGGCGGTGGCGTGAGAGGACGCCAAAGAAGATCTGGCGTGAGTGAGGAAGAAGAATTGGTTTTATCTTTTCCATTCCAACATCCACAATTATAGCTTAGGTTTCTTTAACCCCTTAAAATTTAAACAATTTCACTAAACCCCTTAATACTTAATTTTAATGACAAACTCATCCAACCATATCATCACGTGCCATGCACATGTGACTTAACTGACTTTTTTAACAAAAATCGTCAAAAAGGCATTAAATGGCGAGTATTTTTCACATCAAGGTCTGATCTGGCAAAAAAAAAACATAAGGGTCCATTTGGGAGGGTAGCTTATCACTTTAGGGTCTAAATTGTCATTAACCCGAAATAAATAGCCTCTTTTTTTCACACTTTAATTAATGTAGAAATATGATGTGATATGTGAGTGGGGTTGAAATTGTAGGTGAGATAGTTGTTGTGAGTATGATAAGTGGGTCCAATTGAATAAATAATAATAAAAACTTTCTTCTTCGGGAGTGAACAATTAAATGGGACACCAAAATGGCAAAAATTGAACAGACAAAAAAGACTGAGGGGATATTTATTTAAATTTTATTATTTACTTTATACTCCCTCCGTCCCAGGTCACTTGACACTTATTTACATTTTGGTTTGTCCCAGCTCACTTTACATTTCCCAAAATAACATACTTTTTATAATTTTATATTCACTCTACCCCACCACTCATTCTCTATCTTCATTTTCCACTACTCAATTTATTCAATCAACACCACTATTTACTCCACTCATTCTCTCTCTTCATTTTCTACCACACATTTTCCTTATTTTATTTTTTTCCTTAATTATTGTGCCCACCTCTTGGGTGTCAAGTGAGGTGGGACGAAGGGAGTACTTTTAAAATAACGAGGGGTATAAATGTGGATTACTAATTTTGAATAATTTTTAAATGGTAAAAAAAAAAAAGTCAAAAGATAGTCTCATTTCTCATTTTTACTTGTCTTAAAAAATTAGTTCCATTTTTCTCTCGAAAAAAAACAATAGTTCCATTTCAAAATGAAAACTCCAAAATCACTTAATCTTACAAACTTATAATGTAACATTAAAATATCTGAAAAATCAAACGAGATTATCATTTTACAATAGAGGGAGAAGAATGATTAAAAATAAAAATCTAGCTAATATAAATAGGACCGAAAGAATAAGTAATACTCAGTCAATCTCATAAAAAATAACTTCTACTAATTTCTTTTTTTATATCTCATTAACAACTCTCATTTTTCTAAATCTTCATCTTTTATTTTTTTTTTATTTATCATGCCCATTTGTCATAAACACACATTTAAAATATGTGTCTCACTCTCATATCATTATACTTACAATTCATTTGTTACCCACATAACTTTTGAATATATATACTTGTTCTTAATCATTGTGTCAAAAAAAAAAAAATAACACAAGTTGTTAAAAGACTGGAAGAGTATTCGATGTGTCTTCCATTTAATAATAAGGATTATAGTGGATTTGTTAATTTTCTTAAAATAATATTATTTACTCATTTTATATATTACTCGTATCATAACTAAATTATATTAAAATAATTTTCTTATTTACAAATATATCAATTATTGTTTCTGAGATAGAAAAATTATATTAAAAATGATATAGTTACTATATGGATGGAGAAAATAATCCCTTTGTCCTAAATTAATCTTTCCCAATTTATTTGTTGTTACTTCAAATTATTTTTGAGATATAAATAGTCTATTTATTTATCCTAATGATAACCGTGTATTTATTATTGATAGTATTGTTGATAGTGTAGCAATTACAAGTTTTAGATTTTCTTTAGTATAATTAAATCAACTTATAATTATTGCTCATAGTTCATTAATAATAAAGTCAAGAAAAATATGAATATTATTTTGAGAAAAAGAGAGTAGTATAGATTCAAAATGCTCTCATGAAACTCATGTTACTCCCTCCATCCCAAAATGATTTATTCATAATTTTTTTTTGCTCTTACTACGAATTAATGAACTTTGAGAAATAATTATAAGTTAATTTAATTATACTAGTGAAAATTTAAAAATTTATAAAGGGTTAATGACAGATTAGGGCCTGAACTCCAGGGGGTGCGTCTAAAAGGGGCCTGGTTTTTTTTTCCCGCTAGATCAGGGCTCAATATCTAAATTTTTCGGCAGTTAAAGGTTTTTTGACGGAAATCGTTAGAAAAGTCAGTTAAGTGCCATGTGCTGTGCACGTGATCGACTAAATGGATGGATTTGTAATGATATTAGTTAGTAAGGGCTTTAGTGAAATTTTTGAAGCTTAGGGCTAAAAAGTTTCAATTAAATTATCATATACTCCCTCCCGTCTCTCTCTTTGCTCAAACCCCCTCCTCTCTGTTTTCTCCCTCACCAATTTCTCGTCTCTCCCAACGCCGGCGACTCCCTATGCCGGCGACTCCCAATTGCTGGCGACTCCCAACTCTCTCTCTCTCTGTTTTCCCCTACCCCAATCCATCAACACCCCCTTCTCCAGATTTGTTGAAGCCGCACACCCCCTCTTCCCCTTTCAATCGACGACCGATCAGACGCCGCCGCCTCGCTCGTTCCCCTCAATCGACGACCGATCGGCGACTCCCAACTCTCTTCTTCTTCTCCAGTCTCACTTTCATCTCCGACGAGCTTCCTCGTCTTAGATCGTGTTAGAACCCTAGTTCTTAACTAAGTGTTTTGACAAATAAATTAAGAACATATCTTGGAGTAACAAAGAAGCAAACTGGAAATCATCAAGATACTCAAACTGATAATGATCAAACCTGCATCAGTCTTGGTCTACTATCTTCATAATCACATCGAGACAGCTGACCCTCAAGATAGCAGACCTTCAACAAATTGTTCAAAGCATCTCAGTCAAACTGACACATAAAGTCAAAAGTAAAAAACACTGTTCACAGAATTTAATAACTGACATATATATTTCCAAGATATTGAAGGCCGTTGGAACTCAAACGGATATAATATGAAGACCTATAAATAGAGACCTCTGCACAACTGAAGAAATGCCTTCAAATACATTGTCTTAGCCATTACACAATTTGTTAAAAGCTTCTAAGCAAATCCAAATTGTCAAAGCACTCTTGATATTTATAAATCTGTGCTAATAACAAAAACATAGATCTCACATAGCTACATAAGAGCCAGTTTAGAGATCATCAAACCTTCACATTTGTGAAACCCTTTTCTTTTTCTTTTTTTCTGTACTTTGCAACAAGTACAAAGCTTAATTAGTGAGGCTAATTAGGTTAGAAAATTCTGAGGGAATTTTCTTGCAATTTATTGTAATTTCTTGACGAAGTATTATAGTGGATTGCTTCTTCACTGTTGAGGACAGTGAGGCGTGGATGTAGGAGAGTTGCTAAAAGCTCTGAACCACGTTATATCGTTGTGTTTGTGTCTTCTTATCTCACACTTATTCACACACTTATCACATATCATTTACTCATTAAATTCTTCTATTTATTTATCTTTTATTCCGCTGCATAACTCTACATACACACACTGCACCTCAAGACAGTCGACTTACTCTGTCAAGACAGTCGACCTCTTGTGCACTAATATTTTACCTGTTTAAGTGTATATTAAGGAAGATGTTCTTTCAATTGGTATCAGAGCTGGTTTCTAAAAGACTTAAGTGTCTTCAAGCTTAACATCTTGTGAAGGATCCAGAAGCACCAACATCATGCCTCAACCAAGAAGAAATAATGAGAAAGACATTCCACATGTTGATAACTGTGGATCATTCGAAATTTTCTCCTCCAAAATCAAAACTTACCTTTATTCAAACAGCGTTTGGAACTGGTTTGTGCTTCATGAAGAAGTCAAGATTCCAACTCAACCTGACACAAATGGAGGAGAGGACAAATACAAGACACCAAACTTATGGACTGAAACTGAAAAACACTTGGTAACAGCTAATCAAAAAGTTAAAAACATCTTACAAAAAAGTGTTAATGACTCTTTGGCCCAAGAAATTGGGAAAGTTGAAACTGCTAAAGAAGCCTGGGATTTAATCAAAACCAAGTTTACCAAGCACACAAGTGTAAGAGCACAAAACCTATATAACCTATTAAGGCAACTTGACAACTTCAAGTTTGCTGCTGGTGAAAGAGTGAGTGCAGCTAAAGATAGATTTGAAGATCTACTTAGACTAGTGTCAGATCATGGCAAGAAACTGGATCAACAAGATTTATGTCTAAAGATCTTTTCCAGCCTTCCCCAAGAATATGAAAAAGTAGCCTTACCAATAAGAGAAGGTATTGAATGGCCTACCATGACTGTTGAACAATATTTTGGCAAATTGGAAGCATATGAACTTGAAGGAACTGTCAAATTACCCACCATTGCCTCATCCTTAGCCAATGCTCACACCATGGCCCTTGCTGCACAAGAAGCTCCTAAAGCTTACTCACAACAGGACATTGACTCCCTAATCTGCAATGCTATTCAGAAAGTCAATATGTCTCGAAAACCTGAAGTCAAACCATTGACTCAAGAAGACATTCCTAGCCTAATTACCATAGCTGTTAAAAATGATATGAGACACCAGAAAAGAATGTTTGACAAAAGAAACACAGCATCCACTTCTAACCAAGTCCAAACTGAGAAAAAGGATGTCACTTGCTATAACTATGAAAAATTAGGTCACTATTCTCAAGAGTGCCCTGAACCAAGGAAATCAAGAAACTCCTCAACCCAGAAGAAGTTGTCTTATTCTAAAGATATTATACACATCTCTAGATGCAATTGCTTCAGCTGTGCCAAAACCAAACAAGGTGAAAAGAAGGAACAGGTCATGATAGCAGACCTGTCAAAATTCAGTGATGATGAAAGTGAATCCTCAGACTCAGATAATGACATGGATGCCATGATATGTCTAATGGCAAATGAAGGTGAAGACTCAGAAAGTAAAGAAGAACTTGAAGTCCTTGCAGCTGCAGAAGAACTGAGAGAGGTAAGTGACTTTTATTCTCTTGATCCTGAAGGTCTTAAAAATTTAGCTTGCACCTTATTTATTCAGAGAAAGAAAGAAGAATCAAGCCTTAGGGTCTTAATAACTGAAAATTTGCAATTTTCTAAGGATCTAAAAAGCCTCAAAAACAAAAATACCCTTCTTGAAACCCAAAATCTCACCCTTCAAAACCAGAATAAACAGCAAGATGACGAGATAGTAGACCTTCATGCTGATGTATTCAATGCCAGAAATAAACACCTCCAAATCAGCAGTCAACTAAAGGAGCTCAACCTTAGAATTGAGACACTGAATGATGAAAACCAAGCATTCAAAGCAAAAATTGAATCTTGGAATAAATCAAGTTCAGCTATGTCTCATTTCCTCTACTCTCAAAGGCATCCCTTTGACAAAACTGGACTAGGTGCAAATAACCCAACCTTGATTGAGTACAAATTACCTGAAGGGGAAAGGAAATTTGAAAAAATGTTACTGGTCAAAATGGGAGACAAAGCAATAAGGAAACCCATCTATCCTGTCCAAACAAAACAGGATGTGTACGAGGCTAAAGGAAAAATGAAAGAGGTCAGCTATCATGACCAAGCTTCCAGTAGTAATATTCAAAAGACCAATTCCAACAACAAAAATGATGATCCTAGCCCTAAAAGGCAATCTCAGACGTGGAAGAACAATCAAACTGGTCAATACAACTACAGACAGCAGACCTATCAAGGACAATCCAGAAGACAACAGACCTATCAAGGATATCCAAGAAGACAGAAGACCTATCAAAACAGAAACAGAGGAAGAAAAGGTCAAAACTATAGCTTTTCAAGGACCCCTAACACTTATACCTCACCCAAATCATACAATTCTTACCCACATCATAACTACCATCATCAACAATTCAGAATGACACCCTATATGTACCAAATACTATCCTACCTAAATTCATTCAACCAAAAATCCTTTGTCCCAAAGAACAACAGCCCTCCTAAGAAAATTGTAAAAGTTTGGGTCCCTAAGGTTGTCTAACCTCCTGGACCCATAATTCAAAGGGGACCATGTTTATTTTTATTTTATTGTTTTGTAGGACTTTAACAAGGGAATCTGGTACCTAGACAGTGGATGCAGTAGGCACATGACCTTCAACAAACATTGGCTGCAGAACTTTATTTCAAAAGATGGTCCAAATGTTGTTTTTGGAGATAACTCTCAAGCCAGAGTAAAAGGATATGGAGATTTAATCACAAAGAACATTATCTTATCAAATGTGTCTTATGTGGAAGGCCTCAAGCACAACTTGATTAGCATCAGTCAGATCTGTGACAAAGGATTTCATGTTGTGTGTTCTCATAACCTATGTCAAGTAAAGAATTCCAATGATGAAATCATTTTAACTGGCCTCAGAAAAGGAAATGTGTACTGCATATATCTTGAAGTGACTAAATCCTCTAATGCTATGTGTCTACTGTCTTTTAATCAGTCTGATTTGGCATGGCTCTGGCATAAGAGATTATCCCACTTGAATCTAAAAAGCATAGCCAAACTTGCTGCATCTAAACTTGTCAAAGGACTTCCAAAAATTTCCTTCAAAAAGGACAAACTGTGCAATGCTTGTCAGTGTGGAAAACAGCAAAGGACCTCCTTTAAAGCCAAAAACAGATTGGATACAAAAAGGCCTCTTGAACTCCTTCATATGGACTTATTTGGACCAATCAGAACTAGAAGTCTTGGAGGAAAAAGATATTCTCTAGTAATAGTTGATGACTTTACAAGATTTTCTTGGATCATTCTCTTAGAATCCAAATCAGAAACACTTGGTCATCTTGTCAAATTGATAAATCAAGTGGAAAACCTAAAAAGCATCAAAGTAGTCAGAATAAGGTCAGATCATGGTACTGAATTTGATAATACTGGAGTTGAAGATTTCTGCAATCAACAAGGAATTAGTCATAACTTCTCAGCCCCTAGAACTCCTCAACAAAATGGAGTGGCTGAAAGAAAGAACATAACTATATGTGAAGCTGCAAGGACCATGTTATCTGAAAACAACCTCCCTAAGTATTTTTTGGGGAGAAGCTGTTACAATTGCAGTCTATGTTCAAAACAAGACCTTGATTAATAAATTCCACCTGAAGGCTCCCTATGAATTGTGGAATGAAAGGACTCCAACTATCTCTTACTTTCATGCCTTTGGAAGTAAGTGCTTCATTCACAATAATGGGAAGAATAATTTGGACAAATTTGAGTCCAAAAGTGATGAAGGGATATTTCTTGGCTACTCTGCTACCAGCAAAGCATACAGAGTGTACAATAAAAGAAGAATGGTTGTTGAAGAATCCATCCATGTGGATTTTGATGAATCTCCCAGTGCCTGGGATGAAAAGATTAATGAGTTTGATGAAACTCTTGGAAATGTTGATTCCATGCCTGAACCTTCACCCATTCTCTCATAAAATTCTAAAAATGACCAACTCGATTATCTTCCTTACAATCTACCCAAATTATCCCCTGAACCCTTTCCTCCCTTCAGCAACCTCAAAATCAATGACATTCAACCCTCACCATCAGTTGCAAAAGATAGAACTACCCTAAATAATCCTGTTTTCATTCCTGATAGTAGTCCTACTAATGATAGTGGACCTACCAATGACAATAGACCTACTACTGATACATGTCCTATCCCAACTAACTTGACTGGGATAAATTGTAGGCCTAGCTCATCTACTCAAGAACCTTCTATTCCTAATCTGACTAGATCAATTCCTATTTCCAACATATACATTGATCTCCCTATTTCTAGAAACTTCAACAATAATCACCCTGAGTCATTAGTAATTGGTGACATTGCCAGTGGAGTTCAAACAAGGTCAAATCTTGAAGATGAAGCCTTATACAGTGCCTTCATATCCCAGATAGAGCCAAAGAAGATCAATGAAGCTTTGCTTGATGCAGATTGGATAGAAGCAATGGAGGAAGAGCTTGAACAGTTTGAAAGAAACAAAGTTTGGAAACTTGTTCCTAAACCTAAAAATCAAACCATTATTGGAACTAGATGGGTGTTCAGAAACAAGATGAATGAAGATGGTATAGTCATCAGGAACAAAGCAAGATTAGTAGCTCAAGGCTATAGACAAGAAGAAGGTATTGACTATGATGAAACCTATGCTCCAGTTGCTAGACTAGAAGCAATTAGGCTGTTTCTTGCCTATTCATCATCCAAGAATATGACTGTATATCAAATGGATGTTAAAAGTGCATTTATAAATGGTGTTCTTCATGAAAAGGTCTTTGTGGCACAACCTCCTGGATTTTAATCCCCAAAATTCCCAGATCATGTCTACAAACTGGATAAAGCTCTGTATGGGCTCAAACAAGCCCCTAGAGCTTGGTATGAAACATTATCTAATTTCCTACTTGAAAAAGGTTTTTCAAAAGGGCAAATTGATAAAACCTTGTTCATCAAAAAGACCAACCAAGATATTCTGCTCATTCAAATTTATGTGGATGATATTATATTTGGCTCAACTAATGATGATCTCTGCAAGGAATTTGGATCAATAATGCAAGAAAAATTTGAAATGAGCATGATAGGAGAGCTCACTTTCTTTTTGGGTCTGCAAGTCAAGCAATTGCCCAATGGAATCTTTATAAATCAAGGGAAATACACTAGAGATATGCTGAAGAAATTTGATATGCAAAATGTCTCTACAGCCAAAACTCCTCTATCAACAACTGCAAAATTACATGGAGATCCTAAAGGTCAAAGTGTGAATCAAACTTTGTATAGAAGCTTCATTGGATCTCTTCTCTATGTCACTGCCTCTAGACCTGACATTATGTTCAGTGTTTGCTTATGTGCAAGATTTCAAGCAGATCCTAAGGAATCTCATTTAGCTGCAGTAAAAAGGATTTTAAGATACCTTAAAGGGACTCCTGATTTTGGAATTTGGTATCCTAAGGAATCTTCTTTATCTCTTATTGGATACACTGATTCAGACTATGCTGGATGCAACTTGGATAGGAAATCCACCAGTGGTAGTTGTCAGTTCCTTGGCTCAAGAATTGTAAGTTGGTGCAGCAAAAAACAAACATCAATTGCTACATCAACTGCAGAAGCAGAATATGTTGCTGCTGGCCTATGTTGTTCACAAGTCCTTTATCTCAGAAATCAACTCAAAGATTTTGGAATTTCTCAAGATCATATTCCTATCTTTTGTGACAATACTAGTGCTATAGCAATGACTGAGAATCCAGTCCAGCATTTTAAAACAAAGCACATTGAAGTTAGACACCATTTCATAAGAGATCATGTTGAAAAGGGTGATATATGTTTTTCTCATGTGTGCACTGAGAATCAACTAGCTGACATTCTCATAAAGGCACTTGATGAACAAAGATTCAGCTACTTAAGGGCAAACATGGGAATGCTGAACATGCCAAGCAAATAAAAGGGAGATATCATTAAAACTTAGTGGAGTACATATCTAAAAGGAGTAAAATACAACAAAAAGGCGCCATAGAAGGCTTCCCTACTCTTATAAACCAAAAGGAGCCAAAAACATGTCATCTGCTCCATCTTCACTCAAGACAGCCGACCTCTCCACTAGGTCAACTATCTTCAGTTCTCAGAAATTACTCCTCTGACTTCCATGGTCCTTCAACAAAAGAGCACTCTGCTGACGTATCTACCTCCTCCTTCATCCCTCCATGTGATGTCCCAATAAATGGCTGACCTGACTCATCAGATCTCTCCAGAATGAGTCTACTATCCCATCTCCACGACTCAACTCCTCAAACAGACTGGTTTGATGAAGGCAATACAGATCTAGGCCACCAATTCCTGGCTTCCTGTGGCTTAGGGAAAGTATCTAAAGGTGATGAGAAGCTGAAAGTACCAGAGGAATTATGACTCTCACTAAACACATATGCCTCATTTGATCTAAAGCTTCCTTCCTCCTTATTCCCAAATCTGAGTGGACTACAGCAAGCAAAATACTTACTTGATAAAAGGGAAAATGAGCTGGTCTTAGTATAAGAACTTCCATCATAATTGTCTCCTTGGCCTTCCCCCCTCTCTCCTTTCTTGCCTATCACCAAATCAACCTTCCTCTCCTTCTGCAAAAGATCAAGCAAAGATCTTTTAGGTCCTATATCTTCTTCAATTTCTGATATTTTGGCTTTGCCCTTGCCAATGTCACACCTCTTTTCTACCTCCTCCCCTCTCTTCAGCTTCTTTCTCTCTTCCTTAACAAACTCTTCTCTAGCATGGAGACACATTTCTTTCTTAATAGATCTCTCCATCAATTCCACCTTTTTAAGTGGATCATTTGGAAGCAATTGATCCACCTCCTGCTCACTTATCAAGGCTTCTTGTGCCTCATACTCCCTATACTCCTTCAAAAACTTGTTATCCTCCACCTTTTCCTCATTCTCCTTAAATTTCAACTTCTTTACAAGATCAGACATCTTGCTTGGGCTAAAAATGTTTGTTAGTCTACCCATTTTTTTTGGAATTTTGAAAGAAGAAGGTCTACTATCTTACTTTGAACTCTCTATAAATCTGAATATTTGCTGTTGTGATGTATTATTCACCAACAAATGCTTCTTATATAGAAAGATTTCACATCATTTAATTCACCTCGAGAATGAATGTTATAGATACAATGATGACAATAGACCTCAAAAGATGTATTCCAGTAAGGCTGATTTGATATGCTAAAATCAAGTTGACTGAAATTTCCGGATTGATAGAAGAATATTAGACTTAACCATGTCAATATTTATTGAGGGTATAAAGAATGTTTGCTCCGTTTACGCTATGTCCTCTGCGTAAACATAAAGAGAAGATAGTTACTGCATTAACAGTTACGACTGTGATGAGTCACCTGCTTGTCCACATCACTTATGTTTTTCCATTAAAGGGCATGTCTTTTCACCTTTCTACCGTTGTCGCCTAAACTCTTAAAAGCCACCGTTTCCAGTAACCTATCATCTTTATAAAACCCTTCCTCCTCATTCAAAAAATTGACCGTTACATCCTCTGCTTCTTTCTCTCAAACCCTAGAAAAATGTCTTCATCCGCTCATGGCTATCGCATCAAAAAGTCGTTTTACATTAATCCACCTGGTGGATGGATCAGAGAACTTCTCTCAAATGCAAAGCTTAAGACATTCATGGAAGCCAAGCATCTAATTCTCCCTCTACTCTGTTCTCACATCTACGACAATGGAGTATGGACTCAGCAACACAATATCCAATTTACCCTCCAAGGTACCTCCTACACCATATCTCCTAGTGATGTTGCTGCTACTTATGGCACTTTAAATGAACCCCACATGATTACAAATATTTGGAATTCCAACATCAACTACTCTTCCCAAACTGCTACCATAGAAGGATGGCCTAATTACCAATGTGACAAACCTGTCTATAAAAAGTTCCTTTCTGCCAAATTCTCCATCTTAGCTGATGTAATTATGAAAGGTTTGTGTGGAAAGACCTCCTCTCATCATGTCATGAGACCCAATGAGTGGAAGCAATTATTATGTCTGTTACACAAAGTTCAAACCACAAACTGGAGTTTTGTGCTGTTGTCTAACTTTAGGCTTAGATCTGGTCATCATCCCCTCAAAATCAAATCCAAATCCTCCACAAATCCTGGGCTTTATAGATTCATGAGTGGGATTTTGCTTCACATTGGGAGAACAATGAGAGTTAGAGTCCCAGCCCCCTATGATAGCCAAGTAGACCATCACAGATACAAGGTTTTTAGTGTTCATACCTTTTCTTACAAACAACAAGGTAAGGTACAAGAACCCATTGGAGATGAAAACTCACCTACCCATACCTCATCAATCTCTGGAAGTGATATTGAAAGAGAGACCCTAGCTGAAATGATTCATAACATTAAGGGAAAAGATAGGAAAGACAAAGGACCCAAGATAGTAGACCTGGATGATGACTCCACTGTGCATGAACCTCTAGCCAAAATCATTCCACCTTTGCTTATTGAAGCACCTCCACCCTCTACTCCTGGTCCCAGCACCACTCAAACCCCTTCTCCCTCCCCTAAAATCTCTACTGTTTACAAAAGAACAAAAGCCAAACCTAAACAAACTCCAATACCAAAAATATCCAAATCCCAACCCTCCAGAAAATCCAAGAGACTTCAAAAAGAAAATGAACCCATTAATATAGATGAAGTTCCCAAAGTCTCAGTCGTACCCCTTAGCAAGAGAAGAAAATTGATTATCGCTGAAGAAGAATCACCACCTCCTTCTCCCTCTATCTCTCCCCCTGAACCCTTTGATTTTGACCCTGCACCTCATAGCTCTTCTACTGAAACCTTAAGTTCAGGAGCTCAAGAAGCTGCAGAAGCCCTCAAAACCCTCAATCTCAAACCAAAAAGGCTTCCTCACCCCCTCCTCTCTCTCCTATATCTTCAGGTCCTCTATCTTCCTCATTCATGCCCACTCCTGGTCTGTTATCTCAATTTGAGGAAGTAGCTGTTGAAACAGAAAGGGGGAATATAATTCTTGATAGTTTTGTGCCTTCAGTTGAACAAGAAAGGGGGAATGATAATTTTGAAGATACACAGGGTCAGACAGTTGACCTGGGTAGAACTGTGGCCATGATAACTGTCACGACCCGAAAACTAGGCTCTATTTTATTAGTAATAAATAATTATTATTTATTTATTTGCTTATTTATTTATTTAAATTATTTAGTTATTTAAATATTTATGTGTTCATTTTGGGTTTCGTGATGTGGTCGTGCCTAGCATTTAATTGGTTAATTGTGCTAGTGTAGAGTGTTGGGTCTTAAATGTTAGTGAGGAATATAAGATGATTGAGTTAGTGTGTAGGGGAGGGGGTCAATGTGTAAATTTCTTAATCACCCTACTTACTCCCTCTTTTCCCCTCACCTCCCTCACTTTCATCCTCTCCATTCCCAATCATTTCTCTCTCTCTCCATAGCCATTAAAAGGTGAGTTCTCTCCTCCTTCTCTCTTCATTTGAGTCATCTTCCTCCCATTATTTCTTATTTCTCATAACATGATAAATGTTTAGATCGTCGATAGGATCGTAGGGATCAAAGAAATTTCGAGTTCCATCACCGTTGATAAAATCCGGGTAAGTTGCTTTTCCCCCATTTTATGCTAAAATTGCTCATCCTCATTTTGTATGGTGATCCATGAAGCTTTGAAGTGGTTATTTGATGATTGTGGAGGTTTAGAATTTATTTGAAATTTATTGTTGTTTTGGTGATATTTGTGTTAAACCAATTGTTGGGATTTGATCTTGGTTTTGGTTGTTAAATGTTGTTATGTGAGTTCTTTTAGACCTATAAGTTGCTCTAGTACCTTAGTATGCTAGTTAAGAGTGTTTGATTTTGGTTTAGTTTTGGTTTGGGTTGAAAATGGAAGAACCCAGTTCATCCCTCCCGATTTCCGGCAGATCAGAGGGTTGGGCGACCGCCCAAAAATGGTAGGGCGACCGCACATCTATCTGAAAGGTTTTGTTCCTGCTTGATGGCTTTTTGGGCGACCGCACAGACTCGAGTGGGCGGCCGCACAGTACCCCTGAAGGTTTTCATTTGCTATTTTGTGTGATTGAAGAATGCGTTTTGGTCTAAGTCTTGGGTGTCCTTCTAGTCGACCTTAGTGAACATTGTAGTACACTCTAGTGATAGAATTGGGTCCTTTGTGATTAAGTTTGTGTTGTGAAATTTAGTTTTATGTTCTTTAATAATTTTGGGGTTATTTGGGTTTTAGAGGCACATGAATTGAGTTTTCTTGTCTTTAAATGTTAGGATAGAAGTATATATAGGTACTCCTAAGATTTAGAACGAAAGGAGTGAAATTCGGAGCTAAATCAGGGATTTTTCATAATGTCCGGCCGAACACTTTATAAAAATTGTCCGTTTTACGTTCAATCTTCCGGAGACCATAACTTCTTCGTCCGGACTCCGTTTTGGACGTGTAAACTATCGTTTTAAAGATCTTCTCGAGTACTACGAGATGAGTGGGTTTATTTAGTGGGGTTTCTGGTTTAGATTGTGTTGAGTTTTCGGTAAGTGTTCTATAACATAAAATGTTGTGACCGGTCCGTTGTGATCAAGTTTGGGGTATCTGTTGTGTGGGTCAAGGACCACTCTAGTGTGTGAAAATGGTTCCTTTGTGAACAAATGTGTGGTGGAGTGTAACTAAGTATTATTAGTGAATGTTGAGTAATCTTATGATGTGTTCATGTTGGTTCCAATCGAATTGATTTTAGGATAAGACTTGGTCTAGGTTTTAAGTGATATCCTATAGTACCTAGAGGGTTGTTATGGGACACCAAAGTGTTGAATTGGTACATTTGGGATCATGTATGGAAATGTGTTACCTTTTTAGTTCGGTTGAGTGCTTGACCATAATGAGTAGTCGTTAGGGTGAAACCTTGTCTTGGAATCATTTGTTTTAATGATCAATGTTGTTGGGCTCCTTATGAGCAATTCTGTTTATCGTGGTTGAACTCTTTTATGAAAGACTTCCCGTTGTCGTTGTTGTTGACTCTTCTTGAGTAATAGTTGCATCCTTATGGTAATTATTGGGTATGGTTCCTTTGTGAACAAACATGTAATGGTATTTGACTAAGTATGGTTTGAGAATGTTGGGTTGGGTCCGTTTGTGACCATGTTTGCAATGTATGAATGTGGATAACCGTTTAACTCTTTTTGAGTAGCTTCATGTGTTGATGTTGTTGTTGATCTCTTTATGAGAAATGGTTTGCATCCTTTGTGATGATTTTGGCTTGGTTCCCTACTTTGGAATCATTGCCCCGTTGTTGTTTCAAGCGAGTATTTATTACTGTGTGCTTGTATGGAGTCCAGCTGGCATTGTTGTATTTGTTTTGGGCAGTGATGTATATTATAATGGCACGAGCCAAGTCCAGTATAATGTACTTCACTGGTAACCCAGTTTCCCCATGTTCAGTGGCCTTGAGTGGGATGCCCCTTCCCGTGATCGTGGTTGGGATGAGCTAGCTCCTATGGTGAGTATTCTAGCTACACGCTTGGTGGTATGACTTTGTGTTATTTCCCCATTACTGGTTGTTGTTGTTACTTGGTTCCGGGACCGGCTTCAGCTCGTTCATGCTGCTCAACGGACTCTTCTCAAAGGATGGTGTTCCGTTTCTAGAACCTTGGCTCCGTATCCACCTATGAGTGTTTATTTCAGCTTTATGTGTTGCATGATGAGCTGGTCGTTATTTCCAACCGGTATGGGACGGTTGGCGATAGGGAGCCTCTCATTTGTTGTTACGTGATTGTATGCTATGATTGATTATTGGATATTACTGTTCATGATAGCATGACATCTAGTTGCATTTAGTAGCTTACTGAGATTTTTCTCACCCCGTTTCTTGTTTCAAATTGTTTTTCCTTAACCCCCCCCCCCCAGGAAAGCAAGTGGTATCGTTTGAGGTCCGTTGTATCGGGAGTCTTCTGAGCAGGTTGATCGCCTTTGGGGTAGTTACTCTTCAGGGCCTCTTTGTATATAGTTGAAAGGTCGTGGTTGTCCAGGGTTATGTATTTACTGTGGTCCTTTGGGAATTTATATTATTAACAGTTGTTCTTGCTTCCGCGTTTGTTTCTAGTCTCCGAGTTAAAATCTCGTTGAGGTATTGTTTGTTGGTATTGGTTTATAGTAGAATTCACGCGCCCGGTTTGGTATTTAGCATTTTGGAGATGTTAATTATGTAAATTTTATATTTATGGATTTTTAGAATTTCCGGGGCGTGACAGTTGGTATCAGAGCAATGGTTTTAGACCTTGCAAGGGAATAAGAACTCTGATATTGAATAGGTTTCAACACTGGGGTGTTATGATTTTGATTGGTTTAGAAAACTAAGTTTTCTTGAAAGATGAGGTTAAGATAGAAGTTGGTTGAGTTATGAGTCGTGATATTGGCGTAGAGCGTTCTTCTTTTGTGGTATATCCAGCATAGATTGGTGTTAATAGTATTAGTTTCATTGGGGTTAGTTGGTTTGAGAATAGAGAG
This sequence comes from Campanula takesimana, assembly GCA_026119855.1. NCBI lineage: Eukaryota > Viridiplantae > Streptophyta > Magnoliopsida > Asterales > Campanulaceae > Campanula > Campanula takesimana. The sequence goes on from JAOWBW010000012.1 coordinate 1,302,306, forward strand.
TGCGAGTCTTTGAGGACTTAGGAGTTATATTTTGTAGACTATATAATGTTTCGTGCGATGTACGCATGTTAGTCCTCATTCCGTGAATTATGTGAGGAGTATTCTCGGATATGAGACTTCAGGATTGTTACTGGTATACATAAGAAACCCGGGAGAATTATGAGCGATAGCACTCTATAAGCTATAAGTTGATTTAGTTGTGTCACCTATTCGGGTTATTGATGTGATAAGTAGTGTGGTTTAGCTTTCTATGCGGTCCGAATCTCTTGGTTGTCATTGATTGTGGTGAGTATTTCTATACTGATTGTGTGACTTTGCTTAGAGGCATAATGGGTTATAAGTGGATGCATCTTTAGTGAGAAGTTATATTAATCTTCATGGGAGAAAAGGTGTAATAAAGATTAGAGAGAATACTTAAAGGTGAGTATGAGCGGATATTTCATTTTGGTCACTAAGTTTGTAAATAATTCCGACCGGTCTCTGAGTGGTTGGAAAGCTTGATTGAATAGTGTGGATTGAGTTTTAATAGATTCTTATCTATTTCGTCGATCTTCGAGTTGGGTGAATTTGGGTCTAAATGTGATATTTTCAGAAAGTTCAATTAGGTCACTATGACGAATTAGTGTTTGTTCTCTTATATTGGTGAATTAGTAAATTCCTGAAGTGGATCAGTGGTTTAGTCAGAGTTTGATTGATAAGTGGCTATAGTTGTCAACGGTCGGAAATGAGGAAATAGCGAAGGAAATTTCTATTATTGGGTTTATTTATTTTGAATTCTTGGTTATATCATTTAGATGGATAAATGGCATAGTGTTATCAAAGATTATTATTTTTAAATCATAATTTGATTGTGGGAGTGAATGACTTAATGTTATATTGATACACACCAAGTTGTAGGCTGAGAATTAATACCCATTTGGGATTTTATTTAAAATTTCTTGGAAGAAGCAAGGGTTCACAAGTTTTAGCATGAGTTAGAGGATTTATTGTTTTGTAATGGGGTTCTTCAGTTTTTAATTGATCTCTGCAAGTGTAGACAAGTATGTAAAATGAGATACACGTATTTTGGGATTTCTTGACTTTAGTAAGAACCGATGAATGTGAAATCAACTTTCGATTATTAAAATAAAGATTGATGATAATTTTAAGTATTGATATGGTTTTGTGGATTTAGCTAGTATCACTGTTATCTTGCAAGGTATAACCGGTGTTATGTTTTCTTGGAGATAAGTCAGGTTTTCCATTTTAGTGAAGCTGACCAGCTTGTTATCGATAATGATGCTTCCAAATAGGGACTGAGGTAAGTAACGATTAGAAGTGATGAAGTATTTATGTGTGTTTCGAGGATTAACTCTTGATAAATAGAACTATCTATGACTTGGGATGGATTGTGATTTTATTGGCATTTCCTTAGCAGATTGTTTATTCTATATTATTTTGGGACCAAGTTGAAATGTTATGTTAATGGACTATCAAAAGTGGACGGATATATTTCCTTAGAAAACTAAGTATGAAATAATGCAAGTAGATTCGAGGAATTCAAAGAGTATGACTGTGTGATGTTCCATCTTATAAGGAAAGCGAGTATAGTGGTGGGATCATATTTAACCGGATAGTTGATAACGGTAAAATTTTGAGTATATCATTGAGTCATTGGGTGACAGAAATTGTTAGCTCTATTCCTTCTCTTATTTGTTCGGGTAGTAGTATGTTATGGGTTGATGTATAGATCGTCAATACGTACGGAAGAACCGGAAAAGTAAAACTTATGAATATTGGTGAATTAAGGGTTGATTGAGGACATAATGCTAATCGGGATCAAATCAGTTATGTTTCAGGATCGGTGATCAAGTGATAGTCTTGGGAATCTGAAATTCCGGATGAAAGAGGAAGTTGACTTTAGAATGTTTAATACGAGTATACTTGAGATATGTGTGTGTAATATATGTTGGGTTATTGAGTCGTGGAGACTATGTTTGAATTATCTAATAGGTACTTGTTTGGGGTTATGAGTGCTATTTGGGGACCGATATTTTGTAGCCTCGTTATGACTGCGTGTCATGATTTTGATGAGAGAATTCGCGGGCGAATTCTTTTTAAGGAGGGTAGATTGTCACGACCCGAAAACTAGGCTCTATTTTATTAGTAATAAATAATTATTGTTTATTTATTTGCTTATTTATTTATTTAAATTATTTAGTTATTTAAATATTTATGTGTTCATTTTGGGTTTCGTGATGTGGTCGTGCCTAGCATTTAATTGGTTAATTGTGCTAGTGTAGAGTGTTGGGTCTTAAATGTTAGTGAGGAATATAAGATGATTGAGTTAGTGTGTAGGGGAGGGGGTCAATGTGTAAATTTCTTAATCACCCTACTTACTCCCTCTTTTCCCCTCACCTCCCTCACTTTCATCCTCTCCATTCCCAATCATTTCTCTCTCTCTCCATATCCATTGAAAGGTGAGTTCTCTCCTCCTTCTCTCTTCATTTGAGTCATCTTCCTCCCATTATTTCTTATTTCTCATAACATGATAAATGTTTAGATCGTCGATAGGATCGTAGGGATCAAAGAAATTTCGAGTTCCATCACCGTTGATAAAATCCGGGTAAGTTGCTTTTCCCCCATTTTATGCTAAAATTGCTCATCCTCATTTTGTATGGTGATCCATGAAGCTTTGAAGTGGTTATTTGATGATTGTGGAGGTTTAGAATTTATTTGAAATTTATTGTTGTTTTGGTGATATTTGTGTTAAACCAATTGTTGGGATTTGATCTTGGTTTTGGTTGTTAAATGTTGTTATGTGAGTTCTTTTAGACCTATAAGTTGCTCTAGTACCTTAGTATGCTAGTTAAGAGTGTTTGATTTTGGTTTAGTTTTGGTTTGGGTTGAAAATGGAAGAACCCAGTTCATCCCTCCCGATTTCCGGCAGATCAGAGGGTTGGGCGACCGCCCAAAAATGGTAGGGCGACCGCACATCTATCTGAAAGGTTTTGTTCCTGCTTGATGGCTTTTTGGGCGACCGCACAGACTCGAGTGGGCGGCCGCACAGTACCCCTGAAGGTTTTCATTTGCTATTTTGTGTGATTGAAGAATGCGTTTTGGTCTAAGTCTTGGGTGTCCTTCTAGTCGACCTTAGTGAACATTGTAGTACACTCTAGTGATAGAATTGGGTCCTTTGTGATTAAGTTTGTGTTGTGAAATTTAGTTTTATGTTCTTTAATAATTTTGGGGTTATTTGGGTTTTAGAGGCACATGAATTGAGTTTTCTTGTCTTTAAATGTTAGGATAGAAGTATATATAGGTACTCCTAAGATTTAGAACGAAAGGAGTGAAATTCGGAGCTAAATCAGGGATTTTTCATAATGTCCGGCCGAACACTTTATAAAAATTGTCCGTTTTACGTTCAATCTTCCGGAGACCATAACTTCTTCGTCCGGACTCCGTTTTGGACGTGTAAACTATCGTTTTAAAGCTCTTCTCGAGTACTACGAGATGAGTGGGTTTATTTAGTGGGGTTTCTGGTTTAGATTGTGTTGAGTTTTCGGTAAGTGTTCTATAACATAAAATGTTGTGACCGGTCCGTTGTGATCAAGTTTGGGGTATCTGTTGTGTGGGTCAAGGACCACTCTAGTGTGTGAAAATGGTTCCTTTGTGAACAAATGTGTGGTGGAGTGTAACTAAGTATTATTAGTGAATGTTGAGTAATCTTATGATGTGTTCATGTTGGTTCCAATCGAATTGATTTTAGGATAAGACTTGGTCTAGGTTTTAAGTGATATCCTATAGTACCTAGAGGGTTGTTATGGGACACCAAAGTGTTGAATTGGTACATTTGGGATCATGTATGGAAATGTGTTACCTTTTTAGTTCGGTTGAGTGCTTGACCATAATGAGTAGTCGTTAGGGTGAAACCTTGTCTTGGAATCATTTGTTTTAATGATCAATGTTGTTGGGCTCCTTATGAGCAATTCTGTTTATCGTGGTTGAACTCTTTTATGAAAGACTTCCCGTTGTCGTTGTTGTTGACTCTTCTTGAGTAATAGTTGCATCCTTATGGTAATTATTGGGTATGGTTCCTTTGTGAACAAACATGTAATGGTATTTGACTAAGTATGGTTTGAGAATGTTGGGTTGGGTCCGTTTGTGACCATGTTTGCAATGTATGAATGTGGATAACCGTTTAACTCTTTTTGAGTAGCTTCATGTGTTGATGTTGTTGTTGATCTCTTTATGAGAAATGGTTTGCATCCTTTGTGATGATTTTGGCTTGGTTCCCTACTTTGGAATCATTGCCCCGTTGTTGTTTCAAGCGAGTATTTATTACTGTGTGCTTGTATGGAGTCCAGCTGGCATTGTTGTATTTGTTTTGGGCAGTGATGTATATTATAATGGCACGAGCCAAGTCCAGTATAATGTACTTCACTGGTAACCCAGTTTCCCCATGTTCAGTGGCCTTGAGTGGGATGCCCCTTCCCGTGATCGTGGTTGGGATGAGCTAGCTCCTATGGTGAGTATTCTAGCTACACGCTTGGTGGTATGACTTTGTGTTATTTCCCCATTACTGGTTGTTGTTGTTACTTGGTTCCGGGACCGGCTTCAGCTCGTTCATGCTGCTCAACGGACTCTTCTCAAAGGATGGTGTTCCGTTTCTAGAACCTTGGCTCCGTATCCACCTATGAGTGTTTATTTCAGCTTTATGTGTTGCATGATGAGCTGGTCGTTATTTCCAACCGGTATGGGACGGTTGGCGATAGGGAGCCTCTCATTTGTTGTTACGTGATTGTATGCTATGATTGATTATTGGATATTACTGTTCATGATAGCATGACATCTAGTTGCATTTAGTAGCTTACTGAGATTTTTCTCACCCCGTTTCTTGTTTCAAATTGTTTTTCCTTAACCCCCCCCCCCCCAGGAAAGCAAGTGGTATCGTTTGAGGTCCGTTGTATCGGGAGTCTTCTGAGCAGGTTGATCGCCTTTGGGGTAGTTACTCTTCAGGGCCTCTTTGTATATAGTTGAAAGGTCGTGGTTGTCCAGGGTTATGTATTTACTGTGGTCCTTTGGGAATTTATATTATTAACAGTTGTTCTTGCTTCCGCGTTTGTTTCTAGTCTCCGAGTTAAAATCTCGTTGAGGTATTGTTTGTTGGTATTGGTTTATAGTAGAATTCACGCGCCCGGTTTGGTATTTAGCATTTTGGAGATGTTAATTATGTAAATTTTATATTTATGGATTTTTAGAATTTCCGTGGCGTGACAATAACTGACCTTGCCCAATCTCTTCCCAGTGCCCCAAAAACAATTCCTTCAACTCAATTAACCATTGAGAGACCTATTCATCCCTCTTCCTCCCTATCTATCTCATCTGGAAATGGAAAAGCCATCCTTGTTGAAGACAACCCTTTTGACAAAGAAGCCTACTCTGCCTTATCTGATATGGAAAAGATTTCCAAATTTCATGAACTGGAAGAAAAGTTTGGTTTTGAGGTCACCTGGAAAAGTCTTGGGCTAGACAAAACCCCTCCTACTGGTCAATCTTCCTCCTCCATTCCTCCTTCCAGAATAGATGACCCCCACATTCACTCCAACTCATCCTTTGATATCATTTCTCCTGGTCCATACAACTCCTCAACAGATCCATTCTTCTCAACCAACTTGCTTCACCTATACTAAGTACTGGACCTACTCAAAATCCCAGCTGAAAATGACTGCTAGAGAGCTTGCTGGAAGAATATTTTTTGTGCACAATGAGTGGAAGACCTTCAGACTAGCCATGAACCACTTCTACATCCATGAGACTCCTTTTGTCCCCTCAAGCCTAACTGGAGGTAAAATGGCTCAATGGGAAAAGTTCTTCTCCCAATGGTTATCTCCCAAGCTCAATGAAGGCCTGCATATGCAATCTGGAGTAGTTCTGACCAAATGCATTGACCTCATCAAAGTCATATATTGGAAACTGGTCTGTGAAAAGATGTTTGCTTTTTATGCTCTCAAAAGATTATTTGGAGGAATCCTTCCTAGTCCTTCAATTTTCCCAAATGAACCATCTCTTCAAGACCCCTTTCATCAATATTCCTGCCCTCTAATACCTGATCCAGTTGTGCCTGCATACCCATCCACATTTCCTGCTGCCACTCATGAAGACATCAATGCAGTTGGGAACTATGTGAGAGCTCAAATGAAAGGACTCAGAATTGACTTGACCAAGCTTGTCCAAGAAACACTTGCTGGAAAGACAGTTGACCAGACTGAAGCTTCAACCCATCCTAGAAACTTCAGAGATGTCACTCAGGCTCAAGAAATATTTACCCAAGATCAACCACCATCAAGAGATCAAGCTACAACAAGACATCTTCTACTTGGTCCTGCTCCTTCAGTTTTAAGACAACTGGGAAAGAAGGAACCCTTGCTGAAAAAGAGTCAACTGATCAACCATGGCATTCAGTATGATGAAAGAATGAATCTCACTTGGAACAACAAGCTGTACTACTTCAGGTTCAACAAAAAGCAACTTCAACTCTAAATCTTGAAAGAGAAAGACATCTGACTACAGTAGACCTTGGAGAAGCACAACCTGAACCTGAGTACCAAAGTGATGACAGTATTGAAGCTCTATTTCACTAAGTCTTTTTATCTCAATACTTGCTCTATTATTTTTGAACAATTTTTTATTTTTTTTTATTTTTTTTTGGATGTAAGCTTAAACCTTTACATCTGTGATCTAATTGTGTATTGTTTCAACAGATTAATTTCTCTTACAGATGTTGCTATGCCTCTTAATTATTTCCCAAAAAGGGGGAAATTGTTAGAACCCTAGTTCTTAACTAAGTGTTTTGACAAATAAATTAAGAACACATCTTGGAGTAACAAAGAAGCAAACTGGAAATCATCAAGATACTCAAACTGATAATGATCAAACCTGCATCAGTCTTGGTCTACTATCTTCATAATCACATCGAGACAGCTGACCCTCAAGATAGCAGACCTTCAACAAATTGTTCAAAGCATCTCAGTCAAACTGACACATAAAGTCAAAAGTCAAAAACACTGTTCACAGAATTTAATAACTGACATATATATTTCCAAGATATTGAAGGCCGTTGGAACTCAAACGGATATAATATGAAGACCTATAAATAGAGACCTCTGCACACTGAAGAAATGCCTTCAAATACATTGTCTTAGCCATTACACAATTTGTTAAAAGCTTCTAAGCAAATCCAAATTGTCAAAGCACTCTTGATATTTATAAATCTGTGCTAATAACAAAAACATAGATCTCACATAGCTACATAAGAGCCAGTTTAGAGATCACCAAACCTTCACATTTGTGAAACCCTTTTCTTTTTCTTTTTTTCTGTACTTTGCAACAAGTACAAAGCTTAATTAGTGAGGCTAATTAGGTTAGAAAATTCTGAGGGAATTTTCTTGCAATTTATTGTAATTTCTTGACGAAGTATTATAGTGGATTGCTTCTTCACTGTTGAGGACAGTGAGGCGTGGATGTAGGAGAGTTGCTAAAAGCTCTGAACCACGTTATATCGTTGTGTTTGTGTCTTCTTATCTCACACTTATTCACACACTTATCACATATCATTTACTCATTAAATTCTTCTATTTATTTATCTTTTATTCCGCTGCATAACTCTACATACACACACTGCACCTCAAGACAGTCGACTTACTCTGTCAAGACAGTCGACCTCTTGTGCACTAATATTTTACCTGTTTAAGTGTATATTAAGGAACAGGTTCTTTCAGATCGGCCAGATCTCATCACCGTCGTCACCGCCGGGATCGCCTAAGAAACTTAGGTATCCGGCTTTGTTTTCCTCTAACTTGCTGCAATGTTGTGGCGGCCGCCGGCGACTCCCAACTCTCTTCTTCTTCTCTAGATCTCATCTCCAACTCCGGTAAAAATGAAGAGCGTAGTTTTTGTGTTTTTGTGGGAGTGTGCGTGTGTGCATTTCTGGGTGGTGAACGATGGTGGCTATGGGTGGTAAATGGTGTTTCTGGACACTCATTTTGGTGGTGCTAAGTGGTGGAGGTGTTGGATGGTGGTGAACGGCGGTGGCTATGGTGGTTTAAAGTGGAGGATGGGTGGGTGTTCATGGAAGATGATGAAAAGGGAAATGTTTAATAATTTTGTTAATACTACCTACTCCCTCCGTCCCATTTCAAATTGAAAATACTAGGTGTACACGGGAATTAAGAAAAAAGTAAAAAAATGTGATGTGTTGTGAGTGTAGATAGTTGGGTAGGAGAGAGAAAGTGGGGTAGGGAATAGTAAGTGGGTTAGTTGATGTGAGTATGAGAAGTGGGACCCACTAACTAAAAAGTATTAAAAAAAATTCCATTTAAAGATTTTGCAATTTTAGTTGGGCCACTCAAAATGGTAAATTTTGCAATTTGAAATGGGATGGAGGGAGTATGTCCCTAAATGAGTGTCCAAATTTTATTTTAAGTGACATCTGAAAATGTCAACTTTTTGTACATTTTGGTAGCAAAGATTCATATTTAATAATTTTGAAAAGAGAAATGTTTAAATTTATTTATAATTTTTTTTATTTTAAATTTATTATTTAGAAAATAATCTAAATCCTTTTATATTTAATATAGCTATTAGATTAATTTGTTTAATAATTTTGATAAATTTATTTTATATATGATAATTACTTATTTTATTATATACTTGATTATTTAAAAAAAAAGATTATTTTTTAAGAAAAAAAATTTATTTCATTTTTAAACCTTTTGAGTTTCAAAAATTTCACTAAAGCCCTTACTAACTAATATCATTACAAATCCATCCATTTAGTCGATCATGTGCACAACACATGTCACTTAACTGACTTTTCTAACGATTTTCGTCAAAAAGCCCTTAACTGCCGAAAATTTTAGATATTGAGCCTTGATCTAGCGGGAAAAAAAACCCAGGCCCCTTTTAGGCGCACCCCTCTGGAGTTCAGGCCATAATCTGTCATTAACCCATTTATAAATAATACACCATAACACAATATTATCCATAACATATTTTAAAATTTTACTAAATAATTAAATTAATTTAAAAGTGTTACTCAAAATTTTGACGACAAATATGGTGGGAAATTAGTTACTCCTTCCGTCCCGGACTAAGGTTTTTAGTTTGACTTTACACGGAGATTAAGAAAAAGTAAATGTTGTGAGTATGAAAAGTAAAGTAGGAAAAAATAGGAGAGAGAAAGTGGGTATAAATTTTTTGTTGTGAGAATGATAAGTGGGTCTCATTGTCCATTTTAAGTAATAAAGTGTTAAGATTCTTTGTTAGTACACCCTCTTTATTTGATTGATCCATGTCACGTGTCTTTTTATGGACTTTAGGAATCATGTAATGAAGTTATACTTCAATTTTCAGATAAGTCCATTTCTAGATTTTTATTTGTCATAGGGTGAGTCATGATCGGTTTGTCCTCAACGGTTTGGTTCTTCAAGCCGCACTCGTTGCTACTCGAACCGCCAGCATGAAGCCGCATGTCTTCATCAAAACCGCGTTATGCAGTTTTGATGAAACTGCACTTTAAGTTCATTCATGGAACCGTTCATGCTACTTTGGTGGAACCGCAGATTATTGAATGAAGAATTAAAGTTCTGTCATTCATTCTTTGAGACAAACATTCCCTTTACAACCATAAAAGAATCGATGATTTATGACTTGTCAAATAACTTCGAGTTAACTTGGAGTTTCTGCAAGGAATGTCAGTTTTTGTCCAGTAAATTAAAATGTTTACCGTTAGTCTTTTCTCTGCAATAAAGGACAATGTCAGGTAGTGGTGCTACAACTACCTAGGACTACAAGACAAAACCAAGGACGAAAATGACAGCTCAACCAATGGGATTTCAACATCAGTTGTACCATCAAGATTTGATTTAAATCTTTGTCCAACGGTCACAAGGGTGCACTGCCTATAAATAGCCTTCATTTTTCAATAATGAAGGTTGCTGAGCTTCAAGAGATAAATTTCCCAAGTGTTCAAAGTTTGCTTTGAAGATTTTACCCAGATATTCAAACATTCAAAGATCTTCTTAGCAAACCAAGAATTCTTCATCAAAGCTTCAGTCATTCATCCATTCATACTCAGCCTTATACACCGAAAGTTTTCACTTGCTCAACATCATTTAGATCATTAGAGCATTTGCTCCCTTTCCACACACACACACCCGATTTGTATGATCACATAGATTATACACTTCAAATACACTGGTTGTTATAATAGCTTTGATAGGTTAGATTGTTTATTTAGAGTTTAGATTTTTCATTGTAATCTTGTAAAAGCTCCTCTAAATTAATACAAGTCTAGTAGCTATTAGAAAATCTTAGACTAACCATCTAGGTAGAGGACGTAGTTCATTCAAAAACGAACCTCTTCAAATTTGTGTGTTTGATCTTTATTTTCTGTTTTGTTCTATATTTTATTGTTTGTGGTTTCTCACTAAGTTCATCTATGATATGATTAGTAAAATGAATTGTGTTTTCCTTTGATCCTTTAGCTTTAATTATCTTGTGCATCATTCTGTTTTTCAACCCAGTCAAACCGCCCAACTCTTTATCTATCCACTTTGGCCAAACCGAAAACCTCCGCTGTGTATTTTATAAGTTCGGTTCTAGTGCTTTGAACCGCAATTGACCAAACTGATAAGTACTCGGTTGAATTTTAAGGGTATTTTCAAAAAGTTGTAACCGCTATTCACCCCCTCTAGCGGTTCTATACCCTTGTTGCCCTCTGGGACCAACATAAAAGCAACTAACAACCTTAGTCTGAGATAAACAAAAAAGAAAAGTAAAAACCTTAGTTTAGTGTGGACCAGAGGGAGTACTCAATTACTTTGACACTTCAACTTCAGTATGGAAGTTTCTAACATCAAGTCAATGTACCAGTAACATTTTTACCAACTAAAGGTCTGTAAAAGCACACTAAGAAACATTACATTTTTTATTTTATTTTTCCACATTACATTACATATATGTCAAAACTAACATTGACAACAAATCTGAGACATTTAGTGATATATTTTCATTTATAGATTGATTTACGAGCCTACCAAAACTACTACATGAGACATATTCAAACTAAAAACTTTTCCTTTGCCCAAATCACAAAAACCTCAACGCACCGCTTTATAGCTTCTTTGTTTTCTGTGTAGCAATGTACACATAGAAATTAACCTTAAAATGTTTAATAATACAATAAAATATGTGGGATAGCGAAAGAAATAAAAATATCAGAAATATAATCAAGAAGAAATATCCGAATAGGGCCTAAAAATTTTAATTTTAGTATAATTGTGTTAGTTATCTCAATCTCAAATACAAAATAGTGCCTAAAATTTACAAAGAGTTATTACTTTCATGCCCTAATTTTCTAATATTGACAATTAGGGCATAAAGTGCAAAAATTTGTCCAATTTAGACCGGGATTTTTTTTTTTTTACGGTATTTATTGAAGATTCAATTAAATTACATGTCTTGCACGTGATTGACATAACAAATTGTTTTGAAATTATGAATAAATATGGGACTAGTTGCATTTTTCTGACAATAAAGGGGTGAAAATATATGAACCATAATTTAAAACTTATTCCATCTCATCTGCAACCACATTCTTTCTTGACCCAAAATTTATCCACCGGTCGTCCTTTCTACCAGCTCTTCCCAATCCAGCACCACCACACCATTCTGCAATGCCGCCTAATTTGCCTAAAACTACCAACTTCTCGGTACCATCCGCACTTACTGTCTCAGAGAAGAAAAACCCTTGATTTGAATCACATGAGGATGGATAATGATATGGAGAAATCCACTCGAATGAACATGCAACAATATTAGAATTGGGTCCTCATCCCTTTAAAATGCCTAGTTAAGGGGTGATGTTATCCAATTTATACAGTTGATCAATTTTATTCTTCAAATTAACGTGGGATACACAGGGATACACGGGTCTTCAACAAATATTGAATTTTGAAACTCTCCTGAAACAAAAATCTACGCATTTGCTTCACGAGTTGCTGAAACTTGCTTTCATGACTGTTTTCTGCTTGATTTTGGTTTGATGTGTGTGCTCGCGCAAAGTCGTGTGTCTGCATGTTTTTTTTTGGAAGTGGTATATTTGACGAGTTAGTTTTTTGAACCATTTTTTCTAAAGAAGATATAAAGAGTTTTGGTGAGTTATTTGCATTTCAAAATGGAGGTGGAGGTTGATGATATTGTTGAGACCGTGGAGAAGGAAGTTAATGGTGGTTTGAATAATGATGATTTTTGTTGGTGGTAATGGTGATGTTGTGGTGGAAGGACATAATTGGTTGAAATGTTAAATTGTGCATTTATTAGAGAAAAAAGTTAAATTAAGACTAAAAATAGTGATTTTTTATTTTTCTTTGAAATTCTTAACCATCTAATCTCAATTCTAGCCAACAGGAGGACCTCTACGACGAAGAAACTTAAACCTGGATAATTTTTTTAAAAGAAAAAAAAATTCAAATGTAGTACCTCTATCCCAAACTGTGATCAAGAACAAATTAAGAAAAGAAGATATTAGACATTTATTTTAGAATGAAATGATGAATTAAATTTTAAAACTGCTTCAAAAAATAATTCTTCTAAATTAATTTATTTCCTAATAAATTAATTTGTTTTATAGATACTTTTTATATAAATTATTGGATATTAAGAAAGGTATTTAATTTTAGCATAACCCTTTAATTTTAGGTATTTACATTTATCGGCTTAAGAGGTAACAACCAGTGCAAGACACATGTAACTTAACTTACTTATTTTAAAAAGACTTCGTAAACAAAAAGAACCTAAATTGGACAATTTTTAGCACTTTAGACCTTAAATTATCAAAACTGAAAAGTCAGTATCTGAATTAGCACGACTCAGTGGATATTAAGCCTTATTTGTATATTACCCATCCCAAAATTGGGAGGATGGGACTTTTCTTCAAAGTAAAAACGATTAGTTTGACAAAGCGAAAGAAAAGTTGACCAAAAGGTCAAACCATCTCAATTAGGTATAATTATAAGTTCCTACCTTTGAAACATGGCACTCATTGAATAAGTCCAAGCAAGATGACCAAGACTATGTATTGCAGCCTTTTGTTCTAATTTTGCTCAAAGCCATCACAATTACCTCCTTCTTTTGCATTTGAATTTTAGAATGCATAATATTGCCTGCATTATTGAGAAAGAATAAAAGAATTAATCAAATGCACATATGAATCAATTGTAATTAGTTCATGCACCACAACCTAAGTAAGGTCTTGTCCGGTGCACAATTTTAAAAAACAGAGATTTTTGAAAACGAAGTTTTTTTTTTTTACGCTATTATTTTGAGCGGCTAAAAATATTTTTAAAAAACTCCACTCGAAAACTCTCTATTAATAAGACACTTGATTACTAAAAAACTGGCTTTTTTCAATCTATTTTGAACGGGCAATGTCGATTTTTTTTTCAAATAATAGGGTTTGGAATTTTTATCTACCAAAGTACTACCCAAATTCAACTATGTACCAAAATGACACTTTTTTATGAAAGCGTCACTGGCAATCACGTTTTTACCTAGAAAACGGCACTACCAGTGCCGTTTTCAGTGTTGACCAAAATCCAAAATTTGACTCCTCAGCCGGGTTGGTTTTGGGTGGGTTTAATGGACCTTTTGAACCGGTTTAGGGTTTTTTAAGTGCGCTGACACCAAAAGAAAAAAAAAATAAAAAATGAAAAGCGGCATTACAAGTGACGTTTTTAGGGTTTCAAAAAATTCGAAAATGTCACTTGTAGTGACGTTTTCAGCTTGAGGTATATTATATATGCGCAGCCTCAGTTCTACATACATACACTGCCCACTTGCCAAAAAAAAAAAAATACACTGCCCACTCTCCTTTCCTTTCATTATTTTCAACTATCTTCTTCTCTCACATTTCATTCATACCCAAGTGCTGCTCAAGTGCTGAAAAAAAACGTAAAAGCGTTACTAGTAGTAACGTTTTCTTCACAGATTTTGATTAATTCCAAAAACGTCATTGGCAGTGACGTTTTTACCCTTAGATAAACCGGCATTTCCCAAACATTATTTTCAACTCTCTTCTTCTCTCTCAGTTTCCGCATTATTTTCACTCTCTTCTTCTCTCTCATTTCATTCTTATCCAAACCCAAGTGCTGAAAAAAAATTGCAAATTTTGTGAGGTGAAGATTCAAAGCATTTAAGGTATATTTTAATCTTTCTTATATGTGTTAATTTGTTTAATATAATTAAATTTCGAGTTATTAGATGCTTTTTTGTTATATGCATTGCTAATAAATTAGGATTTTGACAGTCGAATTCATTTGTTTAGGAGTAAATATGAGTGGAGTTCCACTTATTTTCATGTGCTACTGGGGAGGAGATGATGAAAACCCGTTTGAAGGTAGCCATTTTGAACAGGGGCCGAATGTGCACTTAAAGCAAAAACTCGATGGAGGTACAAAAAATTGATTAAGTAGTTATATAAGAAAATTGGGGTAGATTGAACCAATGTTAAGTTGAAAGTTATTTGTAGATATCCTCATCTGGTCGGCAATGGGTTTGCAAATTACATTCCGTTTCCAGTCGAGAATGATATGGGTATGGAAGTCATGTTTGATGTTTCTGCTCAATTAGGTGGGATGAGTAGCTTGCAGTTGTATGTTGTCATGAATTTTGTTGATAATGTACCTTCTAATGAGTTTGAAACAGGAGAGAAGCCGATACAAAATGAGTATTTTCATGACATGGATAACTTTCAGATGGGTTCTTCAAGTTACTACCCTGAGAGAGATGTTGATGAGTTTGAAACACATGTGGAAGAGGAAGAGGAAATGGAAGTGGGGGAGGAAGAAGAGGTAGAGGAACGTGAAGATGGTGATGATATAGATTATGAAGCTCATTTCCTTGAAAATGAAGAGGGTGATTCTGGATATGAAGATTGTGCGAGTCCAACTGATGTTAGCGACAATGAGGGTGATGATGGGGAAGGTGATGATTTGGGAGCACACATGATTACTTTTAATGAGCCGCAGAATCAACTGTATGATAGAGGAGACTATCAATTTTACCGCGATATTGGGGAAGGATCGGAGATTTATGATGATAGTCAATATAAGTTTTCAGAATGGGATGCGGAGAAAGATGAAATCGCCAAAGGTATTCGCTTCTCAAAGAAGATTGAAGTGCAGTATGAAATAAAGAAGTATCATATTAAGAAAAATCTGCGGTTCAGGGTGAAAAGGAGCACAACGCGAAAGTGGACTATTGAGTGTTTGGTGAAAGAGTTTCCATGCAATTTCTATGTGAATGTGAGCATGAAGAATGGTGGGTATTGGGAAGTAACTAAGTACAACGGTCCACATTCTTGCTTGGCATCAGATGTTACCGGAGATCATCCCAACTTAGATGCTCAGTTTATAGGACGAGAAGTTATGGAATTCATCAAGGCTGATCCTGAGTACAAGATTGCGCTTGTTAAGGCAACAATAAAAGCAATGCATGGTAAGGATATTTCATATCGGAAGGCATGGTGTGGAAAACAAAAAGCCATCGCTCAAGCATTTGGGGACTGGGAAGAGTCTTACACAAAGTTTCCACGTTTGTTAGGAGCTATTCAAAAGTGGAACCCTGGCACCATTGTGGAGTATTCTAATCGTCCTCATGTTGGTCCTCCAGGGGCGTTTGACCGTGTGTTTTGGGCATTTGGCCCTTGTTTGGAAGCATTCTCTCATTGTCGTCCTGTCATTTCTGTTGATGGCACTTTCTTGCATGGAAGATATAAAGGGGTAATACTTATTGCTATGGGTGCTGATGCAAATGATAGTTTACTTCCACTTGCTTTTGCTATTGTTGAAAAAGAGGACCATCCAAACTGGTATTGGTTCTTACATCTTGTTATCAAACATGTTATTAGGGGTCGAGAAGTTTGTTTGATATCTGATCGTCATAGTGGCATCCTTGCCACGGTTGGAGATAATTCATGGCCACGAACTGTTGTGCACAGGTGGTGCATGTTGCATTTGCGAGCAAATTTCCTTTACGCTCACAAGGGTGTAGGCTTGAAAGATCTTTTTTGGCGTGCTGTTAGCGCCACCCAGGACAGGAAGATGAAAAATTTTATGGCTCAGATTCGTATAATCAATCCCGAGGCAATTAAATGGTTTGAGTTGTTGGATGCGAGAAAGTGGTCATTGGCGCATGATTCTGGATATAGGTACGGCATTAAGACTACCAATTTGTCCGAAGTTTTTAATGGTGTCATGAAAGGAGCACGGGGGATGCCTATTTCAGGAATTGTTGAGACTGCCTTCTATAGGTGTGTGGAATACTTTCAGAATAGACTCTCAGGATCAATAAGGGCATTAGGGGGGTATCCTGGTAACCCCAACATAAATGCGAGACTACAGTTCAGTCAAAGGGTTCAACTTAAATATGACTTCAACTTGAAGAAGGCTGGCTATCATCATGTTATAAGGTTTAACAATACGTCAATGGGGGTTTATCAAGTGACAACTGGAAAACGCGGTGAAAGAGGTGGAAGGGTTCAAGTCGTGGAGTTGGGTCCTCGAACATGCACTTGTGGCAAATGGGTGCAATATCATTACCCTTGTTCGCATGCTCTTGTGTGCTTCAAAGCCCAACATGTCGATGGTTTGAATTCCATTGATTCCTTTTACAGTCTTGAGGCGTACTACAATACATGGAGGGGCACTTTTAATCCGATCCATGACGAGGCTTATTGGGATGTAGATGGTCGTGTCCCAAGTTTTTATCCTAACCCGATGCACCGACGTGATAAGAAGCAAGGAAGACCTAAATCAAGGCGGATTAGAAATAGGATGGATTGGCAGGTGGAGAAAAGGAAGTTTCGTTGCGGGATATGCAAGGGAGAAGGTCACACTAAAAGAAGGTGTCCAACTATTAGGGAGCAGAATTAAA
Organism: Campanula takesimana; assembly: GCA_026119855.1. Lineage (NCBI taxonomy): Eukaryota > Viridiplantae > Streptophyta > Magnoliopsida > Asterales > Campanulaceae > Campanula > Campanula takesimana. The sequence continues at coordinate 1,319,280 of JAOWBW010000012.1, forward strand.
TGTAATTTTCTAGTACTTGTAATATGTTTGTTTAACTATTCGTGAATGTTTGTTTTATTTGAACTTTGAACTTGTAATATGTTTAGGTATTATGTTTAACTATTCGTGAATGTTATTTTATTTCTTAAACTTAAATTACTAAGTGTTATTATTTTAATTGAACCTGTAATATATATATTTACTTGTGAATGTTATTTTATTAAGTGTTTGAAAAAATGATGCGGAATATTGGTTTTTTACTTGATAAAAAATAACATGTCCAACAAATACTTCATTAATCATCGCAAACACTTACTGACCACATCCCGGTCACGTAGGAAAATATTACATAAATAAAATTATTCAGTGACCACATCCCGGTCACATAGGAAAATATTACTTGAAAAAAAAAACGTATATTGCCAAATTTAAAGTTAACATACATACACATAAAATTTCCCAAAGCTATTATTTGAAAAAAAATTCGTTTTTTTGTATATGCATTGTTAATAAATTAGGATTTTGACAGTCGAATTCATTTATAACTGAAACGAGGTTACTCCGTTAAATTGATAACAAAAACGTGGCTGCTCCGTTAAATTTATAACAAAAACGTGCGAATCCTGTTAAATTTCTGACATTTCTAGTTAATATTTTGACAGAAAGTGATATTTTTGTGACATTTCTGACAATAAACACAAAGATTTAACATATATTGCCAAATTTAAAGTTAACATACATACACATAAACACAAACTAATTTAAAAAAAAAAAACGTGCAATTCCCATTAAATTTGTAACAGAAACGAGGCTGCTCCGTTAAATTTTTAACAGAAACGTGTGAATCTCATTAAATTTCTAGCAGAAATGAGGCTGCTCCGTTATATTTATAACAAAAACTACGCTGCTCCGTTAAATATAAAAAAAAGTGTGAATCCCGTTAATTTTCTGACATTACTGTTAACTTTTTGACCGAAAGTGGCATTTTTGTGATCTTTCTAACAAATAAACTCAACCTAAGGCTAAATTACTTCAAAATCACAAAAACGTTACTACGAGTAACGACTTCAAAATCACAAAAACTTATAAACACAAACTAATTAAAAAAAGAAAAAAAAAAGTATGAATAATACTAACCTTATGATTTTAAAAACGTTACTACGAGTAACGACTTCACCAAAATTTTCAAAAATTTCCTCTGCTCTTTCTCAGCTCAACAATGGCAGTTTTTTTTTTTTCTTTTTTTTTTCTTTTTCTTTTCGTGTGTGCTCTGTGAAGAAGGGAAGGGGTGCTAGGGTTTAAGAAGGGAGGGAAGGGGTGGGTGGGTGGGGAGCCAAACTGACACCACCCGTGACTTTCCAGAAAACGGCATTGCCAGTCACGTTTTCTACTTTCCCAGAAAATGTGATTGCCAGTCACGTTTTCTTCTTTATTTTTTGTCTTTATCGGCCATGCGCGTACCCTAACCCCAATTACCCTAAACCGGTTCAAAAGGTCCATTAAACCCACCCAAAACCAACCCAAAACCCACCCAAAACCAACCCGGCTGAGGAGTCAAATTTTGGATTTTGGTCAACACTGAAAACGGCACTGGCAGTGCCGTTTTCTAGGTAAAAACGTGATTGCCAGTGACGCTTTCATAAAAAAGTGTCATTTTGGTACATAGTTGAATTTGGGTAGTACTTTGGTAGATAAAAATTCCAAACCCTATTATTTGAAAAAAAATTCGGCAATGTCAGGCTTACAAAAGAAGTTTACAAAATGAAGAATACAAAATGTGTTGGCGATTTTTCATTGGCTACATCGATGGTGGACCCGACACACTCTAATTAAAAACACCAATACAATTATGACACTTCATTTTGTAAGCCACATTTTGTAACTTTATTATTTCCCCTTTTGAACACACCACTCAACGAAAACAAGCCCTATGTAATGAATGTGTCATTGGTTAACAATTTCTTCTTTGGTTTGAAGAGCTTCAAAGTTCAAACACTAATGACGGTTAGCCACCACCATCTGACTCAAACTTTACATGAAATACCAACATTATTAATTTTGAAAATATATCCATTAAGAAAATAAAAGAATCTTCCTCTAGAAAGTACTGTATAAAAAATTTATTATTGTACATTGAAAAAATTACCAATATACTCAGTTTAATAATAGGGATAATTAAGTCATAAGCTTTTGGTAAAAATGTAAGTAAGTTAACCAAACAAGTCAAAGTAGGAAAATTCAAATTTTCATAATCTTTTGATAAATACACACTTGTTGGTGAGAGTCAAAGTTCAAATAGACTTAAAAAAAAAATACTCCATTTATCCCGAAATATTTTTTTCATTTGTCATTTTTCACTGTCAAAAAAAATAAAAAAAATTTATTTCTATAATTTATAATTTAAGCTTAAATGTGCATAAACACAACATGGTCAATAAAGCTCGATTGAGATCTGAAAGAGACTCATCAACCTCGATCCCTTCTAAATCAGCTAGATTGAGATCTGAAAGAGACTCATCAACCTTCAAGAATTCACGTTCAAGAGTCAATAGTTAAAGGGTCAAATTTGTCATCTATTGACCGTTATGCAAGTATTTATATCTTTAAGAAGTTTAAATAGTAAAGTGTGATGATAATTTGGGACGGAAGGAGTGAAGAGTATTAGACAACCGAAGTGACCCGAACCTTAAAAATAGTCCGACATGGTGAGGGTGAGACTCTGGTGCTTAAAAATTACATCTAAATACTCCTTCAGTTTCAAATTAAGTGCCCACCCTTCTATTTGCACGAGGATTAATAAATAGCGGAAGTGAATTTAAGTGTTGTGAGTATGAAAATAAGGTAGGAAAGAGAAAGTGGGGGTATGAAATAGTAAATTGATTGGTGTTGTGAGTATAAAAGTAACATAAAATAAAAAAGAGAATGAGTGAGGAATAGTATATTTTTTTTGCCATTTCAACGAATGGACACTTACTCTTGCTCTAAAATAGACTAAAAGAAAAAAGTGAACACATACTCCCTCTCTTCTGGAAAGATAGTCTCATTTTGATTTTTATGGTCAACAAAAATGAACTTTGACCAAACATTGATGTCAAATCTAATTATCACAATAAAATTCTAAAATGTGTTAGTGATTAATCATTTAATGATTAATCAATTATAACTTTTAGAATTTTACTAGAATAATTAGATCAACACCAATGTTTGGTCAAAATTCATTTTGTTGACTGTGAAAAGTTAAAATGAGACTATATTTTTTAGAGAGAGTGGGTATTATTTATTGTGGAATCTGGACGAAGGGAGTATTTTTTTTTTTTTTTTCTTTTTCTTTCACATCAAGAATGGGCCAAGACACACCATGGGTACGCTGGGTCATTCCCTTAAGGCAATGGCCCATTTTGTTTAATGATTTACGAAGTGATTGACTACTTCTTTTCAAGGTTTACAATTTAAATTGAATGAATAAATAATAATAATAATAATAATAATAATAATAATAATAATAATAATAATAATAAAAAAAAAACTTGTTCTAATCTATCTTATTAGTGCAACTCCAATGATAAGTTCCAAAATCAAATTTGATTACCTATATCATAGTACTCTCTCTATCCCAGAAAGGTAGTCTCATTTTGATTTTTTATAGTCAATAAAAATGAACTTTGACCAATCATTGGTGTCGATCTAATCATTCTACTGAAATTCTAAAATTTGTAATTGATAAATCATTAAGTTGTTTATCAATAATATTTTTTAGAATTTTTTTGTGATCATTAAATTGACATCAAAGTTTATTTTTATTGATCATAAAAAATCAAAATGAGACTATCTTTTAGGACAGATGGAGTATTAGTGTGTCCAATAGTGCAAGGAGCAAGTATCAAATTTTGGTACGGTATAAAAGCAAGATAACAAAATTTGCTACTTTATTTATACTTATAGTACCACACAAAAATTGATGCTTCTTCACTATTGGAGACACTATACTATTATATAAGTATCAAAATTTAATTTTAAATAGTAAAATTTAATTTTGAATTGATAATTTTAAAATCATTAATAAAATGTACTCCCTCCGTACACTTTAAGGTTCTTACTTTTCTTTTTGATATGTCCCAGTTTAAGGTTGTTAGTTATTTTATTTCTTAAATAGCAAAGTATGAATAATGTTTTGGACATTCTTGTCCTCATAATGTTCATATATTACAAAAAAAATCATCACTTATCCATCTATTTTTAACTCACTTGATTTATGAATGGACAGGTATATCCTCCCCCACATTACTATTGTTGACCCAATTTTGCATTAGTTTCTAAATTAGCGTGCAAAGTCAAACTAAAAACATTAAACTGGGACGGAGTGAGTAATATATATATATATATATATATATATATATATATATATATATATATGTTTTTCTTTATTTTAAATTCAATTATTATTATTTAATGTTACTCATATTTAATTATTAATACTATTTTGAATATGAAAGAAAACTAATAAAATGAAATTAATAATTTAAATTATTAATTTGATACCTACTAATACTATCATATATGTTACTACTTTTAATACTCACTCCATCACACCTCACTAGAGACCTAAGAGGTGGACATAATAACTAAGGAAAAAGAATAAAATAAGGAAAATATGTGGTAGAAAATGAAGAGAGAGAATTAGTGGGGTTAATAGTAGGTTGGTTGAATGAATTGTGTGGTGGAAATTGAAAAGAGAGAATGAGTGGGTGGGGTAGATTGAATATAAAATTATAAAAATATAACCATTTTAGGGAGTTCAAATGAAATGAGATGGGCCAAAATAAAAATAAGTCTCAAGTGATGTGGGATGGAAGGAGTATATGTTTCAAAAATTTATTTTTGATACTTATTATTAAAAATTGTAATTTGATATCCTCTGAATAATGATACGTATGTAGGGATGGCAACGGGTCGGGTTCAGGGCAGGTTTCATCAAAACCGAATCCGACCCTAACATTGAAGAGGGTGAACCGAACCCGACCCGACCAGCAGAGAGCGGAATGTTAGATCAATGTGGCTTGCAACACAAATAATTTGGTACCTTCCATAAATAAAATCATAACTATGACATTAATATAAAGTATGGTCAAAATAGTCAATATGTGTAGAATCCCTGAAATGTTATTTATCTATCTTTGATGGGCAAGATGGTAAATCAACATTGCTTTGAAAATGAATAGGTATGGTCCCTATTTGAAGTGTCACCATGTTTACTATATAAATGCCCCTCCATCAAGCCTTAAACACACTTGATTCTTACTTTCTCTCATCTAAATTATCTCTTCATTATTGAAAGAACTTTTGAGAGACTAAGAGACACTTTCATTTAGAAGATCATCTCCCTACATTATCTTCTACTTCATTCTTATTCTCCCTTCAAGACATCAAGATGGATTCAACAGGTATACATTTATTATATGCTTCCGCTTCATCTCTTCCTCTTTCTCTTACTTAAATATGAGTGTGACATTCAGGGATTAAAATTGTTCTATCAATTGGTATCAGAGCCCCGCTCATTATTTAGTTTGAGTTTGAGTTCTTGTATTAAGAAAAAGCATTAAACCGCTTTAACTATGATTCATTTTCCCTGTTGAATCTTAAGGTTTTTGATGTCGATTAGGGACTCTAATTCGTTAATAGAGTGCTGATGATCTTCATCTAAATTAAGTAAATGGTTTGAAAAGTTTTGTTCTTTAAAATGGTTCATGTGAGACTATCCCTTAAAAGCATGGTTTATGTTGTAATAAACATACCATGTGGATCTACTCACTTGATTCCACTAATTTAAAGCAAGATTATTCCTATATAACGTGGTTTTATGTTTTAAGTACATACCATGTGGATCTACTTGCAATTCATTAATTTTGGGAAATTTTTAGACAAAATTCAGAAGTGCAGAAAATCGCCTTGCTCGGCCGAGTCCTTTGCTTTGCTCGGCCGAGCATATGAAAAGGCGCGAACTGCTCTGCCGAGTCCTTTGTTTTGCTCGGCCGAGCAGATGAATAGGCGCCAAAATTGACATAAACCGGTTGGATCTTTGGTCGAATCCGGTCGGGTTTTTGGCTATGCCCGGTCGGACCAAGACTTGCACGGCCGAGCGTTGGGATTTGCTCGGCCGCGCATTGTATGTCAACAAAGGCAAAATGTTCTGATTAAAAGTGCTCGGCCGTGTCCTTTGTTCTGCTCGGCCGAGCAGATCAATTTTCAAACAATCTGATTTAAAGTGCTCGGCCGAGCACTTTCCTTGACTCGGCCGAGCAGTCACTGTTCACAGATTTTTGGAAAAATTCTTATTTTCTGTACAACTTTTGTTTCCCTTGGACAAAACATTAATTTTTCAAACCTTAAAGCCCTGATTAATTATATGCTTAAATAATTTTATTCATTATTTAAATAATATTATCACCTAAGTGATTAACGTTATTTAAATGCAAAATTATTAAAGTGTTGAATGTTTAAGATATGAATGACTTGAATTTTCCAAAGAAGATCTTGACATTTGACTAACGATGGTATATCAGGCTGGAAACCTTGACTGGTCTCCTCAACCATCCGAACGGATTGGTGGAACGACTAAGGTTGAACAACGCCACGTACTAAGAAAGTCTTAAGCATTCTTGTGATGACGTATAAAATGAACATTTGGTAATTTTATTAAATGCTTAAGACTACCCAAAGGAAGATTAAGCATTTAATCAAATATTGTTCAAATTACTTGTCATCTAAAGTAGTTATTTATGAGTCAATTCGCAATCCAAAGATTAGTTTTGATGTCATGTTAATTGCTTTATTGATGGATTTCATTTGATATAATTAATCTTTTAATTCATAATGTAGTTACTTATTATTGTTTTGTATTCATTCTTGTTCTCGATTCCCAGATTTACTTAACGTTTCTTCTATTACTGCTGCGATGAGCACAATTCCGATGCTTAATGGGACAAACTTTAAAACTTGGAAAAACAAAATTACTATGATCTTGGGCTGCATGGACATAGACCTCGCATTTAGGGAGCCTATTCCTCTTCCTCTTAGTGAAGATAGCACCGCTGAGGACCGCTTGAACTCTGAGAAGTGGAAACGCTCTAATCGCGTAAGTCTTATGATCATGAAAAATGTCGTTCCGGAGGCATTTCTTAACAGTGTCCCCGAGGACGTTGATGCTAAAACTTTTCTTGAGACCCTTGAAAGGCGCTTTGCTAAAAGCGAAAAGTCGGAAACAAGTTCTTGTTTAAGAAAGCTTGTTTCCATGAAGTACAAGGGTACTGGGAACTTAAGGGAGTATATTTTAGAAATGCTTCACTTATCAACTAAACTAAAAGGACTTAAGTTAGAGATATCGGAAGATCTTCTCGTCCATTTAGTGTTGATTTCTCTTCCTCCTCAGTTTGGTCACTTTGAGGTGACCTATAATTGTCAAAAAGACAAGTGGGATATTAATGAATTAATCTCACATGTGACACAAGAGGAAGATAGGTTGAAGCAACCTAAAATTGAAGGTGCTCATTTAGCATCCACCTCTTCTCATGGGACTAAGAGAAGAGGGAAGGAAATTGCGGTAACAAGCAATAAGAAGCCTAAAGGATCATCTGATGATCGTAAGGAAAAGAAGTGCTTCTTTTGCAAGGACCCGAGTCATATGAAGTACGACTGCCCTAAGTATCACGCTTGGCGTGCTAAGAAAGGTATGTCATTTGGTCTTGTTTGTACTGAGGCTAATTTAGTTTCAATTCCTACATATACATGGTGGTTGGATTCTGGTGCAACAACTCACATTAGTATGTCTATGCAGGGTTGCCTGAATTACCGAAGACCCAGTGAAGGTGAAAGATTCATCTATATGGGAGCTGGGAACCCGGTAGAAGTCATAGGCATTGGAACCTTTAGATTGTTGTTAAGTACAGGATATTATTTTGTATTAAATAATACTTTTATTGTACCTTCGTTTAGAAGGAATTTAATATCTATCACTGTTCTGGACAAAGAGGGTTACTCTTGTTCATTTGGTAATAATAGATGTGATTTATATTTCAATTCCATTATTGTTGGTACTAGTACTTTATCGAGTAGTGATAATCTTTATTTGCTTAACACTACTCAAACAATCAATGAGTCCCACAACAATGAAACTAAAACTAAAAAGCGAAAGTTTTCAAGTGAAAATTCTTATACCTTATGGCATAGGCGTTTAGGTCATATCTCCAAAAGGAGAATTGACAAGCTTGTGTCTGAGGGAATCATAAATAAACTTGATGTTCCTGAAAAGGACTTTTGCATTGAATGCCTAAAAGGAAAGTTTACAAACTCGAAAAGAAAGGTATCCTCGAGAGCCTCAAGCGTCTTAGAACTAATACATACGGATATTTGTGGGCCATTCCCTTCTCCTTCTTGGAATGGTCAACAATATTTTATTACGTTCATAGACGACTACTCTCGATATGGATACATTTATTTGCTTCATGAAAAGTCTCAATCTTTGGACGTTTTCAAGTCTTTTAAGGCCGAAGTTGAAAATCAACTAGGTAAGACTATTAAGAACGTTAGATCCGATCGTGGTGGTGAATACTATGGTCGGAATGACGGTTCGGGAGAACAACGTCCGGGTCCTTTTGCTCGCTATTTGGAAGAGTGTGGGATTGTCCCTCACTACACTATGCCGGGTTCACCTAGCATGAATGGTGTAGCTGAGAGACGTAATAGAACCCTTCAGGATATGGTAAGAAGTATGGTTTCTAATACTTCTTTACCTCACTCATTATGGGGCGATGCATTAAAAACCGCAACTTATCTTCTAAATAGGGCTCCCTCTAAGGCCACTAACAATAAAATCCCTTATGAATTATGGACGAATAAGAAACCGTCCCTAAATCATCTTCATGTATGGGGTTGTCCAGCAGAAGCTAGGCCTTATAAGCCTAACGAAGGAAAACTGGACGCTAAGACAGTTAGTTGCTACTTTGTGGGGTATGCCGAAAGATCAAGGGGCTATAAATTTTACAACCCGAAAACTAGAACCTTTTTTGAAACAGGAAACGCTAGGTTCTTTGAGGATGTTGAATTTAGAGGGGAAATTAGGAATAATAATTTTGAATTTAAGGAAGAGGAATCCTTTTCTATACCTCTTCCCTTAGTAGTCCCAATTGAAAATCAAGTACTTGTACCTGAAATTCAAGAGGAACAAATTCAAAATATTGACTCCCCTATAAATATTGAACAACATGAAAATGTTGATCAAAATGAGGAAATTCAACAACCTCAAAATGAGGTAGAACCAGTGCCCTTAAGGAGATCCAATAGAGTTAGAAGATGTGCCATTTCGGATGATTATGAGGTGTATCTTGCAGAGAATGAAGGACACCTAGGTTTAGTGGGAGATGAGCCTCTCACCTTCCATGAAGCCATTAAAGGTCCTAATTCTCATAAGTGGATCAATGCCATTAATGAAGAGTTAAAATCTATGAAAGACAACGACGTTTGGGATCTTGTCCCATTACCGAAGGATGTAAAACCGATTGGTTGTAAATGGATATTTAAAACCAAAAGGGATTCACAAGGTAATGTGGAAAGACATAAGGCTCGTCTTGTTGCTAAAGGTTTCACTCAAAATGAAGGTATTGACTACAAAGAAACATTCTCTCCGGTGTCTTCTAAAAACTCCTTTAGGATCATTATGGCTTTAGTGGCACATTATGACCTTGAGCTTCATCAAATGGATGTAAAAACTGCTTTTCTCAATGGAGACATTGAGGAAACCATTTATATGAAGAAACCAGAAATGGTGGATGATTTGGAACAAACTAATCATTTAGTTTGTAAACTTAAGAAATCCATTTATGGGCTCAAGCAAGCTTCCCGTCAATGGTATCTCAAATTTAACCAAGTAATTCTTTTATTTGGCTTTGAAATGAATATTGGTGAAGATTGTATATACCATAAGTTCAGTGGGAGCAAGTTTATATTCTTAGTCTTATATGTGGATGATATTTTGCTAGCTAGTAATGATATAAACCTTCTAAAAGAAACTAAGAAATTTCTTTCAAACAAATTTGAAATGAAAGATCTTGGTAAGGCATCTTTTGTATTAGGAATCCAAATACACCGTGATCGCTCACGAGGTACTTTAGGATTATCACAAAAGGCCTATATAAAGAAGGTATTACAAAGGTTTAGCATGCAAAACTGTAAACCACATGACACCCCTGTCTCTAAAGGAGATAAATTCAGTCTCAATCAATGTCCCAAAAACAATTTTGAAACCAAGTATATGGAAAACATCCCTTACGCATCAGCAGTAGGAAGCTTAATGTATGCTCAAGTCTGTACTCGTCCAGACTTAGCTTTTATTGTTGGAATGCTTGGTCGATACCAAAGCAATCCGGGGAGAGAACATTGGGTCGCAGCCAAAAGAGTGATGCGGTATTTACAAAACACCAAGGACTACATGCTTACATATTCAAAGTCGGATCATCTTGAGATCGTTGGGTATTCCGATTCCGACTTTGCTGGATGCCAAGACAGCCGTAAATCAACGTCTGGGTATGTCTTCACATTAGCCGGTGGAGCAATTTCTTGGAGAAGTGCCAAGCAGACACTCGTAACTTCCTCTACCATGGAAGCCGAGTTTGTTGCTTGTTTTGAGGCATCCAATCAAGCTATATGGCTGCGTAAATTCATTGAGGGACTCCGTATTGTCGATAGGGTCGAAAGACCTATTAAGCTATATTGTGACAATAGGGCAGCGGTCTTGTACTCCAACAATAACAAGAGCTCGTCAAAGTCTAAACACATTGACATTAAATTTCTTGTTGTAAGAGAGAGGGTACGAAATGAACAAATAGAAATACAACTTATTGGTACAAACTCTATGTTAGCGGATCCGTTTACTAAGGCGTTATCACCTTTAGTGTTTCACGAGCATGTTGCTCATATGGGTGTAACAACTTTTGATAACAATTAATATAGTGGGAGTTTATGTTGTTTTCTTCAATTTTATTGTTCTATTATTATTTAAAGTTTGATCTCATTTGGTTAAGTTGGACTAGTTGGAAGAATATGTATATATTCATTAAGATCCATGCTACACATCCATACTTTTGATCTATGTCATTTAGTTGAATTAGTATATGTAATTATAGTGGGTTTAGTTGCGAATCAATTACAACGACTGCCCCTTTAGTTCTATACTTGTATGGCTAATGGACGAGATTGTTATAAGTGATAACAAAGTGCACATTTGGGTTATCATTTATGTTGTACTTATGATTTAAAGGAATAAATTTGTTTTGCAACCCAAGTGGGAGATTGTTAGATCAATGTGGCTTGCAACACAAATAATTTGGTACCTTCCATAAATAAAATCATAACTATGACATTAATATAAAGTATGGTCAAAATAGTCAATATGTGTAGAATCCCTGAAATGTTATTTATCTATCTTTGATGGGCAAGATGGTAAATCAACATTGCTTTGGAAATGAATAGGTATGGTCCCTATTTGAAGTGTCACCATGTTTACTATATAAAGGCCCCTCCATCAAGCCTTAAACACACTTGATTCTTACTTTCTCTCATCTAAATTATCTCTTCATTATTGAAAGAACTTTTGAGAGACTAAGAGACACTTTCATTTAGAAGATCATCTCCCTACATTATCTTCTACTTCATTCTTATTCTCCCTTCAAGACATCAAGATGGATTCAACAGGTATACATTTATTATATGCTTCCGCTTCATCTCTTCCTCTTTCTCTTACTTAAATATGAGTGTGGCATTCAGGGATTAAAATTGTTCTATCACGGAACCCAAACTCTCCCCGACCCGGAGTGTATAAATATCTAATTTTTTCAGCTCATATTTATTTGGGCACAATCTATGTTTAGGCCTAAATTTGAACCAGTTGTATAAATCAGTCTTAAATTATCAAACCTCACCCACTAACAACTATAAATGAACTTTGATCAAACATTGATGTTGATCTACTCATTCTAGTTAAATTGTAAAAATTTTAATCGACAAATCATTAAGTGATTTATCAATAACATTTTTTAAAATTTCATTGTGGTCATTAGATTGACACAAATATTTGGTCAAAATTTATTTAAATTGATAATAAAAAATCAAAATGAGATTATTTTTTTGAGGTAGAGGGAGTACTTTAAATTTTGTTTTGCTTTTATCTACGACCGGAAAAAAAAAGGTGAAAAGAAAGACGAAATAGCGTTTACTTTTGAGTGTCCATATGACAAAGGAGTCACTAAGCATGCCAGATAATGTACGTCTTTACACCCTAATTCTGACGTAACTTGCTTTAATTTTTTGTAGCATCACTTCTATACTCCATCCAAAAAAATAAAAGACAAACACTAGAGACCGTCTCGTCACATCGCGTGAGACGGATCTTCCATGGGTCAAACCCATAACCCGCCCAGCTGTAACCCGCTCAAACTTGTTCTTTGTCCTCCCAGCGCGCACATTTAAAAAGAAAAACTCTCATAATTTTAAAATGCAATATCTTGTGATTTTGAAGTCGAAAAAAAATCTAAAAATACCGGTGTGTTCGTCTCGACGAGACGAATAAAACTAGATAGATCATGATATAGTTTGATTTTAAAAAAAAAAAAAAAATTTAACACACAAAAAAATTGGGATGCTCGTCTCCTAAGATGTAACACGTTCTTATAAAGAAAGTAACAGTTTGGTCTTAAAAAAGTAATACTTTATTGTAAGATGTAACAGCAGTTTCGCAAAATAATATAAATAGTTTTTGTGGTTAGAAAAAGTAATAATTGAATGTAACACAATGCATCTATGATTGTAATATGTTATATAGATGAATGTAACAGTTTATAGGTTAAATGTCACATTTTTTTTTAAAAAAAGTAAAAAATAATGTATATAATCGGTTTTGCATTTCAATTGAATGTAAAACCCTAGAAAAGTGTTACAATTGAGAAAAATAAATGTTACATTCATTTATTATAAAATGTAACATTAGTTTAGTTGTCAATCTTATGTTATCTTCAATCTATTTCAGCAAAATTGTGGTACATTTTTTTTTAAAAAAAAAAGTGTTACTACCTCTGTCCCTAAATGAGTGTCCAAATTTCATTTTAAGGGACACTGAAAATCTCAACTTTGTTGTACAATTTGGTAACAAATATTCATATATAATCTTGTAATCTCCTTTCCAAACATTTAGTTTTGCGCGTATAAAGAAACCGGTGAAAAAAAATTCGGAAAAAAACATTTAGGGACAAAGTTATGTTAAAAAAAGACACTCATTTTGGAACAAAGATTTCTTGAAAATGGACACTCATTTAGGGACAGAGGGAGTACATTAAAAATTGTTACTTTTTCTGGGAAGCAAAAATTGGCAGGGAAAAAAAGAGTTGGAGGGCAAAAAATAAAATAAAAATTGGCTTGGCTCAGCGTGTGACGCCATGAGACGGTTTCACAAGAGTCCACCTCAAAATAAAAAAAATCCTACAATCTCTTCATATCCATCCCAGAAGAACCGTATAAATTCTATAAATGACAGTAATTTTAGCAACGTACAAACAAAAAAAACATACTCCATTCAATAAAAGTTCAATTGTCAAATGTTAACGGTTCTTTATATACCTTCTGGTAATAAGAAAGGCATGATTCTGATATATTTTGGATAGGGCGATTAGGCTCCTCCATATCCTAATTCCCCCCTTTGTCAACTTTTGGACCATGCCTCCCATAATTCATACCCCCTCTTCCTCTTCCGTACCTAAATGAATCTCTAAAATTCATTTAAAAGACATTAAGGAAATATTCACTTTTTATACAATTTAGCAAAAATTTATATATATATATATATATATATATAGGGTCGCACTCCTGTGAGAACCATTTTATATGAGAACCGTGAGAACCAATCATAACCATTAGATTAGAAAAAAAATCAAGGGTCCAGATGTTAGATAAATTAGATACACTTGGATACATTAGTTAATTTTCGAAAAACAATTAGATACATTAGTTTTTAACATAGTGTATCCAAGTGAAACACTTAGATACAATACTTATTAACCTATTGTATCCAAGTGTAATCGAATTTTTTGTAATGTATCTAAGTGTATCAATTGTATCTAACATATGGACCCTTGATTTTTTTTCTAATCTAATGGTTATGATTGGTTCTCACGGTTCTCACAATATTTAGGTTCTCATTTGAGCACCTACATATATATATATATATATATATATATATATATATATATATATATATTCTTGTTATTCATTTCCTAAACATTTAGTTTTGCATATAGAAAAAGATTAAGGAAAAAAAATTGGGAAAAAAAAATCATTTAAAAAAAAAATCTAAAAAGACATTCATTTTGATACAATTTTTAATTTTAAAAAGTGGACATTAGAGATTATATTATTGTCACATGCGAAGGAATCCATCACATTATTTCAGATAAACACCTAACTGAGTCGTTGGATTCAGTATTCACTAATAACAATAACATCAATGCCAATGCATATTAGGAGTAAATTTTCCAGGGTAAAATGAAAAATGAAATAAATAGTCCCTTTGGGAAGGGGGATATCATCACAGCCACAGCCACAGGTAAGATTTAGATGCCGTTTGGGCAAGAATAAAAAGATGGAACTTGTGTTTCTTCCCGGTGTGATTATAGATTCATACCCCTACATACATAGTATTCCATAATTAAGCATTTGCGGAAAAGGGGGCAAGTACAAAGGATGTTGTGTCTCTCCATGGTCACCTCATTGACCGGTTACATCCCAGACACAAGATTTTGGAGTTGCGAAAAGCGGTTCGTCTCTCTGCATACATGATTAATAACACAGACTTACCAAACGATTTCCACAATTCAGAATCTTCTGGTTGGGATCCTATCAATTCAAGTAGTCATTTTGTGGATAGTGACAATAAACCTCAAACTTCTGTTTTGTGTTGAATTTTTTTGACTTCATAAAAAACAGAATCTTGTACAATGAGTGATATGAATACAGATCAATTCGCGTCAACATTTGATCCTTTAAAATTGCCCAATCTCACTAGTTTTGTTTATATTGTGATGACCATTTTACCTTTGATAAATACCCCTTGAGTTGCAAGTGGCAGGTAAATGGGGACAATTTAATTTATTTATTTTTTTATTTTTTTTTGACAACTGAGACTAATCTCACTATTTTTGTTTATATATTTATTCTTTTATTATCACTATTTTTACTTCCTTCATTTTAAATTTTTTATTTTTTCCCCACCTATTCTTCTGCTAACTTCTCTCTTTTTTTTTCTTTTTTTATTTAATTTCCTTGCATCCTTTGTTTCATGATGACATATAAGGATTCAGGTTAGTTGACCCCAAATTATTTTGAGACTAAGTCTTTGTTGTTGTTGTTGTTGTGTTTTAAGAAGTAAAGCAATAATAATTAAAAAAAAAAAAAATTATAGAAACGAGTAGTAATAAACTGAACATAGACAAGCTAGTTAAGCAGCTGTGTATAACAAGCATAACAGGGTCATTACTTCAAAATGCAGCATCACCCTTATACAGAGTTAGAACCAAAGACCTACATTTATACATTCAGAAATCTCCATCGAATAACAAAAGAAAATAGTTCTTCAAAGGAAATTCGCATACGAAGAAACTGAACATCCCATATCCACTTCAGAGCACAACAGATAACGCAAACAGAGCAAATACGGAAAGGGATAGTGGGGGCAGAAC
This sequence comes from Campanula takesimana, assembly GCA_026119855.1. Taxonomy (NCBI): domain Eukaryota; kingdom Viridiplantae; phylum Streptophyta; class Magnoliopsida; order Asterales; family Campanulaceae; genus Campanula; species Campanula takesimana. The sequence goes on from JAOWBW010000012.1 coordinate 1,335,032, forward strand.
TTACATGAGCAGGGGGCTAGAAACTCTCCAGTATCCTTTAGCCTCAACACGCTGCATTGGGAATCGCCATTTACTCATCAACACCACCACCAGCACCAAATGAAGGAACGATCCACCCTTTCTGCTTGGCATGCTCAACGTAAAACCTGAACTTTTCATCAGCATTGGGAATGTCAAGTGCTAAATCATCAAGCCCATCTTTGATCCTGGCAAACCCTTTCGTCATCTGATTAATAGTGATCAGGCCTTCACTGAAACACTCCTGTAATAAGTCCAGCATCCTGTCATTTTTCTTCTCCATTGCCATAACCAAAGCCTTCTTCACAACCTCGTGATTGAAAAAGGGCATCCCAAGATCACGAATACACTGACAGGCTTCACTAACTACACCTCCAGTTTCATATTCTTCCAGGAGCTTCATTATTTTGTCTTTTGCGTCTTCTACAGCCCATCCGGTCCCACCTCCCCAACACCTCAAAAGCCTCTCACCAGCATGTCGCGCAGCCACAAGTGACCGAGCAACATGCACAGTCTCACTTCCATTGCAATTTGATGGCAACCTGCTTCCTATTTCTTCCAAATTCAATGGAGCCAACACATCATCAATCACTGCCCTAGCCAGAAAGAGAGCAAGCTCATTTGAAGCATCTAGAATGTCTAGTGCTGTGTCTTCAGCAGATTCCAGAAGCAGAACAAAGCCATCGACAATATCATCAGTTGAGAAGATCTCAATGTGAAGGGCAGATAGCAGAACAGACGCCATTTCTCTCTCCCTGTTCTTTCTGTCCATGGCAAGGGTTATGAGCTTCTTCAGAAAGATTGGGTTAAACTGAGGTGACCCTAGATCCTCAAGACTCCGAATGAGTTCAGGAATGTCATCAGACAAAAAGTACTCGTGAATAATTTGGACGACTTCTTCCTTGTAGCGCCTTAACTTGCCATCATCCTTATCCGGTATCCCATCTTCTCCAGAAGATTTCACAAATGAGGTATCAAGCCAGCCTTCAGAGATTGCTCGTGGAACCAGGTTCTCAAACAGTGTCTTTGCGGATGGAATATCAAGAGCAAGGTCATCGAGGCTCTCACACAATCGAGCAAACCCTTTGACCATTTGACTAGAGCTTATCAGACCCTCCTCAGCAGCCTCCTTTAGTAGTTTCAGAATAAGTGGCTCTGCTGAACGGATCTCCATGGCTAGAATCAAAGCTCTCTTGACAACCTCATGATGGAAAAAGGAAACTCCCAGTTGCCTAATGCATCTACAGGCCTCAGAAGTATCCCCACTATCCACATATTCCCTCAAAAGATCTGCAATCTTTTTCTTAACTTCCTCAACAGTAACATGGGTGCTGCCACCCCAGCGACGCTCAACGAGCTCTGCGTGATGAGGAGCTGAGAGATAACTCTTCTCTGCACATAGGAGAACCTGGAACCCCCTGGAAGATTCAGAAGACAGTGATTTCTTTGCCCTGGTGACAAAAGCTGGAGGAAGGATGTCATCAACAACAGCTCTGGCTATAAATAAAGCAAGAATGTCGACGACATCCGGTATGTCCACCGCAAGGTCATCAGCCGACTCAACAAGTAGGAAAAACCCCTGACTAATCTGGATTGGCCTGATAACATCTGCATACAGAGCCGAGAGTAGAACTGAGGCCATTTCCTTCTCCTTGTCGTGTCTGTCCATGGCCATAGAAACAAGCCTCTTAATGAAGTAAGGATGATATTCACTTGAACCTAGTTCTTTAAGGTCCGATGCCGCTGTTTCCACATCATTTGTGCTGAAATATTCCTCAACAATAGAAACAACAGATTTCTTGTAATCATCCAAAGGATCACTGACAGCTGTTCCCACAAGTAGATATGGTTCCTAAATAATTAAATGATCAGAGCATAAACACATGAGCATACTGATCCAAGAAACTAAACAAGGTAGAAACAGCAGTTCGCACAAAGGCAGAACAAGTGCCTTGCCAAAAACCATAAGCAATGAAAGCCAATACAGACAGCACCCAAATCGCAAATACAAATACAAACACAAACACAAACAAGTAGAAGCAGCATTAAGGAAGGAAAAGGATAAACTAGACAAAAAATATAGTTACCTCGCCACTGTCATAGTTAGGGTCATTCCGATCAATACAAGATTCGCCATCGGTATCGAGCAGTTTTCCCCAGGTACCCTTACCACCACCACCATCTGTTGATAAAATACATTTTCAAATAGCCAATCAATAATACTTGCATATGAAAAAGAGAAAGAAGGTGAATATTGATACATGAGTTGTATAAGCTGTCACTGAATGTTTTTTTCTTTAAAATCAAGGAAAAAGGTTCTGGAGGAGAAAGGAATTGAAGAGCCAGCAAAACAAACAAAAACAATCAAGAGTAGGTTTTGAGGGAAACTAGTTTCTCCATAAGTTATAGAAAGTCCACTTTTTAATATTAGTATTACCCTTAAATCCTAAACCTTAAACCCTAAACCCTAAACCCTATACTCTATAAAAACAACTTATAACTTATGGAGGAACTAGTTTCCCCCAAAATTTTCTGAAAAATCAATCAAAGTAATGTCAAGTTACATTTCCAGAATTCAAGAAAACTAAGAGGAAAAGGGCAGCCAATAGTTTCCTGTTAACTTCTGTTTCATAGTACCTGATTTGAAACATTTAAACAATACATTGACTTGTCATTAGACAACATCTACATGACACAAACAAAGCACTTACCTTGTTTATACTATTTTAGAAACAAGCAAATAGCCAAGATAGCTGAGAGTTCAAACAAGTTCCCCGTTCACTTTCAAAAGCCCAGAGGTTTCAATCGCACATTTTTCTATCAATGTTTATCATATGGGGTTTCACCTCTCTAATCATCAGTTGGAAAAAAGTATGACATACAGCAACCAGCAAACCACACTCGCTGCTGATAAACTCAATCACTTCAGTAATACATCGGTGCACTAGCACACTTCAATCCACTAGCAGTTCCTTTCAATTCTACTTAGAATGGCTTCCAAGCTATGCCAGCACTAATCATACATGAATTACCGTGAATCATGTAATACAATACACGACTGTTAAGTCCAAGCACAAATCAAGCTTCTATATGCCCAATCATAGGAAGGTGGGTGGTTATTCTGCACCTAAACTCTGCTTTCGTGCATGTCATCCACAATATTTTAATGTTCTGTACTGAACTAGGCCATAGCAAACTCATTCATGGTTGCACCAAAATTAAAATATTTATATCCTGAACCCTATATATCCTCCAAGTTCAGAGAACTTTCCCAACTTGAGGACTACTAATACTACACATTTCACTGTCCCAAGGTCTTTTGCCAATCATATTATGCAAGAAGATACAGAGTTCAGTCACTAGCCATTCCTATCACCACCCAATAGAAACAAGAAATGCACCAAAATCTACCAACAATATATAGTCGGGAATGATCTATTACAAATAAAAAATACAGTTAAGATTCAGCAACCTCTTGAACCACCCAGACATAACTGTTTCAAGCAGGTCTAGAACACTTGCGCATCCCGATAGAGTAAATAACAGCGACAATAATGATAAGTGATAATATGAGAATTTAGTTCTGAAAGCACCACTTGAATCACACCCTACTTTGGCATTCAATCAAATAGAAAAATGAACAGATACCTTTCTTTACCCTAACATATTTTCCAGAGTGAGAGCGACGAAAGTGCCTCACACCAATCCCAGCATTAGTTGCCTTACTCCCTCCGAATCCAGCCGGAGCTTTAATCTGATTTTCCGCAAGTAGCGACCTAGGAGACTTCGAGAACGGCGATTTCGGCGAAGAAGACAACACCTCCATGTTCTGCATCTCTATTTTTAGCACTTCCCGCTGTTCCTCCGTCAGAAACCCCTCGCTCGACGCCATTTTCGCTCACAAACCCTACACGAACCAAATCAAACTCAAATCCCAAACCAATAACTGCAACAAAATCCAAATCATTCAATATATTGATGGCGAATACCTATCTTCACTTCAGGTGGAGAGTGGAGGCAGAGAAACAGTGAATGTGATCGATTCGAAACTCCAACTCGGCACAGGAATAGCACTACAGATCTTTCTCGAACAAGTTCCTCTGTTCTTGGCCCGGATCTCGAGCCAAGACAGATTGAAAATACAGAATCAATTTCAAAAAAGAAAATCAAAAAATCAACAAACAGTTACGTATACAAAACCCTAGATCGACTGCGATGTCCGTTTCGGATGAGAGAGTGACTGTAGAAAAATCAATCCATCTCGTTTTAGTGAGAGAAAGAAAGAAAGAAAGATGGATGGAGAGAGAGAGAGAAATGGATTAGAACGAAGAGAGGGTTTATATAGGGAGGCTACGGTTACATTTTACACGTCAGTATATATCAAAAACGTCCACGTGGCGTTGGCCGTAGCGAGAGATTTCGTGTTTGTACCCTCTCATCGCCCTACATTTGGCATGGTACAAACCCATTTAGGGTTTAGGTATCGGTGCTGAAACTACGCCGTTTCCCTATTAGGGTAGTTTTGCACAGAAAGATAATTTGATTTAGGGGTGAGCTCGGCTCGGTTTGGCTCGGTTTTAAGCCAACACCGAAACCGAGCTAATAGCTATCGGTGTGAGGCTTTTGAAACCGTGAAAGATCGGTTTCTTAGTGGTTCGGTGGCTTCCGGTGTCGGTTTGGTTCAGTGTCTATGGGGGTACTGTTGGGCCTGTTGGCCCAATTTGCAGTAAGTGTTTGGGCCCATAAATTATTGGACTCCCCCAAATAAATTTAACAATTCCATCCTTGGCTCACATAAATACTCAGCCCCATGTTTTAAACCAAACCATTACCAAAACAAAACAGGTAAGTATCCATGTTCTTCATAATCTAAAAGACTAAAATCATCCATACTGACATCCAACCATAGTCTTAAAGAGAAATAGATAGGTGCATTGTCTAAAAATAAATAGAAGGCCAAATTACATTTTACCCCCCAAAGTATCCACCGATCCCACTTTGCACCCCGTTTGAAAAGTCGGTCTGTTTGGTACCTAAACTTTCAAATTTTCCCACTTTGCACCCCAGCACTAACGAATGTTAGAAAATTTAACATAATAGGTAATTAATAGACTATTTTGTAATGCTTATTACTCCCTCCGTCTCAAAATAGATGTCGTTTTGGGAGTTAATTTTTGTCTCAAAATACTTGTCGTTTTACTATTTTCAATGCTATTTTGTTGTTGTATACCAACTCTACCCTTATTAATGATAGTGGACTATCTCCTACACAAGCATTTAATTGTCTAGGTAATTGGATTACTTTAGGAGTATATGAGACTTTTTCACATACATTAATTGCATTTCTTAGTATGAGAGAAGTGGTTGAAACGACATCTATTTTGAGACGGAGGGAGTAGTTTTTAAGGGTCAAAATGCAAAGTTTTAAATATAAGTACTAAAAATTTATTTATTTTTCCAAATATTTAACATTATCTTAAACCTTAAATAATTAATACTTCTTGAAAATAATACTAATTTTATGCTAATGTTTTTTTTTTAAAAAAATATGAAATTATTTTGTCTAAAAAAATGAAATTTATTTTTTTAAAAAAATAAAATTCTTACAAAAATTACAATTTAAAAGTTTTATATTATATTTTTTAAAAATATAAATTAGACATTACAATGTTTTTTTGGAAAAAAAATATTTATTTTTTAAATATTTTTATTTTTAAAAAAACGTAATAATTTTTATTTATTTTAAAAAAAATATATTTTAGCATAAAAAACTTGTATTATTTTCAAATATTAATTATTTAAGATTTAAGATAATGTTGAATATTTGGAAAAAGAAATAATTTTTTAGTACTTAATATTAAGAGTTTGCATTTTGACCCATAAAAACTAATAAACATTACAAAATAGTCCATTCGTTACTTATTTTGTTAAATTTTCTAACATTCGTTAGTGCTAGGGTGTAAAGTGGGAAAATTTGGAAGTTTAGGTACCAAACAGACCAACTTTTCAAACGGGGGTGCAAAGTGGGAATCGGTGGATACTTTGGTGGGTAAAATGTAATTTTGCCTAAATAGAATAGAATAGATAGATAGGTGCTGCAGCTGCTACTTAGTCAAAAAAAAAAAAAAAATCCTCTTGAATTGTCTAACATTCAATCTCCTCATCTTCAATACTTCAAGAAAAGTAACTCCTGCATAATCCAAAAATGAAATAAATATACTTAATAAAAAAAAATTGTGTGTTTAAGTTCACCTAATAAAGATCTATATTGTTTGATATTGGTTGCATTGGCAATGTCAAAGCATTTTCTAAAGAGGGTCAAGATTGCTTAGGGAATATAATTATACTTGGAACAAAAGGGGGTCAAAAATCATCATGGTAAAAAAAATAAATCAAAGGGGTCAAAATAGAAATTTTCTTCTAGCATTTCTAGTGGACTTTTCCAAATTTTAAGCAAAATTGACAGTTCAAAACCCTATAAGGTGGTTTGCCACTCGGCATCTGCACATTTGCATAACAATGGTGTTGCAAGATTTCACATTGATTCAAGATTAACTTTAGCACCAATGCCCACATAAGTAAAACCCCCAACAGAACTTGTCGTCGTTGTCGATGATGAACCTTCCTTGTTGCCACCCTTCACATTCTCCTCTCTTATTTTGTAATGATCAAACAAGTCATTCAATGTTCTAATCACTTTGCTACACATCTCCTTGGTCCTTGGTGAGTTAACTCCATAAATTTGACCCAAACACCACCCAAGAAAGCACATTTTGTTTCGGGGATCTAAAACAACAGCTACTGTTTGCACCCGAGAAGAGAGATCCTCGCTTTTGCTTTTTGATTTGAGAGTCGCCACCATGTTGTTGAACGGAACACGGACCATGAAATTCTTGCGTTCGGGGGTTAAGTTATGGATTGGGAAGGTCAAAGAGCACCCAATCCACCCAATCTAGGATTGATCTTGCTTAGGTGTTTTTAATCAAATAGCAAATAAATAATTAAAACAAATAAAGCCAATAATTAATTTCTTAATTATTGGAATGTCGGATCATGTGCTTCGAGACCATCTCCATGGATTTGGGAGGCTCTAGGCTGATCCTTTTGATGGGATTACACTACTCTAAAACGAAGAATGAGATGAGAAATAGAGATTAAAAGCGTAGGAGTTTACCTAAAGCGTTCTTGAGATTCCAATTGATGGCCTTGACTAAGGCCTTGAAGATCCAAGAGTTTTATGATGATTTTGGCTTGAAAAGATGAGTTTTTGATGGTGTTTTGGTGTGAGGAAGGAATAAAAACGGGATTCTTGAGAGAGAGACTGATTGGAGAGTTGTTAACCTCTTTGTGGATGACTAGAAACCATTAGCTAGCATTAGGAGAGTCTAGGGTTGAAAGACTCTTTATTTATAGGTTTAGATTGCTTAGGGACCAAGTCTAGGAGTCCTAAGTTTAGTAGGAAATAGAGTCCTTATTTGGAGAGGTTAAAGGATGTAGGAAATCAGTAGGAAATCACCTAGGAAGCCTCCTATTAGATATTCCCCGGATTAGGAGAGTGCTGGCCAAGAAAGAGATCGAGACGGAGAAGGAAAGTGTATTAAGCTCGCAGACAGAGGAGATGTCTCGTACGAGGCATCGATGTCTCGTACGAGGCATCCAGTGTTTTAATAATGTTTTGTCCTTGTCTAAAGTTTCTTTGTTCAGTTTAGCCCCTAACTAACGGAGTCAGTTAGTAACTTAACGAAACATGACGAAACTAACGAGTTTTCATCCAAACACAAAGGCGAGACACAAGAGTAGTGTAATCATAAATTTGAGTTCAAAATGGGGTGTCTACAGCTACATACAACAAGAAATTCATATTATCCATATTCTCCCAATATTTGTCATATTTTTGTTTCATTGAACGTGCCATTTTCTTTCTTCCCTTGTTCTCATCCATGCACATTCGTGATATGCTTGCATGTATTGTCACAAGTTCACCAAAAAACAAGTTAGATGTGACAAACTTATACCCCGATATCATGTTAGTTATGTTGTAAAAAACACTCAAATACTCTATGAATTGTTTTGCATTCTCCCAATCATTTGCATTTGGAGCCCCCCTAACTCTTTCTTTTCTCTTTCTATTTCTCGTACCACTTTCATCTACATCATCATCAACATCAAAGTAGCCCAAGAAATTGTTATCTACCATTTTCATCCTATCAAAAGCCTCTGTGTACCTCACAGCCGTTTCTAACATTAAGTATGTGGAATTCCATCTAGTTTCAACATCAAGACAAGGTTTTTTTCTTACAATCAATTTTAAGTGTATCAACACATTCCCTAAACTTTGCAGCCCTAGATGGTGATGACCTTACATACCTCATAGCATCTCTAATTCTTGAGATAGACACATCCTGCTCCTCTAACCCTTCTCTCACAACAAGATTAATGATATGTGCACAACATCTTAAATGCATGTACTTACAATCAAGAATGGCATTAGGCCCTATAAGCATTGTTTTCAAATATCGAATAGCCCCGTCATTCGATGAAGCATTATCCACAGTAACAGTGAAAACTCGATCAATACCCCATTTTTGTAAGCACCCATAAACCAACCTTCCAATTTTTGTAAGCACCCATTTTTGAGAGCAACGAGTGAACTGAGCAGGAGCGCCGGCGGTGGAATCACAAGCGAATCACCTTTGATGTTGATGTAGCGTTGTCGTCGACTTAGAGCTAGGGCATCGCATTCCAGTTCAAAATGAGTCGTGGTGTGTGAATGTGTGGAAAAAAAGGAAGATAAATAATATATACAGTATTGATAAAACGACGTAGTTTAGCACTATCGGCTCGGTTCGGTGCCTTACCGGTTTCTTTAATATAAAAACCTAAACCGGACCGAAAATTCTGGTCATAAAATTTATGTGAACCGGACCGATCCAAAAGGCTCGGTTTCGGTTTTTTCGGTTTCGGTTTTTAACGGTGTTATCGATTTTTTTCGGTTTTTTTTTTTGCTCACCCCTAGTTTGATTTACATTAATGAGAAAATTTTGGGAGAAACTAGTTTCTCCATAAGTTATAAAAAGTCCTGTTTTTATAGGGTTTAATGTTTAGGGTTTAAAGTTTAGGGTTTAGGATTTAGGGTTAGGGTTTAAGGTTTAAGAGTTAAAAAGTGGACTTTTTATAAGTTATGGTTATGGAGGAACTAGTTTCCCCCAAAACCAACTCAACATTAATATCTGTTGTGGTCTTGTCTTTGATTCATTAATCCAAACCCTTTGAAAATAGAAAAAATATTTGGGTTCTAACACAAATTTGAATAATTACTAGTATCTTGTTTGTGCGATCTTGAAATTACATCAAAATTATAGTATCTATTTTGAAAACTTTAGCAACTTTTAATTAAGCCAGCTCACTGGTGCGTATTTATAACTATCGTGCCCTCAAGATCCTTCGAACTTGTGCCCTCAAAATCCTTCGAACTTGTGGACGTAATATCCCTCTTTGTTTTAGTTGCGGCTGTACGCGTTCAAATTTTTACATGTAAAGAATTTGCTTGACAACAAATAACTGCTTGAGAACACATGAATTCCGATCCATATCAAATTAAACTTCAAATTATTAATTTAAAGGTCTCGCCTGGAGTATGTCCGAATGTCTGCAGTCCAGGATGACTTTTCTCGGTAGTTTATAAGGTCAGTCTGAATATCGTTTTCTAGGATAATGCAAACACGTTTTTCTTCCATCGGTAACAAGCTAACTGATTGCTTTCGTCGCATTTCAAGGTCTCGCCTGGAAGATTGATCCATAACTTTTTTCAGAGCTCTCTTTTTACTGTATCCGTGCCTATATTGAAATTTCAACATCAATATTAGGGGAGAGGGCCAAAAAGAAGGCAAGTTGACCATAATAAGAAACAAACGGAATCTGGAGCAAGTAAGACTACCTGAATTGCGACTCCTCGTATCTCTCTTACCCACAATCAAAGCCACCCACCCACTATGTTACTGTTAGTCATCCCCGAATGGCCCTAGTCGCCTTTAGTGTTTTATGCCATTTCCATGTGCGATATATTGGTATAACATTACAGTCGTTCCCTCTACGATTATGTTGTTTGAAGAACCACCATAAATGCCCTCAAAAACCAGCCTTTAGCGAATAATGTCTATGTTCTCTCCAGGTCATTGCGTTTTCTTTACTCCCTCCGTCCTGGAAAGTTGGTCCTACTTTTTTCTTTGTTAGTCTGAGTGAAACTTTCACAATAGTTTAGGTTACGTTTAATTATCCTAATGATAATCTAATACTTGTTATTGATACACCATTATAAATATTACTATCAATAACAAGTTTTTGATTTTCATTCGGATAATCAAAAGTAACCTACATTAAAGTTCATTCAAACTAACAACCAAAAAAGAGAGACTAACTTTCCGGGACGGGGGGAGTAATACTTGTGATATTTGAGGATATCTAACCTGCATCCCCGTGCTATTGCCTCACACCAAATCCAACTTCTATATTGGTAAGAAGATTACTACTCATTCAAACTTAACAAGCTAGTGAACCACTGTAATTTTGACACAAAAAGCCAGCCTTACTTGATAAGTGCTCCAAGAAACACTATAATTTTGTTTTGTTATAAACCTCAAAAAATAACTTTGTACAAGTACAAATGGCTGAAAACAATCAAAAAGAAATGAATTTGGGGGGGGGGGGTGTTCTTTGACAGTAAAATGTAGATGGAAAAATGAGCGAATATTATGCTAACCTGGTATCATCAAGTGAGGTCTTCAATTCCGCTATGGCAGCCCCTGTTGCATCACTAATTGATGCGCGTTTCTGCAAGCCTCAAACATGTCTCCGTTTAATGCTTTTAAGAACGAAAAGTGAGCTTTCAGAAGAAAATATGATTATATTAAGATGAGTAGATGACCACGCTAGACCAAATTTCAACAGCACAACTCTACATACAATTTCATACTTGTCAAACCTTTCTGAATTATAATTTCAGAATCCACGTCGTCCACCTGAACCTGGCCCATCAGTTCTTGATCGACTCTTCTTATTCTTCCAAAACTCATCCTTCTTTGCCTTCTTCTTAACTTTCACCAGCCCAAGCTTGCTATTAATTATACCAAGAATAGCACTCTTATCCTTCCTGTTCTTTGTCACAGCTTTCACATCTAAAATCGCCCTTAGCTTCTCATATGACCGTGGATCTGGAACTTGCCCACTCTTCACCATCTGCTTATGATAGAAAAAAGCCCTCTTGAAATCACGAACACGGACATATGCATATATCATAGTACTGTAAGTGATAGAATCAGGCTTTATTTTAAGAGCTGCCATCTCTTTAAGCAGCTGTGGCAACTTCCCTACTTGTGCTCCTCTCCCATACGCATTCATCAGCATATTATATGTCATTAGTGTTGGTTGAAAACCAATCTTCCCGAATTCAGAAATAACATCTCTTGCTTCCACGAACTGACCTTGTTTAGCAAATCCATCCACGAGAATATTAAAAGTCACACGTGTTCCTTCAACTTTATCAATAATCATCATTTTCCAAATTTTCATTAGTGTTTCGGTATCACCAGCACGACGGAACGCATCAAGTAGAGCAGTATAGGTTTCTACAGAAGGCTTTATTTTCTCTCGTTGCATATTTTCGAAAGTGATATAGGCTTTCTCATGCCACCCATCGACTGCATAAGCATGTATAAGTGCAGTATAAGAATGTGATGTCGGCTTTATACCAACTTTCTTCATCTTTAGGAATGCATTTGCCGCCATGTCACTCATTTTTCTCATTCGCCCATAGGCACTAATCAAACAAGTAAATGATTTTACGTTTGGCTCTAATCCCATATTTTCCATCTCTTGCATAAGTGATTCAATTATTTCGGGTTGCATTCTTCTGCTATAGGCATCCATCAAAATGTTAAAAGAAGCAGTGGTAGGCGCAATTCCCTTAGCTTTCATTTCAGCAAACAGGCCTTCAGCCTCCTCAACCTGACCCGATTTACTAAAAGCGTCCATTAACGTGTTGTAAATAATAGCATGAGAAGAGATTCCCTTTTTCTCCATATCCACTTGGATGATAAGAGCTTCCTTCTTCAGCCCTTCATCACAGAATGCTTTTATTAGACTCCCCATGACTTCAACACTACACTTAACTCCTTTCCTATTCATTTTCTCGAAGAAGTCCCATGCATCTTTGGCACTGTTTCCTCTTTTTCTCATGATTGTGATCATAATAGAACAAGTCCAATGATTTGGTTGGACATTGTTTGTTTCCAGTTCCTCATACACTTTCCAAGCATCATCATACCTAATACAATCAACCAGCTATCAATTAAAGAGAGCCTTTAGAAGTAACCCTTGGTTCTATATATAATGAATATTAATTTTTTAAGTTGCACGCATAAACATGCAATTCCAAGTGCGAACAAAACATCATAATACATGTTAGAAGTGATAAAAGAAAAGGACCCGACAATTTAGAAATAGAGAAAACAACAAAGTGATTCTAAAGATAACCCTAAAGCATGATATTATGGAATATGAATGCGAAAGAGAAATTGCGGTATAAGAAAGTTCCTGCCTTGTAAGAGAATGATAATGCAGATTAACTCTGTTCAGAGTACACGATTATTAGGAAGATAACTTTCCAAGATAATCTATCATATGAAAAAATGCGTTGACTGGATCCTACTATTGATCAATGATTCTATTGTTAAACAACAATACAACACATACTAAATTTCCAATTTAAAACCTTATCAAAACGTGTAATGGTAAGTATTCCAAATGATGAACAAAATTAAGACTGGTTGCTTAGTAAGCCTAGCAACTCTAACACACTAGTTGAGAATCAACGTTGGAACGTCTACACAGAGATAATTATCACTAATCGATAAAGAGTGCTATGAAATGAAACAAATGTAACTCATAATAGACAAGTGCGAAATTGCTGCTTAAAAGTTAATACCTCCGGCAGCACAAGAGACTGGAAAGTGCAGCATTATAAACATAAACATCTCGGTAGAGTTTGACTTTTGGTATATTCCTAAACAAGACCATAACCTTATCACCCATGGAAGCTTTTCCCAACACCGGAAACAGAATCCTATAAGCCCATGGGGTAACAAGTGAAGGCTGCTGAAAACTCATCCACTCGAAAAACTGCAAGCAACCCATTGCGAGTCCTTCCTTCCCCATCAAATCCAAAACTTGTATGCACTCCCCTTTGTCCAATTTACCTTGATAAGACCCCAAAAGCTCCCCTAACGTGGAATTCTTGGGCAAATTCCTGGCTAGGTCTAAGATTGTGCCAATTGTACCTCCAATTGGAGATTGGGGGTTGTTAATGGGTTCGGTTTGGAAAATGGGTAAGGGGGTTTCGTCTTGTTCTTCAGGGGTTGAGTTGATGGTGGGAGAGAGATGCCAGGTGGGGCGGCGGTTGTTATTGAGGGAGAATTTGGAAAGACGTGGTGGGTCAGGGTTAGAGACAGGGTGTTGGGAGGAAGAACGGGATTTGAAGAAGTCAAGAATTGGGTCATCGATTGAATGAAATTCTGGTTCTTCTTCGTCCTGTTCTTCTTGTTGGGGTTCGTCGTCAGTTTGTAGGGTTTGTGGGTTTTGGATTTGTTCATGTTCATGTTCATGCTGCTGCTGCTGTTGCTGAAGTTGAATTTCATGGTTTAGGAGAGAAGTGAGGAAAATGGAGGGAGGATTAGGATTAGGATTAGGAGAAGAAGTTGCAGAGATGGAAAGAGATGTACGGGATCTGGAAGATACAGTTCCAAACTGGTGGGAGAAGGATGGAAGATGAGAGTGACAAGAGAAGGTTGTGGGGAGAGAAGAAGAAGAAGAAGAAGGAGGATAACAACGGTAGTTGAGCGCCATGGCTCGAACAATTTCTTACATGTCCATTAATCATTAATGTAATGGCATCTGAAAAATTGGAGCATCTTTTTTTTTTTTTTTTTTTGTAAGAAACAACCAATTTATTGACAATCACAGACAATTAGGAGTTGGCTATCCACAAAGGACGGTAGCTCAACCCAAGTAGAGGGGCTTGCATTCGCAAATGCCGCCCTAGAAAAACAATCCGCCATACAATTGGCTTTTCGACAAACCAAACGAACTTCAAAGAATGGGTTATCACGGAGGAAAACCCTACATTGATCAACGATAACATCAAGTTCAGAAAGGCCACAATGAGAAGAGGAAACTTTGTCAAAGACCATCTTAGAAAGAAAAAAAAAAAAATCATCTACTCCCTCCTAAAAATATCTAAATATTTTAGACATTAGTTTAGGAGGGAGTAGATGATTTTATTTTACCCCCGGAAAATATTATCTTATTTGTATTTAATCATTTTAGTGAATTTCAACCGAAATTTGTGGAACTTTTATTCTAATAAAATTACAGAAAGTATTATTGAGACATCATTAGTATACTATCAATACCAATTTTTAAAATTCTATCGAGTCAATTAAATTTCGAAACAAAGTAAAATTATTATTCCGGGAGAGAGTTTATCAGATTGGGAACAAAATATTCATAGGCAACAACCATACAAGCCAACTGAAAGTTTTCCTTGACAAATAATTTGTATAAAAATGAAGTCTTTTCAAGAACTCCAACCTTCCACTTCCACTTCCACTCAGGTGTCTTCAATCTGGTTCCCTGCATAAGCTTGTCCACAGTTTCATAAGCTCAATAGTATTTCCATGATATTTTCCCGCCAAATGATCCGTCAGTACAAAGAGACGTCAGAGCTTGTCGATCAAACCATGTTTGGCCTTTGTGGGAGGAGAAGATTATAGAACTTATTGTGCAAGAAGAAATGTTTTCCTTTACTATCAACAGCCTTTTTCCACCCACACCATCCTCCATTCACTATTTTCTTCAGCTCATCACTTCCAGTGTAGTGAGGGTCAAGTATTAGAAACCCGCAATCTCCACTTGCTTCGTTATAGTCAACTCCAAGAAGGGTGTAGGCAAGAACCCCACCACCTGAATCACATCAAATTTCTCATTTATTAGAGAAAAATATATTTTTTAAAGATATAAATAACAAAGAATAATTGTAGTAATTTGAATCTTTCTGACCAATCATGATGGGAGTTCCTTGGCTCTCAAAATGCAATGCTAGTTCTCGACATTTTTCAGGAAGTTCATCTCCGGATCTCACATTAATGACTTTGCAACTGACCTGTTCACATATCCATTGTTATTTTGGCTTATAGAAGAAAACTAGTTCGTAATTCTGGAAACGTGAGTTTCGCCAACAGAGAAAAAGCAATGAGACTGAAGGAAATAAAGAAGTTGGTTATCAGAATATTTATGTTGGTCCGATGTTTTTCTAATTATCACTGAAAATAACGACTGATGAAACTCAAGCGAAGACAGGGAATACTTACACCAAGGAGCTTGTCTAAAACAAAACTTAATTCAATGGCACCAATCCACTCGCGGGACCCAATAAACGAGGGATCCTTGTCACCAACTTCAACGAGAGCTTGTTGTATTTCCCTGAAAAGTGACTCTGAGATGGTGGTAGTGGTAGTGGTAGTGTGTGTGTGTGTGGGTGTGATAGAGAAAGAGAGAATGGTTATCTTCTATACCTGTGTGAAGGAACATCGATAGAAGTATAGTGCTGGAGCTTAAACCATGAAACAATAGTCTGTAAAGAACGGTAAGCACAACCCCATCCCTAACAGATAAAAATATGTATACTTTGATTAGATAGAACTGCAAATACTAGTGAACTGAATAACAAACGGACCAGGTAAGTAATACTCCCTCTGTCCCAGAATGATAGTCCCCCCTATTTTCATGGGTTTTACGAAGGAACTTTGAGTAATAATTAAGGCTACTTTTAATTCTTCTAATGAAATTTTTGAAATTGTTCTTGATACACCATTATAAATACTATTAATATCAATTTTTAGATTCACATTAACATAATTATAAGTAGCATTTATAACTACTCAAAGTTCCCTCGTAGTAACAACGAAAAAAGGTGGACTATCTTTCTGGGACGGAGGGAGTAGTAAATATGACTAGATAATAAAAGGTCACCTCTTTCCAACTGAAAAGTATATGATTGAAGAAATCAAATAAATAAATTATTGTAAATAAATAAGTGAAAGAATTGTAGAACTGATAGCAAATGCATACTCTTAGCCTTCCCAACGAATGTTCTTAATCAAGTAACCCAGAATACTGGGAACGTAATGTAAAAAAAGAATATGCATTATATGTCCGAGTAATACAATTATGAATATTAAATTTGCAAGTCACAGCAAACCTAAAGTAAGAACATCTAATCATCATAAAATTATGTACTTGTATATATATAAATATATATACATATATGTGTGCAAGTATGATTACCGAGTCGTCAAATCCATCTTGAAGATAATGATAGTAGTCATAAGAACCTTGTATCAGAGAGACAACTCCTCCCGAAACTGCACCATATATCCTTGACTTCAAAAACACGCACATCCAAGATATACTAGAAAAAATTAAATACATCAAGAGTTCAATAATCCACTTACCTCCACTGCTTGGAATCCCAATATGTACATCCTTGAGCATAGGGGTTCCTGATACTCCATAATGAGTCAAATTAGAGCATACAGACGCATACATACAAATCTTGAGTAAACAAAGTATAGCCACTAGAGCTCTATATAGCATTACCCCTTTTTACCGACTTGCTCCTTGAACTGTCCTTTTTGATAGAAAAATTTAAGGCACTCGCTATTCTTAAAAGAGGACGATCAAAAGGTAAGCCTAGCCTCAAATGAAGAGACCTTCTAATTTCAACTGCAGGAAGAACGCTCCATATTTTAGGAGAAAAGTAAGATGGAATGTTCTATAAATTCAGTGAAATATACACTATAGCAGTAATCTACATCCATCATGGCATGTCACCTTGTTTCAATTCTGTTTCCCCATAACTTAACTCATAGATGGAGGTTACTGGATGCAGCAATTCAGGAGGCATGAAGTGATATGGATGCAACTGAAAAGCAAAAAAAAAGAGAGCAAAAAAATCCAAATGTGATTATCTTACAAACTATTCTATAACTAATAGAAATTGTTTGGCAAGAATCAAAAATAAAAATATACTACCTCCGCCCCAAAATGAATGTCCATAATATTTTAAAATTTTCTCTTGATCAAGAACAAATTTGAATATTTTTTTTTTGGACATTCATTTTGGGACGGAGGTAGTAGGACTAGAAGATATCTCTCAATATTAACAGGCAAAAGAAATGCAAGTTCAAGCTGGAGGAGGGGGGGGGGAGAGAGAGGGAGGGAGAGATAGACAAACTTCTTGCTGCGTAAAAAGGAAACGAAAACAAATTTCCTAACTGAGACAACATAGATTAAAATGGAATCAGAACCTGTGGACGTTTCTGTAATAGGTCAGGCAAGATCAGATCCGTCATGGCATGGAACTGATCAATTAACCCAGGAATGATTAATTTTGAAACTGCATATCTCAGTGAAGTATTCTTTGCCGCATAACAAATAACTTCTAGATTATAATTTACAACCATAAATTTGGCTTCCGTCATGGCTGCAAGCAATTTTCTTATATGAGACATTGAAGCTGAATAATTACATTAAAAAAAGTGTAGCCAGAGTATTATTAGAACAACCCCAACACTTGCAGGTGCATAATAATTAAGTGCAGAAAATTAGCTTATCTTACAATTCAAACAATACCTGGAACATATTCGGCAACAGGTGCCGCAGGTTTCAAAGAATTTTCCGATCTACTAAACAGAACACTTACTTGGATTATATCTGCACTCTAAGCAAAGAGCTTGTTACAAAATCTGTGTATTAAAGACGTTAAACTGAAATCTAAGTAAATCCTGGTGTTATATATATATATACACTAATAATGCTCGTAAGATTAACTCAATTTTTTAGCAAAACAAATATTATGCAATTGGCATGTGAGTTACCTCCACAGAAGTAAAGGATGTGTGATCTTTATCGTTTGAAGAAAAATACGAGCATGATAAAGACTTCAAATCAGATTCTTGAGGAGTTCCTTCTTGAAGCTTCATATTTGAAAGCTCTGCTTGGAGATCCAAATCTTTGCCACGAAGAATGACAGGCTGCAGAGCTTCACGTGAGGATTCATTTAGCTTTTCTAGGATGTACGTAACCTTAGGATCTCCAAATTTAGTAACAACAACTTCAGTTGCACGTCTGAACCTATCCTCCAAATCTGAGAACCACAATAGTGCTCAGCATGCATAAGCATATTTAATGTCATCAGCATTGAAAAGAAAATAAGTACATACTGAGTATAATATTGATTATCCCGGGTCAAAGTGAACTGATCCTTTGATCTCCTTCCAGAATGACAATATATAACACATCATAAAGAATACTTGCATAATTTCCTAAATGAATGATGCTACTAGTCTGCTCTAATCTTCGCTCACTATCAGTAAGCAACTGATACTATCTTTCTAGCTATGATGTTGTTAAGCAGTCCTACTTTCCGCTAATTGAAGACTTAAAAAAGCACTTTCACATGAGCACTTAGAAGAGTAGTAGAAAGACTTTCTAATTGATGTTAAGAGTATCATAGTTTAATCAGCTCATATCCTTAAACTAAGTACCTCATTAGCAATCGGTGTCAATTATATGACATGGATGAATTCCAAAAGTAATCTTCTGAGGGTAGAAGAAAAAGGGTGCAACTAAGGGGCCTGGCCAAATGAGATCACATGAAAATGGCATGAGACCCGTCACAACTCTGGACCACTAAAATCATTTGCAAGTTTGTCCATTTTCAGTAATATCACCACCAAAAGCTCATTAAAACCACTCAAAAAAATTTATTTCTCTGTTGTTATAGTTAACCTTACTTAACAGGGAAGGCCACTAATTATGTGTCCAGATCCTAATACATGCCCTTGTCATCCATGTACGCATGTGCACCCCAGGGCCAGAAACAAAATTTAAACTTCCATCAATCAAGCAGCAGGGCACCCCAGGGCCAGAAACAAATCATGTTTTTTTTCCATCATTGCAGCCCTCAGAAACCGGATTCCCAAGAATACACCAATCCCCTAAAATATCTTTTGAATAAATTAACCTTAGAGCATGCACAGTGGTGAACGAAAATTTCGTTCACCACGTGAACGAAACTGCCCTGTGAACGAAATTTCGTTCACAAAAACCTATATGTTGTAGTGGTGAACGAATTTTCGTTCACATACATATTATTTTAATATTAATTTTATGTTATGAAATTAATAATTTACATTACTAAATATTATGTTTTGCCTATAATTGTTTACGAAGTTGGGATCGTTAGCAAGCATTTGTTCGAACCAAGCATGATGATCATGATTATTTTCGGAATTATTAGAACTATTCCCGTAATCATCCATGATCAAGAAAATGAAATCTTGAATGCTTTTGCTAACTATAGAGAGAAGAAGTAAGGAAGAAAAGGTGTACATAACCTACTCAACCTTCACCTCTATTTATAGGGGAAAAAGGAAAGTGAGCGTTTTTTTATTTTTGACATAAACGACTTCGTTTGACCCAAAAGAAAATTAAAATATATGAAAAATTAAAATGTGTCAAATTTATAGAAAAAAATAAATAATATTTTTTAAATAATAAAATATTAAAATAATGTCAAATATTACGAAATTAGACTCTATTTATAAGAAAAAAGAAATTATAAACATTTTAAATGTTTTTATGTAAATAATAATTTTTTAAAAAAGACAAAATTACAAAATACACATATAGCTCAAACCAATTTTCGTTCACGAATTCGTTCACGAAATGAACGAAAATTTTCGTTCATGGCCATGAACCAAATTTGGATCACCACTAATTGGCATGAACCAAAATTGGTTCACAAGTTTACTCTTCGTGAACCAAAAGATGGTCACGGGTGTGCATGGTCTTACAATTCAAGAAGCATTCTCACGAACACCTGGTTATCATCCTACATTAACTTACTATAATAGAGGAATGTTGCTTACTCCATACAACAATAATGTGAAGAACGCTAAGGGAAGTAAATTATATAACAAAAGAAGCCATATAGAGTAAAAGACTTCACCTTTCTGACTATTGGCAGGATAATACACTGGCAACCTGATTGGCAGCTCACACTTGAGCAAACAACCTTTCTCCCAAACATACTTCTCAGGCTGATCATCATACAAAACTGAACTAACAGACCCTAACCGACTTGAATTTTCTGATCTACACACAAAAAACTGAACATCTCCGGTAATTGGATCCGCCACAGCTCCAACTAATTCACGATTTCCAATACTTCTACCGCCAAAATTACCAGAAAGAGAGTTCCTCAATCTACACGAGGCATCAATGGCCTCACCAGCAATCCCTTCTAGATTAGAACTGTCTTTTTTTCCAACAATTAAAGCTCCAATTACCTCAAAACCTTTCAGCAAAAGTACCCGCAAATCATCTGTTTAGAAAGAAATTCAACTCAATTAATCACAAACACGCAACCAAAAAAGAAATTAAAGAATTCCAAGTTAGGGTTACCTGATTCTTTGTCGAAATCGGGCAGGAGTGGGTTGGAGGAGAGGGTGTGAATACATCTGAAGGTGGAGATTACTGTGAGGGGAGGGAAAAACGGAGAGCCGATCAGCCATTGGAGACCTGTTTCGTTCTTGATGATGACTAGTTTCCGACACAGGATTCGTATCTCGTTCCCAGTGTCCATGGATGATCAATCTATCTTCTGCAATTTTTCGATTTTTCTGCTACGTTGTGCTTACGACTCGCCGGAGTTCTTGTTTGCTATTGGGGTTTTTGAAATGTTGTCCAAAGTCTAATTTTTTGGAACAATTTCACAAGTGGTCCCTGTACTATTCAAGATTTTGTCATTAATCCCTACATTTAGATTTTGCATGCTGGATACCAAAGTACCACACATTTTGCATGCTGTTGGTCATTGACATTAACTCGGCCATAAATGGGTCGTTAAGTTACAAAAACTTAACGATTTAACAAAAACTAACAAACGAGCCAAAATTGGGTTCATGACAAAACCAAGGATACATTTTTAGGATATACTACTAATAAGAGTTATCATACAGTCAATAGAACTAACCCAATTGGATCTCTGGAAATCACAAAATCGTTAGTTACATCAAACTCCCCCGTTACGACCGTTAACTTACAAGCCAATCACTAACCCTTCACTTGCTTCTTTCTCCTCGTTGGGTTTCAGCTCTGCGCAAGAACGTTTGGCAAAGATAGCCCATATTGCACATTCAAGTTCCATTTCCACGCCTTGATTTATTCTGTCAGCTCGGAAAGCTTCGGGCAGATGGATTGCGTAATGGTCCTAATGGATATAGGTTTCGTTCACATTCCGAACAGAAAGCAATTTGAGTAGCAAGGAAGAAACAAGGCACTTTCCTCAACTGCAAGAGGCTGCCTGAATGGATTTAGTTGAACCTCGAAAAGATGCATTCAATTCAGTCTTATCAGTTTTGTAACCGCACATTGATCAATTTTAAAATACAAAGAATAAAATGGTACTCACAGGAATAGTGGGTGGAAGGGCAGTTACAGAGCTTATACAATTAGCCGCAAGATGAGAAGCTTCTTCACAGTAATCTAAAAAAATAGCTGGGGCGCCTATCTCTTTTATTAGCTTCTACGGTCCAAAATCAACTCAGTTGTTAGGGGAAGCAGATAATAAAAAGGTTAATTTCACTGTCAACCCCTGAGGTTTGAACAAGTATCACTTCGCACCTGAGATTTGGTTTCGTCTCACATACCTTCCTTTCCTCAACTTTATTTAAACAAAATGACTATGTTACCTTTACATCTTTTCACCATATATTGATCAAAATCAAATATTTTTTACTAAATAAAATATTTAAAAAGTATCATATAAAAATCAATTTACATGCAAAGTTGACTACTTGTACCAAATTAATGATAATGACATATTTGTCCTTGTTTAGTGGAGATTACACTTTCACCCTTAATAGGGATATTTTTGAGAGTGAAAGTGACTTTCTTGTTATTATAATACAGTATATAGATTTATATTACCTTTGTTCCCGTGATGACTTTTTTTTTTTCCAACTCGATCGAACTTTGACCACAATTTTATGAAAATCTAGATGTCTTTTATGCAATTCTAAAAATTATTATTGATACTATTTTGTAACAGTGAAACAATAATATTTTTTAAAATTGCATAAGAATATTTAGATTTTCTGATCAAAGTTCGATCGAGTTGATCAAATGAATAGTAACTGTGGACATTTGAGTTTGGCTTGACGTAGTATTATTATTAACTTCCTTTTTTTTTTTGAAAGCACTAAAAACTTGTTGATGATGGCCTTAATTTTTGTGCACAACTCATTTTGTTTATGTAGTTATGGTACGAGTAGATATTGAGGTTGACTAGCATGTTACTGACAGTTTTAGTATTGTATATTGTATGCATGATAAATGTGGGATACTTTTTTTGTATTAACAACAATTTTTGTTCAAGTAGTGGATTTATCTATAAAATATAAAAGGTGATACTCCCTTTGTCTCAAAATAATCATAAATAAAAAAAGTTGCAAACAAGTTGATAATATCAAATGCTTCTTCTTGGCCGCTTGCAAGAAGCTGATTTTTACAGATTTATATATATATATATATATATATATATATATATATATATATATATATATATATATATATATATATATATATATATATATATATATATATATATATAGGTGCTCAAATGAGAACCTAAATATCGTGAGAACCGTGAGAAACAACCATAACCATTATATTAGAAAAAAAAAATCAAGGGTCCATATGTTAGATACAATTGATACACTTAGAAACATTACAAAAAATTCGATTACACATGGATACAATAGGTTAATAAGTATTGTATCTAAGTGTTACACTTGGATAAACTATGTTAAAAACTAATGTATCCAATTGTTTTTCGAAAATTAACTAATATATCCAAGTGTATCCAATGTAACTAACATCTGGACCCTTGATTTTTTTTCTAATCTAATGGTTATGATTGGTTCTCACGGTTCTCATATAAAATGGTTCTCACAGGAGCGCGACCCTATATATATATATATATATATATATATAGGGTCGCGCTCCTGTGAGAACCTAAATATCGTGAGAACTTAGATACGTTAGGTAAAAAACTAATTAATGTATCCAATGGTTCACTTGGATACATCATTGGATATACATTAGTTGACTTGGATACATTAGGTGAGAACTTAATGTATCCAATGAATACATTAGGTAAAAACAAATGTATTCAATGTGCACTTGGATACATCATTGGATACATTAAGTTCTCACGGTTCTTACGATATTTAGGTTCTCATTTGAGCACCTACCAATATATATTGAAAGTGTTTGTCAAAAGCTTACTGAGAACAGATGTTACCTCAAGTGTTAGGTAACACCCCAGGTAACACACGTTGACGGACAGAATACACACACCCGAAAATATAAGAGTTTTGCAGCGGAAAAATAAATAGCACAAGAGATATATTTTTCTCAAGTTATATAAATATAACTTGAGATGCCTAAATGGCGAAAACTTTATAATCAATATCAATTACAAAGCAAAAGGTTCCCTATAGCTAGTACAATATACGATCTATGGAACCAAAAGTAGAACAAAGTACGATGATCCTAACCTAGCCAAAACACACTCAAACCCGAAGTATTTGAGTGTGGAAAAGAGTGTATGGGAGGGAGGATCTAATGAGCCAAGAAGTACTTTGCTCTTTGTGCTATGGATGTGTGTAAAATTTGGCTTGGTTACAAAGTGTTCATCCTAGCACTATTTATAGCCTTCAATACTTGATGGCTACACAAAGAAACATCCTTGGGGCTGCCTTCCACGTTGTGAGAGAGTGGGGAGAGTGAGTGGGCTTGCTCTCCACTTTTTGTGCAAAGACTTGGTCACTTTCCATGATTTTCTCAACCAATTTCTTTGTGCCCAAGTCTAAGCTTCGCCCACTTGTACTCCATGCTTCCAATGCCCTGTACTCTTCCATTTGATCAGCAACAAACCTTGGACTTGGTCTTCTCCATATTTAACATATTTAACACATGTTAAATATGTTTGTAACTCCCTCATTTACTCGGCTTTTATGAGTAATTCTTTGTTAATTTCTTCTCCACATGTTTAGCTCCTTAAATCAACTTTATTATAACCTGAAATATGGACAAACATCTAGACAATAATATTAGGACATTAGTATAAAATTATATTAGAAAGAAATATCAAATTACAAATTATTTTCATCACATCACTTAGACTGTCAGTGGCAACATCTGAGGTAACACCTCCGTCTGCACTAACAATCTCCCCCTTAATTTGAGATTTCTTTCCAATTACCTAAGTGTTGGTACCTGCAAAAACAAGTTAACCATATGCAGTATAACAGAGCATTTCACCAAAGATTAACTCCCCCTTAATCATGGAGTTAACCGAAACAACAAAGATTTACTTAATATACTAATTGTAAAGTAGAACCATGTTTAAAACAATTAGTAGTTTAAAACAAAAAGTAAATCAAAGTTTTAAAATCCACAAAACCACAAGTCATAAACCAAAGCATAACCACCAAAGTATTAAAGTTCTAAATTAAGAACTAAAATACGAATTGTTTTAAAAACCAAACCACCACAAACGAAAATTGTTTTTGAAACCATTCAAAAGTACCATAAAAGCCATTGCCCAAGTATAGTGGCAACAACAACCTTTAAACAAGGTTATTCTCCATCTTCTCCATCATCCGGCTCATCACTTGTGCCAGCATCACCAACAGCATCAATAGCAGCACTTGTACCTGCACTAGTACCAGCACACCATCTCCCCCTGGTTGGGAAGAAATCAAATTAATGAAGCCGGTGGTTTCTTTTTGGAGGGTTAAGCAGCCGATTTGGAGGAAGAAGGGGCTTTTCTTTTGGGTTTCTTGGTGGCGGTAACAGGTGGTTGAAAGGCAGTCACAGTTGGGGTAGGTTGGACTGAAGTAGCAACCATGGAAGGATCATCAATGGACATGGCCATAGATGGAGAGATATTGGAAACCATGGGAGATATGTCCATAGGTGAAGTAACACCCGAGATAACACCCGGTGACTCCTCTTGAGGTGCGGATTGGTTAGGGTTTTGGGAAGGTGAAGCCATTGTTGAATTTTGAGAGGTAGAAAAGGAGAATTTTTTTTTAGAAGGGTTTTTTATTTTGGGGAAGGTTGCTGAGATAGAGAAAAAGCGATGGAGAGGAGGGAGTATATAGGTGCGTTTGAGAGAGAAAGAGAGAGTAAATAGGGATAGGATTTTAGGAGGTTAAGGAATGTGAATTAGGAGAGGAAATTAATTTAAACTTAACTCTTATCATCTAAATTAACTAAGACCCCTATTTTTACTCACATTTAAACTATCCTAATTAAACTCCCCCTATTTACGAGCACACAAAACCAACTCCCTACACATCCGTTTTTTTTTTTTTTTTTTATAAATAAAACGAAAAAAGAAAAGAAAAAAATTAAGACGGTAAAATTAATGATGTAACGATCTCTCAAAAATTTGAAGATAGATTCCTAAATTTTAGGGAAATTGTTACAACTATATTTTACCAAAGTAAAAGATTTGTTTTAGACTTTTTCAAAATTGTAAACTCTTTTTCTTTAAATAAAAAGACTTTCAAACTTTGAAAATTTAAAAAACAATTCTGAAAATAAAATAAAAAAACGAATGTAGCACACACTAATGTGTTGATGGCAATGATGGTAACACTTAAGATAACATTCGTGATAAACATCCCTTATTGAATTTATATTAAGGCAATTAAGGCGAGATAGACCTCATTTTTGAACACATGAGGCGAAGATATGCTTCTATAATAAGCATTTGAGGTATAACAAGCTTGCCAAATATGAACACTTTAGGCAAAGAAAATCTAATAATTTAGATATAAAAAGCTTGTTCTTCATCTTCAAACACTTTAATATAAACATATTTTACACTTCTTTATCTACAAGGGAGCATCGTAGTAGCGAGCTCCGTGCCCCGAGTCCTTATAAAGTGTAAACATGTTTTAGTGATTTGTACCGTTCAAGTAGGAAACACTGTAGTAGCGAACTCCATGTTCCTAATACTTAGTATAAAATCACTAGATAATATCCCCCTTTGACAAGAGTGCATCGTCGCAGCGAACGCCATGCCCCGAGCTACTAAGGAAATACTATAAGTGTTTTTAGCCTTTTTGCCTTTGAAAAAGATTAGTGACTTTGTCACTTTTGAGTTTAAAAAGGAATGTTATCAATAATGTTACCTAGAGTGTTATCCTACCATAACAAAAAGGTCAGTATGTGCCACCGTCAATGGATAGAAAAAGCTACCCACTGACAGATTTAAAACAGAGAAACATAAAAAAATTGTTTTTTTTTTAATAAAAAATAAAATATTATACAACAACAAAGATGATCCAAGGGGTTTAAACAAGACACGGAACAAGAGACTTCTTCAAGTTAGAAAATCTCTTATGATTAAAAACTTGAATTAAATATTCATCTTTCAAAAAAATATTTTTAGAATCAAGCATAGAAAGAAAACATGAATGGTTTACCATGTCTCGATAATTAACCGGTTCCTTACCTCTAGTTTGTATCCCTTCGTCTAATCTCCCTATCACTTGGGATATAGGATGATTCTTTTGAATCTTCAACGGGGGAACTCTTCTGACGGGATCATCTACTCTATTGGAGTCCTCATTATTTTCATTTTCTGCAACTGGACTGACTTCTGGTGTTATCTCTGGTGTTGCCTCAGGTGCGGTAACACTGGGGCCAACATCTGGTCCAGCACTTATGACAACATCTGGTCCAACATAAATGTCAAATTCACTTTGAGGTTGTTCCATCTGTATCATGAGAGGATAATCACCTTAACACTTAACAGATCATCAAAAACAACATTTACAGATTCTTGAATAGTTTCCAATCTTAAATTATACACTCGATATGCATGATTGTCTTGAGAATATCCAAGAAAAATGCATTTATCACTCTTAGAGTAAAACTTATCTAAGTAATCCCAGTCTTTTAATATGAAACATACACACCCAAACACATGGAAGTAATGTACATGTGGTTTCTTCCCATTCAAAATCTCATAGGGTGTCATTGTTAAACCAGGTCTTAGAAAGACTCTATTTGAAATGTGACAAGCCGTGCTCAAAGCTTCAGCCCAAAATCTTTTTGAAATACGTTTTGAAAATAACATGACACGGGCCATATCAAGCAATGTCCTATTTTTCCTTTCGGCCACCCCATTCCGTTGATGTGATTTTGATACCGAAAAATCATGGTTTATCCCCTTTTTCTTACAAAAAGTATAAAAGGAAACATTTGCAAATTCTTTTCCATGATTAGATATTATACGAAAAATAGGTGAGCAAAACATGTTTTTGATTTTGAAATGCAAGAGTTTAAATTTATCTAATGTTTCAGATTTTTCTCTTAGAAAATATACCCATGAAAACCTAGAGAAATCATCAACTACAACAAAATATATCTCTTACCTCCCAGGCTTTCTACCTCGATTGGACCCATCAAGTCCATGTGCAAAAGCTGAAAACAATGTGTTGTCCCGAAGTGTTGCTCTTGGTGTTGGGCAGCACACTGGGTAACACGAGTCTCCTCATTTTTAAGGCAGTCTCCACAAACCATTTTGTTATTAAGATTCAGTTTGGGGACTCCTTTGACAGCCTCAAACTTGAAAATGTTCTTCAAGTTTCGATAATGGGCATGTCCAAACTTTTGATGCCACAATGTAGTGACATCTATTTTTGCCAAATGGCACACCTGTTTGTCTTCAACAAGATAACAATTGTCACTTGATCTAATTCCTGTCATCACACAATTGTTAGTATAATCAAAGACTTCACAAGTATTTTTGTTGAATTTTACCTTTAAATTGTCATCATAAAGTTGGCTAATACTAATTAAATTAGCAACAAGACCATCTACATGTAAGACATTTTTTAAGGCAGGAAAACCAGTCACATTTAGTGTCCCTTTTCCTATTATATTGCTTTTACTTCCACCACCATAAGTTACACTACCTCCTTGAAAAGATTCATAGTCTTTCAAAAACAACTTTGTTCCCGTCATGTGATGTGAACATCCACTATCAAAGTACCATGATCCTTCAATATTTGTTTTTAAGGAAGTGTAAACAATATCGCATCTCAATTTAGACTTAGGTTTCCATGTCTTCTTTTTGTGTTTTTGACCTTCTGACAGAATGTGTTATCTGGAGTGCTTGGTAACACTTCAGGTAACACAGAATAACTGGACTGTTTCTTTGAAAGAGTATTACACTTATTTTTAAAATGTCCAGAAGTGTGACAGTATTGACACACTTTTCTTTTGTCAGAGGAGTCATTAGAGAAAGAATTTTGATCAAAAGCACGTTCTTTCACAAAACATATTTCATGTTCATCACAACTCAAAGAAGAAATAATTTTATCTAATGATTCTCGGAAACCAATACCTGCTTTGAGAGGCTTACTCAAATTGAGAATCTCATCCATTTTGGATGATCCGGTGTTGATTTTTTTCAAGGTGGTTTCGGCTAAAGTCAATTTGGCCTTGACTTTCTCTAGCTCGGCATCCCTCTTGGATGCTTGAACTTCCAAGCGAGTCAAGTAGGCCTTGAGTCCATCATTCATCTTGGTTAAAGCTTTAACCATCTTGTTCTCTTTCTTCCATTCCTTGAGCAACTCCTCATAAAGGTTCTTTAACCCAGCAATGAGTTCATCTTTGCTGAGCTCATCCTCTTGCGAACTTCCTGCATCAAGGTTAGTGGAAACCACGAAACAAACATCGTTAGTTAAACTGAAATTGTTATACCTGATGGGTGTGGTCTCAGATGTTATCTCAGTGTGTATAACATCTGTGGTAACATGTTCAGTCTCCGAGTCACTTATTGTGACAAACATGTTTGTTTGATCAGGTTCTCCCTCCTGGAGATCGAAAGCCATGACAAAGGACCGAACCACTTAGTAACGTCAAGTTACCGGGCTCTGGTGCCAATTGAAAGTGTTTGTCAAAAGCTTACTGAGAACAGATGTTACCTCAAGTGTTAGGTAACACCCCAGATAACACACGCTGACGGACAGAATACACACACCCGAAAATATAAGAGTTTTGCAGCGGAAAAATAAATAGCACAAGAGATATATTTTTCTCAAGTTATATAAATATAACTTGAGATGCCTAAATGGCGAAAACTTTATAATCAATATCAATTACAAAGCAAAAGGTTCCCTATAGCTAGTACAATATACGATCTATGGAACCAAAAGTAGAACAAAGTACGATGATCCTAACCTAGCCAAAACACACTCAAACCCGAAGTATTTGAGTGTGGAAAAGAGTGTATGGGAGGGAGGATCTAATGAGCCAAGAAGTACTTTGCTCTTTGTGCTATGGATGTGTGTAAAATTTGGCTTGGTTACAAAGTGTTCATCCTAGCACTATTTATAGCCTTCAATACTTGATGGCTACACAAAGAAACATCCTTGGGGCTGCCTTCCACGTTGTGAGAGAGTGGGGAGAGTGAGTGGGCTTGCTCTCCACTTTTTGTGCAAAGACTTGGTCACTTTCCATGATTTTCTCAACCAATTTCTTTGTGCCCAAGTCTAAGCTTCGCCCACTTGTACTCCATGCTTCCAATGCCCTGTACTCTTCCATTTGATCAGCAACAAACCTTGGACTTGGTCTTCTCCATATTTAACATATTTAACACATGTTAAATATGTTTGTAACTCCCTCATTTACTCGGCTTTTATGAGTAATTCTTTGTTAATTTCTTCTCCACGTGTTTAGCTCCTTAAATCAACTTTATTATAACCTGAAATATGGACCAACATCTAGACAATAATATTAGGACATTAGTATAAAATTATATTAGAAAGAAATATCAAATTACAAATTATTTTCGTCACAACACTTAAACTGTCAGTGGCAACATCTGAGGTAACACCTCCGTCTGCACTAACATATATATATATATATATATATATATATATATATATATACTCCCTCTGTCCCGCTCGAATTAGGATTCGTGGTCAAACACTTTATACTTTGACCAATAATTTGAAGAAAAACAATGATGCTAATAACAATTTAAAAATTATTATTGAATCACGATTAATAATAAAATAAATAACTATTTTAGATTTTCATTAAGATAATTATTTTTCTTCAAATTGTTGGTCAAACCATAAATTACTTGACCAAGAATCCTAATTCGAGCGGGACGGAGGGAGTATATATATATATTCCATGATGCACATATATATACATACATACATATCAAAACAGTGATCTGATGAAACCAATATGGAATTACATATACATTGATTTATTTTTTTTATTTTTTTTTTTTGGGGGGGGGGGGATACATTGAAAATTTAGATAAAACATGTTTGGAAAAAATGCACCAAAAGTACCTGAACTATAGGGGTTGTTTGGATTTAGTAACTTATCTCTTTATTGACCCATGAAAAATACCTTAACTCTTTTTTGTGCAGCGGAGGTACCTATTGCTAACGCCGTCCACTTTTTGCCGTTAAGTTATCATGTGCCACGCACATGACTAATTTTTTGAGGGTAAAAATGTCAAAACATAACAAGGATAGTGTGAGAATATTTTACAAAGACAAAGGGGTTTAAATAAATTTTTAACTTTCAAATAACCCCATCCACTTTCTGCATCTTTCTCCACCATCTCCAAAACCCTAAAATCCAAAAACAATCCCAAAATCCCAATCTTTAATCACCTCAAATCCCCACCTTCCCAAACCCATCTCAACAAATTCACCACCATTCTCAAACCACTTCCATA
Organism: Campanula takesimana; assembly: GCA_026119855.1. Lineage (NCBI taxonomy): Eukaryota > Viridiplantae > Streptophyta > Magnoliopsida > Asterales > Campanulaceae > Campanula > Campanula takesimana. The sequence continues at coordinate 1,366,020 of JAOWBW010000012.1, forward strand.
ATCTCTCAATTCTCAACTCTCCCCCTCAAACTCACCCCCATTTTCAAATGCCCTCAATTTCACCGGAGCAACCAAATCCGAGCACTGTTCACCGGCATCGTAGAAGAAATGGGCAAAATCAAGAACTTGGGTTACGCTCAAGATGGAGGTTTCGACATGGTCATCACCGCCAAAACCATCCTCGGCGGCGTCAACCTCGGCGACAGCATCGCCGTCAACGGCACCTGCTTAACGGTAACCCAATTCGACCACGAATTATCCCAATTCACCATTGGATTAGCCCCGGAAACGCTTAGGAAAACCTCGTTAAGTGAGCTAGAAGAAGGTGTTGAGATAGCCGAGATCCTTGAAGATCTCGGAATATATTCTTTCCTATTTGTATGTATCTTTAGTTATTTAGTTTCCTATTTGATAAAGATGTAAATAGGTAGGAATTATCTTTTAGCTATTTTGTAGGGATTTAGTCTTAGTCTCCAAGCAAGAGTCTTAGTATATATTTTGTATGTATGTACTGAAAATCACAAGGAAATAAACTGAATTTATTTTCCTCCATACTTTCTCCCTATTCTTGGTTTTAACTTGGCACCAGAGCCCGGTTTATCAAAGTCATGGCCGGCGACGATGAAGTCCAGAAATCCGGAGTTGAAAATTCCGGCAAAAGGATGGAGATCAAGGAAGAAAAGAGATCTCCTTATTTTCTTTCTTCAAGCGACAATCCAGGAATGATTATCACCCATGTTCAGTTGAAGGGTGAGAATTATGAAGAATGGGCACGAGTTTTCAAAGGATCGCTTCGAGCGAAGACGAAAATGGGATTCATTGATGGCAGAATCCCATGCCCTGATGATTCTGATGAAGCCGACCAATGGTGGACGGTGAATTCCATGATTGTTTCATGGATTTTTAATACCATTGAACCAACTCTTCGCTCCACTATTACCTATGTGGACGAAGCGAAGGTTCTGTGGGATGATTTAAAGGAGCGGTTTTCGATGGGGAATGGACCGAAGACACAACAATTGAAGGCGGATATAGCAAACTGCAGACAAGGGAAGAACGAGAGCGTGGCTTCTTATTATGGGCGCATAAAGAAACTGTGGGACGCTCTTAATGACTTTGAAACGTTGCCAACATGTTCATGTACCGGTTGCAAGTGTAATATTGGAGCTATGTTAGTAAAAAGGCGTGAGGAGGAACGAGTTCATCAATTCGTCATGGGGCTAGAAACTCCGAAGTTTGAGAACGTAAAAACCTCCATTATCAACACAGAGCCACTACCTTATGTGAATAAGGCATATTCTAATGCTATAAGGGAAGAACAGGTGCTGGGAGGCGGACATGGGGAATTCCCAAATCCAGCCAGTTTCATTGTTAGAACGGTTGACAGATCAGTTGATAGACCAACTGTGAGCACAGATGGCGCGTCAGTTGGATTGACAGAAAAGAAGGATATGAGCAATGTCACTTGCTCTCACTGCAGGAAGAAAGGACACAGTGCAGATTCGTGCTTCAGGTTGATAGGGTATCCAGAATGGTGGGAAGACTAGCGGGGGAAGCCAGCGAAAGGAAAAGGTGGAAATCAATCTTCTTCGGGAAGAAAAGATCAAGGGAAGCCGAGCACAAGGTCCAACAATGCAGAGGTCAGTGTCGAATGGGTTCCAGATCAGGCTAGAGCGCTGGGATTCACAGCAGATCAATGGAACAACTTCAAGAATTTTATGCAGACACAAGTGCCGACAACTGTCAGCACAGTTGGCGGCACAACTGGCAAGATAACTGGTAAGATGAATGATAAACGTTGGATTGTTGATAGTGGAGCCAACCGACACATAACAGGGGACATCTCTTTGCTCAGTGATGTTCATGAAATTAAGGCAGATCATATCGGTTTGCCTAATGGGAGATACATGAAAGCCACAAAAGAAGGCAACGTTGAGATAGCCGAGAATCTTGTTTTAAAAAATGTCCTATATGCCCCAACTTTTAACTGAAATCTTTTATCTGTCTCTCAATTGCTTCGAGATTCTAATTATTTGGTGCATTTTTCTGACAAACAATGTGTTGTACAGGACCGGGTCTCGAAGATTTTGATTGGAGCGGGTGAACTGGACGGGGGGTTGTACTACTTGAGGAGGTCACCGACAACGCAAGTATGCAACATTAAAGAATCTGGCAGTTTTCAGTTGTGGCATCAGCGACTCGGGCATCCATCAAGCAAAATAGTGGGTTTGTTACCTTTTATTAATCGTAGTAGTATTAATAAAGACGTTTGTGAGATTTGTTGCAAGGCTAAACAAAGTAGGGACAAATTTTTACTTAGTGAAAGTAATTCTAATGAGATTTTCGATTTACTTCATTGTGATATTTGGGGTGATTATCGGAAACCTGCTTTGTGTAGTGCCGTTTATTTTTTAACCATTGTGGATGATTGTTCCCGAGCGGTGTGGGTTTATTTGGTCAAGTCCAAGAGTGATGTTTCCCAAATTTTGAAAAACTTTCTTGCCATGGTGGAGCGGCAATTTAATAAACGAGTCAAAAAAATTAGGAGTGATAATGGGACGGAATTTACTTGTTTGAAAAAATATTTTCTTGAACAAGGGATTGAACACCACACTACTTGTGTTCGTACGTCCCAACAAAATGGAAGGGTGGAAAGAAAGCATAGACATATTTTAAATGTGTCTCGTGCTTTGATGTTTCAAGCAAAATTACCGGTTAAATTTTGGGGGGAGTGTGTGTTGGCGGCTGGGCATTTAATTAATCGAACCCCCTCAAAATTATTAAACGGGAAAACTCCTTATGAAATTGTTTTTGGGAAACCTCCTTCTTACTCACATATTCGGGTATTTGGGTCTTTATGTTATGTTCATTATTCTCGGCGTGATAATGATAAGTTTGCAAGTCGAAGTAAGCGATGTGTGTTCTTGGGGTATCCTCTTGGTAAGAAAGGATGGTATGTGTATGATCTTGATGAAAATAAGTTACTCGTTTCTCGGGATGTTATTTTTGTGGAAAATGAGTTTCCTTTTGCTCACGGACGGACTGACCAAGATGAAGCATACACGGATTCTGATATTTTCCTTTGTTCTTACAATAATATGGAGGATTGTGAAGAATATGTACATATGACTGGTGCGTTGACTGCACAACCCACTGCACAGTTGACCGAACATTTGGCAGAACAAATACCTGCCGCTGATGAAGTTCCTGACCCAGCTTTCAACCAACTGACTGACCAGTTGACAGAACAGATTCCCACACAGTTGACTGAACAGGTTGAACAGCCTGCCGATTTGATTGAACCAAAAAATTTGGGATGTGGTCAGAGAGTTAAGGTTCCTTCAACCAGATATCCAGCTTCTGAATATGAATTGGGACAATCACAGGCACATACCACTCAAGATACACCCACGTCCCGTCCATCTTCTCAATCCAAATCTTCAGGTACTCGCTATCCCTTATCACACTTTGTCAATTGCACTAATTTCTCGTCTGCACATCGTTGTTTTTTGGCTGCTATTGACTCAGGTGTTGAGCCTAAACAATTTAGTGAGGCGGTTAAACTTCCTCAATGGCGCGAGGCTATGTCTAAAGAGCTTAATGCTCTTGATCAGAATGGAACATGGGAATTGGTTGATGCGCCTTTTGATAAAAAGGTGATTGGAAACAAATGGGTCTATAAAATAAAGTACAATGCTGATGGAACAATTGAGCGCTGCAAAGCTTGATTGGTGATCTTGGGAAACAGACAAGTTGAGGGTGTTGATTTTAAAGAAACGTTTGCACCTACCATCAAAATGGTTACGGTACGAGTCTTTCTTAGTATTGCTGCGGTCAAAGGATGGGAACTTCATCAAATGGATGTTCACAATGCCTTTCTACATGGTGATCTTAGTGAAGAGGTGTATATGAAGGTGCCTTTGGGACATCCGGCTTCATCCTCTGGGAAGGTTTGTAAACTAAAAAGTCCTAGTATGGTCTTCGCCAGGCTCCTCGTTGCTGGTTTGCCAAACTTTCTATGGCATTGAAGGGGTACGGATTTGTTCAGTCATGTTCTGACTATTCTTTATTTTCATTCAAAACTTCCGCTGCTGAAATACATGTTCTTGTCTATGTTGACGACTTGGTTATTGGTGGGAATGATCCAGTTGCCATTAGCCGCTTCAAGGACTATCTTAGTAGTTGATTTCACATGAAAGACCTTGGGCGTCTTAAGTATTTTTTGGGGCTTGAAGTGGCGACACATCCGGATGGTATTTTTCTGTCTTAGCGCAAGTATGCGCTTGATATACTTTCTGAGGTTGGTCTTCTTGGAGCACGTCCAACCATTACTCCTATTGAGCAGAATCACCGTTTGGCTTTGATTGAAGATGATGATTTACGAGATCCTGAGGCTTATAGGCGACTTGTGGGCCGCCTTATCTATCTTACTATTACTCGCCCGGAGTTGTCCTACAGTGTGCATACTCTTGCACAATTCATGACTCGACCTAAGAGGGCTCACTGGACGGCCGCTCTACGTGTTGTTCGGTATCTGAAAAATCGTCCAGGTCAAGTACTTTTGTTGCGCTCTGATTCTGTTTTTCATCTTCGAGCATATTGTGATTCTGATTGGGCAAGTTGTCCTCTTACTCGGCGCTCTCTTACTGCTTATTTTGTTTTCTTGGGTCACTCTCCAATCTCTTGGAAAACCAAGAAACAAACAACTATTTCACGATCATCGGCCGAGGCAGAATATCGTTCTATGGCAAGTGCCACGTGTGAATTGAAATGGCTTCGAAGTTTGCTTGGTTCATTCGGCATTTCCCATTCCGCTCCTATGACTGTTTTATGTGACAGTCAATCCGCGTTGCATATGGCCCAAAATCCTGTCCATCACGAGTGAACCAAACATATTGAGGTTGACTACCATCTTGTTCGCGATGTTGTTCAGTCAAGTGTCATCACAACTGCCTATGTACATACGACTTCACAGTTGGCTGATCTTCTTACTAAGGCATTGGGTAGTCGACAGTTTCTCCATCTTCTAGGCAAGTTGGGCGTCTGTGACTTACACGCTCCAACTTAAGGGGGGGGGTGTTGAGATAGCCGAGATCCTTGAAGATCTCGGAATATATTATTTCCTATTTGTATGTATCTTTAGTTATTTAGTTTCCTATTTGATAAAGATGTAAATAGGTAGGAATTATCTTTTAGCTATTTTGTAGGGATTTAGTCTTAGTCTCCAAGCAAGAGTCTTAGTATATATTTTGTATGTATGTACCGAAAATCACAAGGAAATAAACTGAATTTATTTTCCTCCATACTTTCTCCCTATTCTTGGTTTTAACTGAAGGATCATTAGTCAATTTGGAACGAGCCGTGACTCCTAGTACCCGAATGGGCGGGCATTTTGTTCAGGGCCACGTTGATGGAACAGGGGAGATTGTGGGAATGGAAGTGGAAGAATATTCTTTGTGGATTAAAGTTAAAACATCGCCGGAGGTTTTGAAATATATTGTGCCAAAAGGGTTTATAACTGTGGATGGGACTAGCTTGACTGTAGTGAAGGTGTTTGATGATGAGAGTTGTTTTAATTTCATGTTGGTGGAGTATACACAGCAGAAGGTGGTTATACCATTGAAGAAAGTTGGGCAAAAGGTGAATTTGGAAGTAAAATATTTATTTAAACCCCTTTGTCTTTGTAAAATGTTCTCACACTATCCTGTTATGTTTTGACATTTTTACCCTCAAAAAAATTAGTCATGTGCGTGGCACATGATAACTTAACGGCAAAAAGTGGACGGCGTTAGCAATAGGTACCTCCGCTGCACAAAAAAAGAGTTAAGGTATTTTTCATGGGTCAAAAAAGAGATAAGTTACTAAATCCAAACAACCCCTATAGTTCAGGTACTTTTGGTGCAATTTTTTCCAACATGTTTACTGTTTCCTTTGCATCTGTCGTTAGAATTACACATTGTCATATTTATGGAGTATATCTTCCTTGCCCAGGAAACAGAAAATCGTGAAAAAAAAAGCCCTCAGTTTCTGTAGAGCTAATAGCTTATATCTCACTGCACTAGGACAAGAACAGAATCAGTCATATCAGCAAATGGAACATATCCAAGACTCTTAAGAACTGTCTTTCGGCGACAAATTTGCTTATTATAGCGTTTATATGTTTTCGTTCAACGAATCTTTTTAAGTAAATAAATGCCAATATAAGAAATCAAAAGTTGATAAAGGCATAATATTTGATAAGAGTTTGACAAAGGCGAAAAGAAAGGCCGAGCAAGCTTAGAGTGTTATGGCCATTCTTTTGCTCTGATATGTCAAAGAGTAGATGGAGCCCCCATTATATCAAGAATCTCATCATCTATCAGACTAATATGCTTGTCCATAAGTTTGTGCTGACCCAATTTTATCCAAGCACTCTTTAAAAGTTAGCACAATGTAAATCCTCTCAATTTTTAAGACCAAAACTGTTTTTTTTTCCTTCTTAAATGTCAATTTTTCGATAAAGTATCCCCTAAAATGATGAAGTCAATAAATACTATTTGCAAAAATTTACCAAATCTCCGCACTGTGGGGAAATTATACTCCCTCTGTCATGAATTGATCTTCTCATTTGCCATTTTTCATTTTCCCAAAAAGTTCTTCACATTTATACAATTTAGGCTTAAATGTACGAGAGCACAACATGGCTAGTGAAACAAGGGTTCATATCCTTAAAAAATTTGAGTAGTCAAATGTGAAGATCATTTTGGAAAAGAGGGAGTAGTTGCTATTGCCATTAACGACTTCAGTTTTCCCTAAACTATCAAAATCTTGAAGTCATTATTGCCAATAGCGACTATTAGAAATCGATAACTTTCTGTAAATAGTTTTTTGAAAAAATTGATCATTTTGAGATATTTTTTTGTTTTCCAAAAACTGAAAGTTTGAGAAAAAACCACTAGAACTAGTCCTCTCCATTATTTCCTCAATTTACCCCTTATCTGATCATCCAATCAATACTATTTAAACTAAATTTGAAATGTTCCACATTCCTGCATATGATTATGTTGTTGTTAGATATCTTCTTAATCAATGTTTTCATAAAAAAAATAAAAATAAAAAAATCGAACATCTATCTGTTAGGTTCATCTACAAGTGAAGGTTAAATAGTGTTGTTTATACACTTATTGGCATTCTTCACAAATTAAGTAATAACAAATGTGTACGGATTGTATGAAATATCGCAAAAATTAGTCTGATGATCCTTTTATAGATAGAAATTACTACATATCATAGCGAGAGCGCGTCAATTGCTTATATAAAACTACCTCACTTTCCCTACGACAACTACTTCCATTTTATAATCTCCCCCAAAGTCAATACCTATGTTTTTTTTTTTTCTTCCAAGAGGATGATTAAAACTGATATCTACATTGGCTATGTCTATGCTTCTCTATAATGGATGTACTAATCATGAAATCAACGGCTGAAAATTTCCAGCTTGTCGGTCTGAACCGGTTAATACTTCCTTGTAAAAAAGCTTATGCAATATTTTTAAGTGATGGAGAAGATAATGTACCAAACAATTGACTTCCCGCCATTAGGACATACATTATCACCATTATTATCATAATTGTAATCTAATGTAGTACTGTATATATATTATTTCAGTTGACAGCGAGAGGTCCGAAATGGGGAAAAATCGCACGCAACGTCGTTTTGGTCCATACACGTGTACGGTAGATAGGCATCCACTCTCTCCTCCCCTGCATTATAAATAGAACCTTATGACTTCCCCAAAGAACATAAGCTGTCAAGTGTCTGTATCTATCTATAAATCTATCTCTGTCCTCAATCAATCTCCATCTTCTTTAACAAAAATGTCTTGCTGTAATGGAAACTGTGGTTGCGGCTCTGCCTGCAAGTGTGGAAACGGCTGTGGAGGGTATGTTTTTCTTTAGATTATTACTACTTCCGTCCCAAAATGAATGTTCATTTTTGTTTTTATAAAAAAAAATGGAAACGTTTAAGTTTATATTGATATAATCCCGTTGATCTATATATATTCATGTATTTATAGAATTATTGTTATAAATTTATTTTAAATTTTCATGTTTGATTGTAGATGTGGGATGTACCCTGACATCGAGAAGGTGACCAACGTTGCAACTATCATCGATGGGGTTGCACCAAAGACCATGTACGCACGTCAATATTTCATTTCTCTACATAAAAGTCGTAATTTTATAAAACCATTATATACTCCGCACAATAATCATTATTGAATTTGGATTAATGAATTATAATTTATTTAAATTACAGGTACGCTGAAGGGTCAGAAATGAGCTTTGGAGCTGAAGGAGCAAATGCCTGCAAGTGCGGTTCAAACTGCACCTGCAACCCGTGCAAGTGTTGATGACAAGATTTGAAAGATGGGGCTCCTAAAAAGAGCGGATTTCGACTATGTTTAATTTAGTTGTGTCGTTTATTTTGTGTTTATAATAAAAATGGAGACATATAATTATATATATAGATGCAGCCATGAACACTGCGGATCTTGTCTTAGATTTTGTTTTAGTTCTCATGGCTAGGCTATTCTGATTATGTATGTCTTTGTGAAACATGTTTGTTTTGTGGGTATTTCAAGTTTGGTTTTAATGATATATGAGTATTTTATGTTGTGGAGTTGTTGATGTAGCACGTGCTACATCAGTTGTCTATTTTGTGTACTATTTCCCCTTTTTCTTTTTCTTTTTTTTAATCGAAAAGGGCGTTGCCCCAGAAATAAATTGGGTCCGATGATAAGGTTGCTCTATTATTAGTCTTTTTCGTTAAAGAAAAGTATCAACCATTAAACTTAAACTTTATGAATCATTTTCTAAACTATGCTTGTCAAAGGACTCAAAACTATCCACTGAACATGCCATTTATTTTTTCCTTGGTTAAGGATTAATCCCGTTAATAATTAGATGTTAATGGATCTAATTTGACTTTTCAAACTCGCTTAAACTCAGTCATATTCGCTCACGCGTTGACTCATTCAACTTGCTAGAAAGCATTTTGATTTAAGTTTATGATGCAATGCAAATTGTTTCCCTTCTAAAAGGTAAGGGCAAATTTTGCTCACATAATTTAAAATTGGCCGATCTACCAAAATATGCCACGTACTTTGGTTTTGGTTACAATTTATGCAATGTACCACAAACTTGCAACTTAAATCTACGTATTTTTTCCATTGGTTGCATATTATGCAACACACTAGTTTTTTACCCTAACGACGTTAAAAAAACAACAGAAATATTAACATGAATTTTTTCTCGTTAAATACACTAACGATAAAAAAATTAAACCCCATCTTCTTCTCTCTCTCTCTCTCTCTCTCTCCTTCGTCTATCCCGCATTCTCTCTCTATACTTCCACTATCAGAGGTTTCCCATCATCCAAATCTCCGGCGACCCTTACCTTCCCCATCTCCGACGACCTTTCCCTTCTATAAACCTCGGCGACCATCTACCTTCCCCGACCAGATCTGAACAGATTCAACCAGATCTGACTATCTCCCTTCACATTGAACAACGCCGGTGACCCCCCACCACCGTCAGCGACCCGAAGTACTCTCAGCCGCCACCAACGAACCAGCTCATCCTCCCAAGATATGACTCAATCCCATGAGCGACGTCGTCACCTCTGACACCGTCGTTCAAAGGAGGTTGGTGGTGGTGGAGATTTTCTTATTTTTTATCTGGGTTTGCTTTGGTGGTGGTGTGGTTCAAAACCCGTTAAATCTTTAATGGGGTTAGTTTTAGATTGACCACAAAAGCATTCTGTTAATAAAATATAACATCATCTAATGGGGTTGCATAAATTGTAAACGAATATGAAAGTAGGTATGATTATGTTGTCAAACTAAAGTACGTTATCATTTTTGTAACTAAAGGCTTGGTACATGGCATAAAGTGGTGATTTTTCCATTTAAAATTTGGGTTGTTATAAAAGGTAACTAAATTGTAATTTGCCCACAAAGAATAAATTAGATCAACAACAAATATCTTCACAAGCGTAATTAATTCAAACTTTTCCTCGACACATTTACGGATAGTTTGATGAGTAAACGAGTTAGGTTCCCACAAAGGTATGCAAGCACTAGTCCCTCTATTTGAACGCAAGTTCTTTGAAGCAATTCGTCGAACACTTTCCACCCCTTGGCATCCCCACCAGCTTCACTCTTGTTTCAGATACTGTGATCAAGCAACTGACAATTTGTTCGATGAATGTTCCAAGACAGTAGCCGAGGGTGAAGAAAGAGATGAACCCAGTAACTTATGTGGGAGGTTGGAGAGCCTCCCAAGAGAAGAGTCCGTCGGGATTGCATTTCGAAGCTGGATGGGCGATGGCTTACCCATTAACAGAGGCGATATCTTTCATACTATCAATCGTTTGCGCCGGCGCCAGCTTAATAAACGTGCCCTCGAGGTACGTTTTGGCGTGCCTTATTTGGGTGTTTTAAGACCAGAGGAATATGCTCACAAACTGTTTGTTTAAATGCCTGACAGAAGTTTTACAAATACTTTTTGTGGGGATTACAATGTTTATTTATTTATTTGCACCTGGAAATGAAATTTTTTATTTGGGCAATCAGATTGAGCTTGGGTATGGGCTAATTTTTGCAGGTGATGGAATGGGTGATTAGAGAAAGGCCATACATGCCGAAGCAACTGGACTACTCCTATCTGTTGGAGTTTACAACTAAGCTTCATGGGGTATCCCAGGGTGAGAAACTCTTCTCTCGAGTGCCGTCAGAATTCCAAAAGGAGTTACTTTACAACAATCTTGTAATGGCCTGCTTAGACAAGGGCTCGATAAGGCTATCACTTGCATACATGAAGAAAATGAGGCAATTGGGCTATCCTATATCATACTTGGTTTATAACCGTCTCATAATCCTTCATTCTTCACCTAGCCGGAGGAAATCCATTCCGAAAATTCTCACTCAGATGAAAGCTGATAAGGTGGCACGACATGTCTCTACTTTTAACATTCTGCTAAAAATGGAAGCAAACCAACACAACATTGAAGGATTGGTAAAGGTTTTCGATGACATGAAGCGAGCCAATGTTGAGCCAAATGAGATATCTTACTGCATATTAGCCACTGCACATGGAGTGGCTAGATTGTACACTGCCTGTGAGGCATATGTTGAATCTATAAAGAAATGTATGACTGGAAAAAACTGGGCAACATTAGACATCCTTGTTATATTGTACGGGTATTTGGGGAAGCGGAAGGAGCTTGAAAGAACATGGAGTATTGTGCAAGAACAACCCCACGTCAAGTCTAAGAGCTATGTGCTGGCAGTCGAAGCATTTGGCAAGATTGGAGATTTGAGTCGAGCGGAAGAACTTTGGTTAGAAATGAAAACAAAACAAGGGTTGAAATCAACTGAGCATTTCAATTCAATGATATCCACCTATTGTAAACAAGGTCTCGTTACTAAAGCAACCGGGTTGTACAAAGAAATGGAGAAGAACGGATGTAAAGCAAATGCGATAACTTTCAGACATCTTGCTCTTGGTTGCTTAAACGCAGGGTTAGTGAAGGAAGCTCTGAAAACTTTGGGATTGGGGGTTGACTTAACAACAGTAAGCACCAATGTCAGAAGATCAACACCTTGGCTGGAAACGACCCTTTCTATGATTGAGATGTTTGCAGAAAAGGGTGATTTAGAGAAAGCTGAAAAGTTGTTTGAAGATTTGAAGAAAGTTAATTATACAAGGTATACATTTGTCTACAACACTCTGATTAAAGCTTATGTCAGAGCCAAGATTTACGATCCAAATTTTCTAAAAAGGATGATACTCGGAGGGGCGAGGCCAGATTCTGAAACTTATAGCCTCTTGAAACTTCTTGAGGAATTTCAGGCCTAATTTAAATGTTAGCGATGAATTTGTCTGAGTTTATGGGCATGGGGCTTGAATTTTTGTGTAATAAACTTGTTATTGGATCAATAAAAACAGGTTGAAAAGATTATCTTGAAAATCAGTGCAAAGCAGAAGTTAATTTGAAGGGGCTACAACTACAAGTAGCTTACAACAACTATGCCTCTTACTTATATTATGCATAAACCAAAAAATACTACAGTACTGGATTAAAAAAAAAAAGAAAAAAAGATGTCAATCCTTCAGAATAGTTGGTCATGCATCCTCAGCAATGACCGGAAGTATAACCAATTCAGCCTCTTGAGGTAGCAATGTCCTTAGCGATCTGACGCGGTTTTTAGCATCGTTCAAGTTCTCGATGCCTTCCTTGAGCTGTATGATTAATTTCTTAACTAAAGGAGTAATCCTGATCAAGTGACGAGCAAGGTCAAACTCAGCAGGGTATGTTGCAAAGTTGACCAACCCCACTACTTTAAGGGATGGGTGTGGCTTTTTTGCAAACCCACTCGCAATTTGTTCAAGGAAGTCAATTTCAAGCGATGGCTGCAGGAAAAAATTGACATTAGTCATACTTGTATCGTATTAATTATTTCCTCATTTGAGATTATATAAGTCATATTCCCTCCGTCCCAAAATGATAAACGCGTTTGACTATTCAAACTTTTTAAGGATATGAACACTTGCTTCACTAGTCATGCTTTGTTTAAGCCTAAAATGTAGAAATGTGAAGAACTTTTTAGGACAATGAGAAATGGCAAATGAGAAGATCATTTTGGGACGGAGGGAGTATATAATTTCATACCTGGAACTCCTTCCATGGCTCTCTTGTACCCAACTGTAACAAGAACACAAGTAATGTCACCCACGGCATAGGATAAGAAAATAAACTTAAAACCGGAAAAAAAATAATACCATCCACCCTTTTATGAGAAAAAGAAAAAATGACTTCGAAATGAATACATATTAGGAACAATTTATGAATGTTTTATCTGTTCCACAAATAGTCGGACATCACGGTTATATATATATATATTTATATATGTTGGGGTGCAACCCAAAGTCCCACATCGGCAATTGAGGAAACAATTGCAAGGTATATAATAGCACCCACCCACTTCATTAGTATGAGGCCTTTTGGGAAGTTCCCAAAAACAAATCCGTGCGGGCTAGGCCCAAAGCGGACAATATCATACTAATATGGGAAAGTGGTGGTGGTGGTCGCGGTCCCTACAAGTGGTATCAGAGCCATGGTTCGGATGTTCCTGACCGGGTGGACCGCGTGTGTGCTTTATATTGGTGGGGTTCCCCTTGTGTGACATTGCGAATGGAGTCTTGCAATCGAAGGCAGTGGTGTTCCGCGGGCCGGTTGGTACAAGCTTTCGCTGGATATGAAACAATTGCAAGCTATATAATAGCACCCATTCATTAGTATGAAGCCTTTTGGGAAGTTCCCAAAAACAAATCCATGCGGGCTAGTATCATACTAATGTGGGAAAGTGGTGGTGGTGGTCGCGGTCCCTACAATATATATAATCCCGAGGGCAAGAAACTAGATTTGAAATATCCTATGGGGGTGGGGGAAAGCAGAGACATAGTCTCTTTTCTTTAACTGTGATCACATATATTGAAAGAATATGCATGACGTAGAAAATCATTTTTTTCTTATTCAACAGTAAGAATATTTACCTGCATCTTAAACGTAGTCAAGGACGGAAAGCCCACAAGTAGGCAAGTGTAACGCAGCAGACTGAACTCTTGAGATGGCAACAAGATCACTTCGAGGTGCTTGATATTATTTAGTTTAAAATACGGGTCAAATGGAAATCTCTTCCTTGCGATCTATAGAAGACAATATTGATTACCATGCAAATTGTCATATTTTTTTTTATCCAATAAAGCAACAACATAATTTAAGGGAGAAAAAAAAAAAGGGAGAAAATAAAGCAAGTATATAGTTAGGTAGTCCATACCGGTTTTGGGAAACAAAGTTTAAGAGTTTCCAGCTGAAAGAGATTGTTCAAAATATAAGGAACCTCAAACATCAGACATTCAGTATAATCTCCTCCGGTATATACTTCAGAAAGACGAGGGACATCCTTGAAAATGATGTGTATCTTTGCTCCAAAATATTTGACTGACACAAGATTAATTGCAGACATCTCCAAATATACAAGCTCGATACAGTTGCAAATCTCTAAGTACTTCAGATTAGGTGATGAAATCTTAGCATTCTTCAGAGAAAGTGCGTTTTCCACACACAAACTCTCCAAGAACGAACAGTGACCTAAAACATTATTGAGAACCTCATCGGTGACATCAACATGTTTTAGACCGAGGGATCTAAGGCAGCAGAAATTCAGGTGACTGTTAGAATTCAAGTTCTTGGCAGAAGTATTCGAGCTAATCAAGTTCTCCACAGTAGGAAACTTGTAAGGTTGAGCATGATAAGTATTGCTGCAATTCAACAAGTCTAACTCAATCCGTTGAACAGATTTCTTGATAGCAAAGATAATCCAGCTATCGATTTCACTAGTAGAACTCTGATCGAAATCGAAACAAATTTTTAGTTCTTCTATAAAAGGAGCCTTATGCAGATTCAAGACTTTATTCACCCAACTTACGAATTTAGCCCTCTCAACTGTGACTGATTTGGCTTCTGGTTGGGAGCGCAATTCAGCCATTGTCTTCCCATCTTCAAAATCCAAACTACCGCTTGTAAATTTCCACAAGGATATCCATTTCCGTGCTAAAATGCTCATAGAAGCTGCTTCTTTCAGTTTCAATCTAGACAGAATAGCAACAAGAATCTCTTCTGACAATAGATTGATGTAATCATCATTAATCGTGCCTTCGACATCACAAAGTTTCTAGCAAGTAGAAAACATGTGCACCATATTATTCAGCTATTGGTGACATATATAATAGCAAAAGGGCAGGCTGATGAAAATAATTGCGAACATGACAGAAAATGGATCGAGGCTTTAACAAGGACAACGTTCACAGAATCCAGAAATCCCCACCCCCCACCAACAATAACAAAAAAAAAAGATTTAGTGCGTACCTTATTTGGCGGAGCATCAGATAGCTTTCTTGCCATATCACCCATTATATAATTTCAAACGTATACCCCGGTGCTCCTTTGTTGTTGATTTTTGAATTATGTAATCTGCGTAACCCATACAAACCCAGAAGGACAAACAAGCATATTAGAAAATAATCACGGTTTTGACATGTACACTACTAGCTAGACTGTAACCTTGGGGATGAACTAGTTAAGAAGAAGGTGAAAAATAATTTATACATTGTAGGTGGTAACACAAGCATCTGCGCTACTGCAGACCAATAGTGATTATGTTCTGAAGAGAATAAGGAAACATTTACTTTTTTCACAGAAACTCATTCAATATCTAGCTCAAAGTAAGCGAATTTAATAAGCAACGTTTAATAAACATGAACTTGTTGGCTTTCGATTAATGAAGAAAAGCGATACAAAACATATCTGGTCTCTCTATGCTTCGGCTTTTACCTGATTATCACAAATACTTCAATATACCTTTGAGAGTGATATTAGTGCATGGCATAATGCCCCATGAGTACACTAACTTGTATTTTTTTGATATATAATTTTGCATTGTTAACTATATTCAAGTTGCAGTGACTACAAGTTGTTTTACTTTCAATCACATCCATTTATCTCCATTACAGTATGTTGTACATTGTACATTAGACAGTATTGTATACCCTGAATAAAAAATAAAAGAAAATATAGGGCAAAGGAAGGTAGAGCAAATATAAAATAAAATTAACACACATTTTGTGATTTTAAATAATGATATTTTACACAACTTAATCCCTGTCTTAAATATTCGGAAAATGAGGTTTAGAGGGGTAATGTGTACATATAGAAGATCCACAGAGACGTTAGTGCTGACAGATAAAATGATACTACCTCTGTCCCAAAATGAATGACCAAATTTGCTTTTGATCAAGAGCAAATTCGGTCATTCATTTTTGGGACGGAGGGAGTACAATTTCTTAAGCTTTCAGTTCAACATAGCATTAGTTTAGACTACCTCCCCTTCTAACACAATGATAGACCTACTAAGATGCCATGCATTAGGTGTTCTATGTTTCTTACATTTACAAAGATTGTGAAATTATTTGGTGAGGGAGAGCGATAATCTTGTGCATCAGACAAGAAATGGTTAGCTAGTCGCTTTAATATATACATAAGGAAATGCCACTAATATGGGAAATGGAAAACCATAATTGAGATCCATAATAGATAGATATGATCTCGACAGAGATTGAAGGTATAACAAGGTACGACGCAACTGTTCAAAATAAAATAAAATAAAAAATAAAAAATAGGTATGCGACAAACATAACACGCCATCTAAATTACATGATTTCATTTTTAAATATCAGGGCAACGTAACTCCTAGACGCACTCCCATCTCCCGGACAAAATACGACAATTAAGCGTAAACTCATTGCATGGAACGAAAGGAGGAGGGTGTTTCTACCATATGCATCAGATCAGTACAAAATAATCATGTTTCAGAATGTTTGCATTCAAGTTCATGCAGCAAGCATTAAAAAATTCCCCCACTCTCACCCTTTTTCTTATTATTACTTTTAAATGTTTTGTTTGTCCCAATTAAACATCCAGATGCCAAAAACCAAGCTTAACAACTTCCAATCTCTAAACCCTCATTCACCACAATTCAGAATTAGGATGTTAAATAAATAGTTATGCAATGAAGATGGCTCTAACGCTTAGTTAAAAGAATATGATTATATGTCAGAGAGGATCTTCAAGTAAGAGTGAGAATAAGTTCAAGACCTAATTGAAACAGGCCCAATTTCATATCAGAAAAATCGACATGCACCCAACAGAAATCACTAGATTTCAACATGCATGTTAAATTTACCGTCAAAAATCAACTTGATACATACTGGTATAACAATTAACAGCAAATCAATCAAAGAAACTGATCATATATATCAAATTCAGCGACTGATGGATCATCAGGGCAATTGAATCAACAGAAACAACAAGTAAATTAAAGAAATAAAAATTAAAATGAGTGATTAATGAAGGGAATTGAGGGAACATACATTGTAGAAACGCTTGTTGTTGATGTAACAGAGGGAGGGAGGGAGGGGGAGATGAATAGAGTGATGAGATTGAGATGGATTACGTAAGAAAGAGCGAAGATTGCATGACGGATTTTGTTTGCAATCGAGGTGCCGTGTTCGTGTATAGCCTTCATTTTCATTGACAAGTGGAGGTTTTTTGGATACATTCTCTCTCGCAATAACAACCCCATTTCCATTTCGATTAAGCAACCCTCCATCTCTCAATTTCAATTTTGAAATTCAGGCACTGAACTGAGTATCCCTGTCTTTTTTTAACCTAGCTACATTTGCAGGGTTTTTAAATGTGTATAATTTGTTTGGAGAGTAATTTTATTTTAAACCAAACAATATACATTAATAAGATTGTAGAAGATGTCACTCCACAACAGTTGAAGGTTTACTTAAAAATGAGAATTGCGACTACGTACAATTGTGATCAAACTGTCCGCCCGCCGCAGCAGTAAAATAGCCTAATACATTCTGGAACAACAATGTCTCACTCTAAACCAGATCTCCAACGATTACGAACAATTACAAACGACGACCAAATGCCTCTCCAAGCAAAACTTGGACACAGCCTATCATCGGCCTTTACAAAGAAAAAAAAAACACCGTAAAAATTTGGCTTTGAAAACTTGACGAGTATTGAACAAAAAACAAATTACAAACAATATATGAAGACTCTCAACAAGGAAAGAAGGCAAAGGCTCTCGACAAATGAGAGAAGATAAATGCTCTCGACAAATGAAAGAAGATAAAAGCTCTCGATAAATGAGAGAAAATAAATAATACCAGAAGGAGGGCAAAACCTGTAAAATCTAAAAAATGATGAATATCAAATTATTTCTGTACCGAACTGATACATTGAATCTATACACGTCCCATATCCAAATGAGCCGTGTAACATTAAATTAATTAAATTTTGTAATATTATTACTAGAAGGTGGTCAGTGAAGACCAGAAGAAAGGTGCAAAGATTGGTTATAAAATTCCACATAAATGCATTAAATCATACGCAAACATTCTATTTTTATGCAGAGAGCTGTTTTTTTTGTCTTCCGCAGAAAGAAGTATGAAGACAATGTTGCATATCAATCTTCGCCAGTCTCTCTATAAAGTACAACACCACAATAACACAAACAGATAGTTGACAGAAAACAGAACTGAGAAATGAAAATCCCTTTGCAGAATGACTGACCGGAATATATTCAATCCGTTCGTCACCTAGTTTATTTAGAGTTCTCAAAAACACCCAACAAAATCTTTCAGAATGGTTGGTCATGCGTCCTCAGCAACGACCGGAAGTATAACCAATTCAGCCTCTGGAGGTAGCAATGTCCTTAGCGATCCGACAAGATTTATATCATCGTTCAAGTTCTCGATGCCTTCTTTGAGCTGTATGATTATTTTGCTAAGCAGAGGAGTCATCACAAGTAAGCGACGGGCAAGGTTAAACTCAGCAGGGTATGCTGCAAAGTTGACCAGCTCAACTACTTTAAGGGACGGACGCGGCTCTATTTTATACCCTCTCGCAATTTGTTCTAGGAAACGTAATTCAAACGATGGCTGCAAGAAAATTGAGACATTTTGTATTATTTAGTTCCTCCTTTGAGATACTTAGTTCCTCCTTTGAGATACGATGAGTCTAATCAGATTATTTTCATAATTCCATACCTGGAACTCCTTAAATGGCTCTCTTGTAGCCAACTGCAACAAGAACAAAAGGTGGTGTCATGCATAAGATAAGAAAATAAACTTACAGCCGAACGAAAAAATAAAAATACCATCCATCCTATTTATGAAGAAAGATAAATAAAAAAGACCACAAAATCCATGAGATAAATTCTTAGGTTGGAAGCTCTTTAGAGCAACCCTTTCGACTGTCAATACTAACTCATGCTCGTTACGGCACAATCATTTGTAGTAGAACTCAGTTACTGCAGCATTTTAAGGTGTGTATATATGTGTGTGCAGTGGCGAACCAAAAATTTAGTGGAAGGGGGTCGAAATTATGATATAGTGTAATTCTTTTTTTTACAATTAAGGGGGTCAAATTGCAAAGAATGATATTTTTAATGGTAAAAATGTTGTTTTTCTAAATTAAGAAGGGGTAAAAATGCACAACTTCAAAATCAAGGAGGTCGGATGACCCCCATGAGCCAAGGGCCAAGGGTGGCCTTCGCCACTGTGTGTGTGTGTGTGTGTGTGTGTGTGTGTGTGTGTGTGTACGTGTTTACATATTATATACGTATTCACTATTCTTTCTTACGGAGAGGAAAGCACTGACATTGTCTCTTTAACTGGATCACAAATATTGAAAGAATATGCATGATGTAGAGAATCAGATTTTCACAATTCACAAATAATAGATAAGTATTGATGTTTACCTGTATCTTAAAAGTATTCAAGGACGGAAACCCCTCAAGTAGGCAAGTGTAACGCAGCAGACTGAACTCCTGAGATGGAAATAGGATCACTTCGAGGTGCTTGATATTGTTTAGCTGAAAATCTGGATATGTCGAGGTGATCACCTTAAAAAGAAAATATGGATGACCATAATTGTCATTATTGATCCGATAAGAAAATGAAAAAAATAAAGCAAGTAAATAGTTTGGTCGTCCATACCTGATTCGGGAAACAAAGTTTAAGAGTTTCCAGCTGAAAGAGATTGTTCAAAATATCAGGAACCTCAAATATCAGATATTCAGTATAATCTCCACCGGTATATAGTTCAGAAAGACGAGGGACGTCCTTGAATTTGATGCGCGTCTTTGCTCCAAAATATTTAACTGACACGAGATTAATTGCAGATACCTTCATAGATTCAAGATCGATGCAGTTGCAAATCTCTAAATATTTCAGATTTGGCGATGAGATCTTAGCCTTCTTCAGACCAAGTGCATTTTCCACACGTAAACACTCCAAGAACGAACAGCGATCTAGAACATTATCTAAAACCTTGTCAGTGATGTTAACATGTTTGAGACGGAGGGATTTTAGGAAGCATAAACTTAAGTGAGAGTTCAAATTTAAGAGCTTGGTCATCTTCTTCACAGTTGGAAACTTGTACGGTCGAGCATGATATGTATTGCTGTACTTGGACAAGTCCAACTCAAGCTTTTGAACATTTTTCTTGATTGCAAATAAAATCCAACCATCAACATCACTAGTTGAATTCTTATCGAGATCAAAACATATTCTAAGTTCTTCTATGGACGGACCCTTGTGCTGAACCAGAACTTGTTTCACCCAAGTTATGAACTTTGACCTCTCGACTCTAATTGACTCGGAATCAGGCTGAGAGCGAAACTCAGCCATTGTTTTTTCAGCAGTGAATTCAAAACTGCCAGTTGTATGTGTCCATAAGGATTGCCATTTTCGAGCAAGAATGCTCGTGGAAGCTGCCTCTTTTAATTTCAATCTGGACAGTATCCCCACAAGAATCTCTTCCGACAATAGAATAATGTAATCATCATCAATCCTGCCTTCCACATCACAAAGTTTCTTGCAAGTAGAAAACAGTTGCACCATATCAGTGATGACACTAATAATAGCAAAATGACATAAATAATTAAAGAAATAACCTAAAATAGATTGAAAGTTTAACCAGGGATGACGTTCCCAGAATCCAGAAATACCCAAAAAGATTTGGTTCTTACCTTATCAACTGGAGCTTCCGATGTATTTCTTGCCATATCACCCATTCTATAATTCTAAAAGTAAACCCCTGAGCTCCTTTGTTGTTGATTTTTGAATTAGATAATCTGCGTAAGTAACCCATAAATACCCACAAAGACAAACAAGCATATAGGAAAAATAATCAGGGTTTTGACATGCACCCTGCTGGCCAGATGGTCACCGTGAGAAAGAACTAGTTAAAACAGTGGTGACAAACTTTTACAATGTAGGTGGTAATACAAGCATCTACTCCACATCAGAATAATGTTTTTATGTTCTGAAGATAACAAGGAAACAATTACTACCTTTTACGGAAAATCATCTATTATCTAGCTTTAAATAAAGTTGTTTGGTGCCACACTCATGCAGAATTAGCAGTTTAGTTTTTAACCAGAAGAGCTTTGAATGAAGGTAGGAGCGACTTTCATTTTGGTAACTTAAAAAAAAATAAAAAAAATAGAAACATTTATCAAACATGAACTCGTTACATATCTGATCTCTATATGCTTCGGCTTCCACCTGAATACCACAAATACTTCCATATCCTTTTGAGAGTGATATCAACTGCATAATACACCATGAGTATACTAACTTGTACTTTTGATGAATAATGGTTAGCGTTAGAGTATAGAAGCATGTTCAGATTATTTTAGAAAATAATCTCTTTAAATAGACCAGACATAAAATGAAAGATATTCTTAAGATGGGTATGATGCAGTAGGTTCCACAAGCGGACAGCTTAAGTTCTCACAGAAGTTGAATGAACACTAATTTACATATTTCAATCTCTGCCTAAAATATTCAGAAAATGAAGTTAAAAGGCTCTATTGTTTGCATATGAAATATCCACAGACGATGATAGTGCTGACAAATCAAACTATACTATATTTTAAAGCTTTCAGTTCAAAATATCATCGGTTTAGACTACATCCTTTCTACGCTTTCCACAGTCATATGCGTGCTAAGGTGCCAAACATTATGTGTGTTATGTTTCTTTCATTGACGAAGATTGTTTATGATATGATTCTGAAATTATTTAAGGAGATTGATAATCTCGTACATCAGACAGTAAATGGCTACCTAGTCGCTTTAATATATACACAAGGGCAAGCTGCGTCCGATATATGGAGTCAACAAATAAGTCAAACTGCTCGATCAGGATAACAACGGTATGTACTGCTCCCAACCATGTAATGCACAAATATGGGAAATGGAAAACCTTGATTGAGATCCATAATAGATATGATCTTGACAGAGATTGAAGGTCAAGGTAGGCGACAAAAATAATACGACATCAAAACATGATCTCATTTTGTAAATATCATGGTAACGGTAACTCTAAAATGCATTGCCGAACATAATACGACAATTAAGCCTTAACTCATTGCGTGAAACAAAGGCAATATCTGAAAATAGTATGTTTCTACAAATGCATTCCCGAACATAATACGACAAATAAGCCTTGACTCATTGCATGGAACAAAAGGGATATTCGAAAACACTATGTTACTACTAAATGCATTAGATCAGTATTTTAATTTATTTTGAGCAAATCAAATCAGTATATATATATATATATATATATATAAATGAAGTTTCACAATGTTTTGCATTCAAGTTCGCCCTGCATGCATTAAATATTACAAAACTCCCGCACTCACACCTTTTTTTCTTACAGCATTATTATTTTTACATGTTTTGGTTATCCCAATTAAAGAAAGGCTCGGTAGCCAAAAAACAAGATTAACAAGTTCCAATCCTTAAACCCCCCTTTGCCACAATTCTGAGTTAGGATGTTAAATAAACAGTTACGCGATGAAGATCGCTGTAGCAAATAGTTAATATATATATATATATATATATATATATATATATATATATATACTGTATATATTAAGGCGGAGATGATCATCAAGTGAGAGTGTAAAAAAGTTCCAAAACACAATTGAAGGGGACCCAAATAGATATACTAATAAGAAATGACATACACCCAACAGAAAACACAAGATATCAACATGCATGTTCAAGTTACCATCAAAAATCAACTTGGTATGTATCAAATTTCACGAACAATTAACAGAAAATCAATCCAAGAAACTGATCATACATAGCAAATTTAGCGACTGATCGATCATCACTTCAGGCCAATTTAATCAACATAAATAGCAATTAAATTCAAGAAAAAAATATTATTAAATTGACATGCTTCAACAGATCAGAAATCACTAGATATCAACATGCATGTTCAAGTTACCATCAAAAATCAACTTGGTATGTATCAAATTTCACGAGCAATTAACAGAAAATCAATCCAAGAAACTGATCATACATAGCAAATTTAGCGACTGATCGATCATCACTTCAGGCCAATTTAATCAACATAAATAGCAAGTAAATTCAAGAAAAAATATATATTAAATTGGCATGCATTCAACAGATCAGAAAGCACTAGATTTCAACATGCATGTTAAATTACCATCAAAGATCAACTTGATGTATACTAGTATGACAATCAGCATCAAATTAATCAAAGAAATTGATCATATATATCAAATTCAGCGACTAATCCACCATCAGGCCAATTGATTCAACAGAAAGAACAAGTAAAATCAAGAAATAGAACAGAATGATTGATTGAAGGGAGAATTGAATTGAGGAACATACATTGTAGAAATGCTTGTTGTTGATCTGGAAGAAAAAAGGGAGGGGAAAGGAACGGTGCTTCTTCTCGAGTGATAAAGTGATGAGATTGAGGTGTATTACGCGAGAAAGAGCAAAGATTGCATGACGGACTTTGTTTGAATTCGACGTGCCGTGTAGCATTCATTGACAACTGGACGTAATTTGGATACATTCTAACTCGCAAAAAGGGGATTACAATTTCGATTTGGATTGAGCAACCTTTCCTCTCTCTCAATTTCAATCTTAGTTTCAGGCATTTACCTTTGAAATCAATTGAAAATAATTAAACCTATGTCTATGTCTCTCTCCCTCCCATCAAGGTTTAGAAGAAATTTCGACTGGGATATGCATTGATTTTGTAGGACAAACTACTCAAATAGTCCCTCTAAAATAGTATGCGTTTTATGAGATTAGTCCTTGTATGAACATTTAAAAGACAAAAATTTGTGCGAGACGGATCTCATTTAAAGAGAGTACTCCCTCCGTTCCTTAATATAAGTCGTTTTAGACTCTCAATTTTATCCCTTTTTATAAGTCGTTTTAGCTTTTATTTGGTCTTTTAGACCAAAATGCCCATCTTTAATGCTTCTTTGGTTTGTGTAAGGTTGTTGAAAAGAGAAATGATTCTTTATTTGCATTAAATTAATACTAAGAGATAGAAAGGGTAATTTGGGAAGTTTAAAGAAGAGTTATTGTTTTCTTGGTTTGTGTAATTTTTGCTAAAACGACTTATATTAAGGAACGGAGGGAGTAGATGGTTTGCCCCTAATGGGCTGACAAGCTCATTTCCTCTCTTGTCGAGATCCATCTCACACAAGACTTACTCAATTTAAAAATAAATCGTTGTACCATTCGAATTAAGTGCATGTGGTCTCTCCATCCAGTTTTGTTACTTTTAAGTCGATAAATCGTGTTACATGTAATTTAAGTGATATTTAGGAGAGATACAATGACCATTACAAAAAAATAAAAATAAAAAATGAGCCTATAAAGATTCGTTACCAGCTAATTTAAGGCGCCGACATTATGCAATTGTATCTCATTCTTTGAAATATTGATCATTCTTCAAATAATAAAATCAATATAAATTCATTGTTAGAATAAAATGTATATTGCGAATGTGAAGATAGGGCAACCATGATGATCTCTCAAATTGATTGCAACTCAGGTAGAAGAGTTTTGGCTTGTGGAAATCATTTTGGTAATCCAAACCCTGATATTAATAAAAAACGAAAATTTATGAAAATACTTAAAACAACCTAAAATATTACTAGCGTTAAGAAATTGTTTAAAATATGTTTTTTTAATCTTGTAATGGATATATTAAGGTGATACTAAACGATTTCCACAACTCTGAAATCTTTTGCCTGGCTGCGATCAATCTAAAAGATCGGCATGATTGCCCTAGCTTCACAACTTGAATAAACCACTATTCTTATATTAAATTTACATTGATTTCGTACAATACAACAATTTTCAATATTACCAATAGAAATATATGAAGACGAGATATTGGCGCCAACATTTGGAGCCTAACAATTAGATTTGTCCAATCAATCTATTTATTAATTTTAACGTGATTACAATCCTACCCCTACTAAATAATACTAAAGTCGCACATAAAATGATTAACGGCTTAAATGTAATGGAATTAGATGAATAGAAAAATTGCATGTATTATAAGCGGCAGATGGATTATTTATTTTAAAATTGTGGTATGGGGAATAATGTCCATAAAAGACAAATAGTAGAGAAACTATTTGGATAGATTGTCTTTGATTTTAGACAGCCTAAAAATCAGTGTTTTAACTCGGTACATAGTAGACATTACTTACTAAATATTTTATTAAAGGAGCACAAAATATGGAATATAACTCAAATATCAAATGACTCATTTACATATGGGATGTGAGGGAGATATTACGATCGAGTAGGTTTTATGAAAAACATGTTTCTAAAACATGCAATAATTTTTTTGTAAATAACTGACGCTTATTTTAAACAAGCGGTGGAGTTTCTGTTAATAACTTGCAAGCACGCATATGCATAGTGTCACTGGGTATTAATAAGTGCCAATATCAGTGTGTAAAAGTGTCAGTTCCCAACTAATAAGCGATAATTTATGTTAATGAGTGATAATATGTGTTAATAAGTGTTAATATGTTAATAAGTGTTATTATGTTAGTAAGTGCGATTAATAATTATTTATGATACTGTCGTTGCACGATTTAGAAAATCGCTTCTCTTAAAGATTAAGCTTTTACGTATTTTATTAAATTGAAAAAAATATGGAACTGAGTCATTCTAAAATTAAAAAATGCTAATAAATTTGTGTTATTTTCTAATAAATTTAATCACTTATATTTTGAAATTATTACTTTATAAATAATGATGATACACAAAAGCAAAAAACGTCATCCTCAAGGTAGCTCAGCGGTAAGGCGGTGAGGGATGGTAAGAGAGGTTCTGTGTTTTAGTGATGGGAAGAGCAGCTTGATGACAAATGATATAAGTCCGGCTGGACATTCCCTTTGAAACCACTTAGCCACTTACTAATTTGGTGACTGAGATCAGACTCGAATTTACATGTCTATGAATGTGAAAGTGTAGTTTATAGATCTTAAGGTTATGGGGGCGATAGTACCGACATCATGATTATAAAAAATAAAAAATAAAAAAAATAACTGTATCACTACTTTCACAAAATCTTGTAAAAAACGTGTTTTACACTAACTGTGTGTAAAACGTGTTTTTCAAATAACGGCTTAAGAGGGATTAAAAGACGCAGTGGCAATTTTGTAAATAAGTGGAACTCATGAAAATCTCAGCATGCACATTTTCAAACAAGAGGAGGCATTTTTCAATACTTCACAGCAGACATATTTTAACTCTAAAGGAGACACTTTTTTTAGAGCAGGCATGTTTTAACTCTAGATGAGGCACTTTTTTTGAACTTTTAACAGTGCCTTTTTTGAGAAAAAATAAGTGGCTGCTCTAGTTAAAAAATGTGCCTCCTGCAGTTTCAAAACATGCCTCCTCCAGTTTCAAAACATGCCTCCTGAGATTTTTTTGAACTTTTAACATTGTCTTTTTTAAAGAAAAAAAATGTTTTCTCTAGTTTAAAAATGTGCCTCCTGCAGTATAAAAATATGCATCCTCCAGTTTTAAAACATGCTTTCTCCAGTTTCAAACTCCAGTTTTAAAACATGTCTCCTCCAGTTTCAAAATATGCCTCTTGAGATTTTTAGTAAAAAAAAAAACTCAACTGGCACTTATAAAAATGCATGCTTTAAAATTTAGAAGTGTCTCTTTGAAAAAAATGTCTGTTATGGTTTTACAAAGTGCATGATGTGGAGTTTCAAAAATATGCCTCCTTCAGTTTCATAATATGCCTCCTGCAGTTTTAAAATATGTCTCCTGAGATTTCATAAGTTTCAAATATTTACACTTATGCCACCGCGTCTCTTAAACCCTACTTGCCGTTATTAATAAAACACGTTTTACACTAGGCCTAGTGTAAAACGCGTTTTACTGGAGACTTACTCTGCTACTTTTTGTTCACTTCTCTCCAGCATATGGTTTGGAGAGTACTCCCTCCGTCCCTATTTACCTTACAAAAATTGTCATTTTGGGTGTCCCTATTTACATTACAAAATCCTAAAAAGGAAACTTTTAAACATTTTTTAAATAGTGGGACCCACTTGTCATACTCACAACAACTATCCACTTACTTTTCTCTACCCATTTTCTCTCTCCCACTCAACTATCTACACTCACAACACATCAACTTTACAATCATTTTCTTAATTTTTGTGCAAAAGCCTCATTTTTGTAAGTAAGGTAAATAGGGACGGAGGGAGTAATACATTACGGGATACGAAATTACGGAATCAACCCAAAACCCCGAAACCTATTTCAGCCTCTTTCCGTACTGTTTCCCATTTCGTCTTCCCGGTTGCAGCTCCCCAAAAATGTCCCATTCGCCGGCGGCCAACCACCAGGGCCTCCCTATAAAATCAGAAAACGCCGCCGCCAATGAGACATCAAGGCCCCTTATCCGTCCCCCCAAACTGGTCGTCTTGGCTGACCTTAACGTTGACCCTACTGACACTGACGCTCCCGATTCCCTCTCCAGGTATTATCAATCTCTTTATGTTCTCTTTACATGGGTCTAGTTGAATAATCTCAAATTTCAATTCTTTGTCACTTTTTTGCCTTTCGAATTTCGAATTTCATATGTATTATTTTCAGGGTGCTGCTTAATGAAATAACTGGGTAATTCTGCAATTAACTGTGAGGAATGTTTGTGTTATTGACTAGGTTGACTAATGAAGAAGGTAATCTAGATAGAAGTAGCTTATTCAGTAGAGATAGTGAGGTATTTGAAGCAGAAAGTAAACAGTTCAAGAAATTGGGGAAATGCCGCTCAAGAATTGGCAAAGTGGAGTACCCTCTCGAGTGTGATGCTGAGGGTGACCAGAATGGCGCTGGGGTTCCATCTTCTCGTGAGGAAAAAGTCAGCAGTCTTAAAACTGTGAGTTCCCTCTTTGTCGATGTGCTAGTTCGAGTGGCTTGTTCTGTGCATTATATTTTAGTAAATTACTGGAAAATAAATAAATTAAAAGGTTAATTTTCCTATACTTGACATTAAAAAAAAAATTGTAAATTCAGTTAATAAGGTTAAGACGCTTCTTTTATGTATTTTTCGTTTGTCAGATTGTGGTACCATGTTAGTTTCTGAACTCTTGGCTCGAGTTCTTTTATATCTTAGAAATGCTTTAGCCTATGAGATCGGGTTATGAATGCACCATTTTGGAAGATGGTATGGTTATTTGAGATTTGGAGTATATTGTTGAGCGGGCTGAAACATAGATTATCTTCTGCTTGCTCTTGTTAAGAAAAAAAGTTATCACCTCCACCCCAATGTGATTGTCTCTTTTTAGTTTTTGTAAAAATATAAAGGAGGTTAACTATTAGGCATTTTGGTACTCAGGGATTAATCTTTTTGGCACATGTTGAACTCTCTTCACCCCATTTGAAAAGACATGTTTTCGAAGTCATACCGTTGGCAATACAGTATTACCTTCACGAGCTATCATCAATTTACTAGCTTATTTTCCCGAAAATGTGCATTCAAGTCAATATAAGAAGTTGAAGTGTTATTTTGGGAAGGGGATCTCTATAATTGGACATTCTACAAATATTATTGAGCCCTTTCAATGGAGCAGATGGAGTAACAAAAAGTTAAAGTTGAATGACAATCTGATGTGCTAACAAAAATGGAGATCCCTGAAGATCAATGATTTCATGCTAGGTTCAGGACTCCTGAATCTTAGTCTTAAAGTACTTGAATAAATTTTTGGACAGGTGCTTATTTGAACCATGGAGTATACTTTTAGTGTGATACAATGTTATCTAATTTTTATTTTTGGTACATTAGCCCTTTCATTTGTTCGTCTAAGTGTGAATTAAGTTCTGTAAAGCGTAGCACATGTTGTTCACTTGGAACTCTTTGCATTTTCAGATTCATGCATAGTATGATTTTCATTTAATCATACCATTGATGTGATCTGAATTGTTTTTTAGGGCTTGGTACATGTTGCGCGAAAGATGCCTAAAAACGCTCATGCTCATTTTATACTGGGCTTAATATATCAAAGGATGGGTCAACCGCAAAAGGTACTCTTGGATCGGGCCTATCTCTATCATTTTTTGTTCATGTAATTTGTCGCGCTGATTTCTAGTAATTTGACTAGGCCGTTTCAGCGTATGAGAAGGCAGAGGAGATTTTGCTTCGTAGTGAAGAAGATATTGACAGGCCAGAGTTACTTTCGTTGGTTCAGATTCATCATGCACAGGTGGAGTGCTAGATACTTTTTTCAGATTGGCTATTTAAATGATGACTTCACTTGCTTAATGCACGCTGTAGTTTTATTTTTGTTTTTCTATCATCCCCGTAGTGCATCCTGCTTGGAAACTCAGAGGAATATGGCTCAAACAAAGATCTGGAGGTGAAAGAGCTCGAGGAAATATTGTGCAAGATGAAAGAATCTATGAAATTTGATGTTAGGCAGGCTTCTGTTTGGAATACTTTAGGCATGATGCTTCTTAAAGCTGGCCATTTGCAGGTAAAAAATGGCTCACATTTTTGTTATTGTTAGCAATATTGATATATACACATTCCTCATCTAATATAAGCTTTATGCTTTTCTCTAGAATGCTATAGCAATTTTTTCGGATTTGCTGGCTATTACACCTGAAAACTTGGATTGCCTGGGAAACCTTGGAATGGCGTATCTTCAAAGGTGAGGATGACAATATTTAGCATCACTGTAGTCAGCATATAACAAAAAGGTAAGAAAGATCATAGAAGCAATGACATGAACTAGAAGAAAGCATTAAGTAATTCAATATTGCTTATTTGGCATCTAGTCAGCACGAGCAATCATCTAGTTAAGTGCCAAGCGTAAGCACATTTACGTAGATTCCATTTTCTGTTCTTTCTGGATTTTGTGGTTTTGGAGACCTTTACTACATTACTAGTTAGATAAATGCTTCTGCTTTCATTTTCCAATCATTTACGGATTAAAGGAAAAAAATCTGCATTGAACAATGAAAGTGTCTCGTTGTGTCTACGTGAATGCTGATATGATGACCTATCTTGCAGTGGAAATTTAGAGCTTTCAGAAAAATGTTTTCAAGATCTCATCTTGAAAGACCAAAACCATCCATCTGCCCTCATCAATTATGCCGCCATTCTTTTGTGTAAATATGGCTCAGTAGTCGCAGGTATGATGATGATGATGATGATGATGATGATCTTCACACTCAGCTTCATCAGCTGTATTTACTGCACTTTTATATGATATTTCATTGCTTTAACTTTCTAATAATATAATCAGGGGCCGGGGCAAATGCTGATGAAGGGGCTTCTGAAGATCAGGTTACAGCAGCCAATGTTGCAAAAGATTGTTTGTTAGCAGCTGCAAAAAGCGATCCGAAAGCAGCTCACGTATGGACAAATCTTGCTAATGCTTATTGCATGACTGGTGATCACAGAAATTCTGGCAAGTGTTTGGAGAAGGTACATATGCCTCTCTTCCGCAATCGTTCACGACCCATTTTTGAGGTCATAAAATACTTTATAACCCGTATTTATGATAAAATATTTCATTAATTGACAATTTTTTCTTGCTGTCTAGGCAGCGAAACTGGAATCTAATTGTTTGGCCACGCGATATGCTGTTGCTGTTCATCGAATTAGGGATGCAGAAAGGTCTCAAAATCCAAGTGAGCAACTTTCATGGGCTGGAAATGAAATGGCTTCAATACTTAGAGAAGGAGATTCTCTTGCAATTGAGCTTCCCATTGCACGGGCTGGGCTAGCCATGGTTCACAAGGCCCAACATGAGATTGCAGCCGGATTTGAAATCGAACAGAATGAATTGATGGAAGTCCAAGAGCGTGCTCTATACAGTTTAAAGCAGGTTCATTTTGTTTCTATAATCCAATCATCATTTCATTAAATTCAAATCATGGATGGCAATTGGGAAGAATTTTTTTATTGCTCCCTCTGACACCCATAATAAATGTGACACTTTCCTTTTTAGTCCGTCCCAAAACATGTCGCATTTCTTAAAAATGGCTTGGTGCAATTTTGACATTATACAAGCAATGTGCAAACAAGCAAAGCACATTCCTTTAGAACGCCGACAAGTCAAATGCGGCATTTATTATGGGACGGAGGGAGTATTGTTTAAGCTTATCCATCCTTGTCTGATTTTAGGCAATAACTGAGGACCCAGACGATCCAGTACAATGGCACCAGCTTGGCCTTCATAGTCTCTGTATCCAACAGTTCAAAACATCACAAACCTACCTCAAGGCTGCTGTTGCCCGTTTCAAGGAATGCTCATATGCATGGTCCAACCTTGGTAATTTTTACTTATACTCCCTATACCCTGGAAAGATAGTCCCATTTGACTTTCTATGGTCAACACAATTGAACTTTGACCAAACATTAATTAATGCAATCTAATCATTCCATTAAAATTTTGTAAATTGTTACTACCTCTGTCCCTAAATGAATGTCCGATTTTTTTTCAAATTTACTCTTGGCCAAGAGCAAATTTGAAAGCTTTTCGGACATTCATTTCACAATACTCCCTCCGTCCCAAAATGATCTTCTCATTTGAGGATTATTCAAACTTTTTAAGGATATGAACACTTGCTTCACTAGTCATATTTTGTTTATGCACTTTTAAGCCTAAATTGTAGAAATGAGAAAAACTTTTGGGAAAATGACAAATGGGAATATCATTTTGGGACGGAGAGAGTACAATTTTTAGACTTTCACTTACGTGTTGTCCATAAAAAGTCAAATGAGACTCTTGACTAGCTTTCCCGGACAAAGGGAGTATTAAACCACTTCCCTTTTCCAATTTCACCCTCATGATTGAATGAAGACAGTCTTTCCTTTTATGCCCCTCAGCTATCTCACTCCAACTATTAGAAGATTCATCTCCACAAGCTGAACAAGTCTACAAGCGAGCTTTATCATTGGCAAGATCTGAACAAGCACATGCCATATACTCAAACCTAGGAAATCTTTACCGACAGCAGAAACAATATGAAACTGCAAAAGCCATGTTCACAAAGTCACTTGAATTGCAGCCCGGATATGCTCCTGCTTATAACAATCTAGGACTGGTTTTTGTTGCGGAGCGGAGATGGGAAGAGGCAAAATTTTGCTTTGATAAAGCGCTTCAATCGGACCCGCTTTTGGATGCGGCTAAATCTAACATGATCAAGGCTGCAGCAATGTGTAGAGTATGTATGGCCATGTCGGGTTCTCCCATTACTAGTTAACTCATGTTGACCAATGTATCATGTATGATGTTGTATCATGTATGTATGTATGTATCCTTATAATTCAGTGGTTATCCTCTGGTTTTGTAAATAGTGGATGTGCTGCTGATATGTTAGTTTATATACTGCATTCATCTGTTCATTTTTAGATGTTCATTTGGGGCTATCGACTTATTTAACCCTCAATACTTTCATGAAGTTCGGTTTTAACCACCCTTGTTTTATTTTAGCAATTTTAACCATCGTACTTTAGATAAGCATTCATTTTATGGCTTCTTTTTCTTTTTTTGCAATTTTAACCATCGTACTTTGCTTTTTGGGGGGTAATGAGTGCGTATCTAAAGTACAATGGTTAAAACTGCTAAAAAATAACAAAAATGGTTAAAACCGAAGCTTCATCAAAGTACGAGGGTTTTAAATTAAATGTCGATAGCCCTTCATTTGGTGAGCATCTTAAGGAATACTCCCAAGTCTAATAACCTTTCTGCCCCAAACAGATAGTCCTTTTTTTTTTGGTGATCAACATAAGTAGATATCGATCAATATTTTACAAAAAAAAAAAAAAAAAAAAAAAAAAAAAAAAAAAACGTGTATACCAACGCAATTAAT
The DNA here is from genome assembly GCA_026119855.1 of Campanula takesimana. Taxonomy (NCBI): domain Eukaryota; kingdom Viridiplantae; phylum Streptophyta; class Magnoliopsida; order Asterales; family Campanulaceae; genus Campanula; species Campanula takesimana. The sequence continues at coordinate 1,398,911 of JAOWBW010000012.1, forward strand.
TTGCTATTGACGCACCATAAAAGATATCGACCATACAATTTTTAGAATTTTATTAGAAGAATAAAAAAACATTATATACCAATGCAATTAATTTGCTATTGACACACCATAAAAGATATGACAATAACAATTTTTAGAATTTTATTAGAAGAATGAAATTGACTTGCTCCGTTCAAACTGAATGTCTATTTTTTCCGAACAATAACAAATATATCAAGAGTAATAATAAACTTAGGCATTCAAATTGGGGCGGAGGGAGCACATTTTATTTTTTTTTCGAAATTCAGTCAAGTTGACCGTCAAAATCAAATGTCTTTGAGGGATGGGTCCGTTCCATCATAATAAGTGTTGTGCTTTCCTTTTTGATCAGGCTCAAAAACAACGTCATTTATTTTTATTGAACATCTCTTAAAAAGGTTTGACATGTTAACTACAAAATTGTTTATAATTATTACAGGTAGAGGGAGTATTTTTTTTTCATTTTTATTTTTAATATGTGGAACTAGATCCTATATTTTGGAAACAAATAAACAAACAAACGAGAGTGACAACCGGAGCAAGATCCTATATTTTGTTTTCTGACATTGACTAGTTCTTGTTTTCCTGTTCAAATCTTAAATTCATTACTTCCTAAGCTTACTCAAAAACAAAACATGAATTTTAATTTCACATTTTTCTACCTTTTTTCTACAAAAACTCTAAACAATGTTTGTTACAGAAAATCATATTTGTTCTATCTGTTCTCCAGTCCCAATATCAGATTATCAGTAAACATTCAACAGTTTCCCAGTACATTATTCAAATAAGTTGTCAGATAATTCCTTCTTTTCTTTAAACCTAAAAACTGCTCATGCAGAGACATGAGACACAAGTTACCCCTCATCCTTAAACCAGTCCTCTTCTCTCTTTTTCTCTCTCTAGCTGCCCTCGGTTTTCTCTCTCTTCAAACCCCGACACATAACCATAAAGACACCACCACCACCACCACCACATCTGGCGGCACTGTGTCATCGGACCTCCGAATCCGGCCAGGTTACTCTTCCTACGATGAATACATCAAGCGCCAGCTCAACAAGACCCTCAACCCGAAGCTCAGAGAGATGTGGACAAGCAAAGACTGGGACAGAAAAGTAAAAGTCTTTTCTCAATTCTTTGAACGATTAAAACAGAAAGGGCTGTTGTTTAACGGGTCGAAAGCGCTCTGTGTTGGTGCTCGGGTCGGGCAAGAAGTTGCTGCCTTGAAACAGGTTGGAGTCATTGATTCAATTGGCATGGATCTTGTTCCGTACCCTCCACTTGTAATCAAAGGCGATTTTCATCATCAGCCGTTTAATAATGAGACTTTTGACTTTGAGTTCTCGAATGTGTTTGATCATGCGCTTTATCCGTGGAAGTTTGTGGAGGAGATTGAACGGACACTAAAGCCCGGTGGGATATGTGTGTTGCACGTGGCGTTGTCTAGACGGGCTGATAAGTATTCGGCCAATGATTTGTTTAGTGTGGGCCCATTGAAGGAAATGTTCAAGAGATCAAAGGTGGTGGAGGTGAGGAAAGTTGATGGATTTGGTTTGGATACTGAGGTCATATTCAGCAAGACACTGAACTAAGCAGTTTTAATTTTTATCTTTGTAATTTCACTTCTATACAATTACAGAATTATTTGCAGAATTAATGCAGAAGGAATAGATTTATGTTTATGCATAAAATTAAATTTGAAGACTGATGAAATTTCAAGATGGAGTATCCATTTTCATTAATTTGAAATAATTACTGTTACATCTAAACTCTACATTTAGAGAAGAAGTCATGTTTTACAGGTTCAGAAGATATGATTGGCTCGTATGTTAAGTAAAATACGAGGGAAATATGAGCAAGAAGATTGGAGGAGCTAACTGACATACTGCTTTTCGAGAAGGCTAGCACAGAAGGCCAGGTCGAACCTTTCCTCTGGAGGGTCTCCAATGCAGTCGAAAACTGCATCTGCATTCTCAAAGTCCTCATCCGCTGTGTAGCTGCAAATATTGACCATTTAATAATCAACTCAAAGCCAATTTATGAAATAAACATATACTCCCTCCGTCCCACTCGAGTTAGGAAAATATGTCATTTTGAGTGTCCCACTCGAAAATCGAAATAGAACAACCCAAAATGGAATTTTTTTTTTTTTTAATGGGACCCAAATTCACACTCACAACAACTTTCCACTCATTATTCTCTACCCCACTTTCTCTATCCTCCCCCACTTTTCACACCTACTCCACTAACACTTTTCCTTAATCCCCATGCCCAACTCAAAAATCCTACTTTGAGTGGGATGGAGGGAGTACTCGTCACAGCAAAAAAGGAACACCAAGAAGTAGTCATAACTTACCCGCTCTTTGTTACAATGCACTTCATTCCGGCAGCTTTGGCAGCTGCAAGACCTATGCCGCTATCTTCAACCACCACGCAGCTGTAAAAAACAGAGAAAAACATCACCATTTCGAACATTTCTGATTCTAAGGAAGAAAAGAGATTTTAATGCTTTGGCATTCTACACAGTACTGAAATTTTGATTTAAAAAAAAACAGTACTGAAATGACAAATAGCAATACCTTGAGGGTTCAACACCCAGCGTAGATGCTGCTAACAGATAAATGGCCTGTCAGGAAGAGTTGATCAATCTAGTCATGAAGCGCTCACATTCATAGGCTTTCACCAATCACAGATGAAATTTACATTCTATCTCAAGCAATATTAACATTTCTTCAACAATTTTGGCGAATATCCAGATCTTTAAGAGACTATGAGTTGCTACCGTTTGAGATTTGTCCCTAAATTAGTGCCTCTTTCGTACCCAAAAAAAATTGTTATATGCACCAGATTTGGCCCTGAGTTGATTCATTTAGAGAGAACTTGCTTACCCATATATGGCACTCATTTAAAAGGGGATTATCATGTTTGCGAACTCAGTAGTTAAGGTGGATATTACTTCATATACATAATAAAATAAATCAAGCACTTTGAAGAAAACAAGAAGCAGCGGCATGAGAAATTTACTGGATCAGGCTTTTTTCGAGGAACAACATCTCCAGCAAAGATTTGGATTTTCTCAGCTCGTTCAGGTCCCAGCAGAAACGAAACTATAGCAGAGACCTGAAACCACAATATTACACTTAATCAGATATAAACCTCTTGATTTACCCACAAAGTTCACAAGTTATAATGGACAATAAATGCATAGTTTAAGAAAATTCCCAGCTGAGCACCATTTATATGCTTCATGCAACTGATAAGTTTATAAAGAAGGTACTAGGCCCTGGTTGCTTTGTCTAAACTGTAGTAGAATATTATCCTTGCCATATAAGAGATTAAGAACCTGATGGAGCATACCGCCTTCTCATTAGAGGTACTGCAAACAGCAACTTTGACGTCCTTTGCCAACGCCTGATCAATCAGCCTGTAAATTTAAGGGCAAATTGCAATTTAGTTACCTGAGCTTGTCACGATGTTTCAATTGATTATCCAATTTGTGTTTGTAACAATTTGGTTACAGAATGTGTCTTTTTATTGCAATCAGGTGTAATTTTAGACGGGTCGTTAAAAAACTAACGAAAATGGATGAAAAACACAACTAGCTTCTTTCAGAATTGCAATAATCATCCCTACAGTTTAACTAATTCTCGGTAAACCACTCATAAAAGAAGAAGAAAAAAGGAAAACCTATATCTAACCCACCCCAGCCCACGATTCCCTCCCCTACCTTTTGTCTGACCATCTACCTTTCTCCTCATCTCCAAAGCTAGATGTAGATGACAGCAATGGTGGTGGGACGCGGTGGAGTGAGGCGGCTGTAGGGAAGGAGAATGAGGGTGTGGAATTGGATTTTGTGTTTCTTTTTTCTTTTTCTTTTCTGTCTTTTATTTCTTTTCATTCTTTCATTCTTTGATGTTTTTATTTTATTTAAAAATATGTCTGTCTTGTTTAATTGCTTACTTTTATTTATTTTTTGTGTTATTTTTATTAATATTTTTATTTTATTTTTCTATAATAATAAATAAAATTTATTATATACGACTTTTTTTGGGACATGCTATTTTTTTATTTGTATCATTTAAATAACTATTTTATCAAATAAAATTAGTTGGATACTTTTTAAATTATGTTAGTTTTTGAACATTCGTTAGGATCTAAGGGCCGAAATGGGATAATCTAAACTGTAGGAGTGATCATTGCAATTTTGAAAGAAGCCAGTTACGTTTTTCATCCATTTCCGTTAGTTTTTTAACGGTCCATCCAAAATTACACCTGATCGCAACAAAAAGCATATTTAGTAACCAAATTGTAACAAACACAAATTGGATAACCAATTGAAACATCGTGACAAACTCAGGTAACTAAATTGCAATTTGCCCTAAATTTAATACAGAAACTTCATAAACTCCACATTTTCAAAATTGTTTCGGAAAAATGATTATCACTACACTCTTTAGACGATCATTTCTATACTGTTCATAGCCTCATATCCGTATTTGAATAAACAAGATAAACCTGTGCCCTATATGTGATTTAACTTGAAAGATATATAATTATGTATAGCAACGAGAAGCTAAGCATGAGGTTAAGCTAATCAAAAAAGATGTAAGAGATGCTTACTTTGCAACACCAGGCCGTAGAGGCAACAACTTCTTCTCGATGAGAGCCATGAACAACTCGGTCTTTCGCTTGTGAAGTGAAGCAACAAAATCCTTTCTTTCCTGTTCACCAGTTGGAGCCTTCTCTGGCCACGCCGTTTTATTAAAATAAGCTGTCATCCTAAATATGATGAAAAACTAGCATCAACAAAACTCATACAAAAAAGTTGGCATTTTCTTGAAACTCACAGAAATAACTACCTTTCTTTTCCACCCCCAATTTTGAGTAATTCACCATACAAATCAACATCCCATGTAAACCCTAATTCCCGCTGAGTAATCAAAATCAAAATCAAATTTAATAATCAGCCCTTGACCTGCATTGAGCCCTCGGGTACAGTAGTAAGCGTCAAACTAGACCAAATTTCAACTAAAATCGAAAGCCCAATTCAATTCGTATAAGGTAACATACCAACTCAAAACTCGATTGAAATCAAATTACCTCGGTGAAGGTGTCATTGAAAGAAACACGATGGCCGTCCTTCTCGGTGTCGACGAGGACGCCATCACAGTCAAAGAGAAGTGCGGAAGGAAGAACAGAAGAAGGAGAAACCGCCGCGCGTATTACGGCGCCATTCCTCCAACCTTTTGGTTTAATGGAAATTCTGGAGCTCCTTGTGTCAATGGTTAATGGTTTAAAGGGACTAATGTGTGGATTTAGACTGTTTGTAATATGTGAAGGAGCGAAAAGGATTGCCAAAGAAGAAGATAATGAAGAAGAACGGAAAGACGACGTCGACAGTGAAGAAGGGGAGACGATCACCGACGCCATTGCCGTCGAAGTAAAACGGTATAGTCTGTGTGTGTGCGCTATTGAGCTTGAGCAGAGGTGTAGTAGTTGATCAAATGTAACGGCTTTCTTTGTCTCTTATCCATTCACTCTAAATGTAGCCACACACTTTTCCTTCTCCTTTCTCCCAATCAAGGTTCTAAGAAAACGCTACGCGGCCGCTAGGCGCCGCAGGGACGTCTATCGCTTAGGCGGGGCCGAGAATTCATAAATAACTATAATATTCTAGTCGGGACCTAGGCGTTTCATGAACGCCTAGCGCCTAGGCGGGGTCTAGGCGGCCTAGACGGAGTCTTTTAGAACACTGCTCCCAATACTCCTCCGGTCTAAAATAGCTGTCACTTTTTGTCAAACAGATGTAATAAGTTTGACCAATAAATTTAAACAAAAAAAGAGAATTTTGGGGGAAACTAGTTCCTCCATAAGTTATAAAAAGTCATGTTTTTATAGGGTTTAAAGTTTATGGTTTAGGGTTTGAGATTTAGGGTTTAGGGTTTCATGTTTAGTATTTAAAGGTTAAAAACAGGACTTTTTATAACTTATAGAGGAACTAGTTTCCCCCAAAACACACTCAACAAAAAATAATGATCCTAATAAAAATCTTAAAATTGTTATTAAAAGTATTATTAATTATAATATAATGACAAATTTTAGATTTTTATTAGCATCGTTATTTTTTATTTAAATTATTAGTTAAAGTTACATCTGATTGACCAAAAACGACAGTTGTTTTGGACCAGAGGGAGTATTTGATACTCTTATACTCCCTTAGTCTTTTTTTTTAGTTTGTTCACATTTGATGAATGTACGGGTTTTAAGAAAAAATATTTAATATTAGTAGTTGGGTGGGTATTGTGAATATGAAAAGTATGATGTGACGTGTGAGTGGGGTTGGAATTATGAGTGAGATGGTTGTTGTGAATATGATAAATGGGTCTCATAGAATAAAAAATAATATAATTTTTTTTTGTGTGTGAACAATTAAATGAGACACCTAAAATAGCAAAAAATGAACGGACTAAAAAGACGTGGGAGTATTTGCCTATATAATCTTGTTATTAAACATTTCGTTTGAAAGTAAATTTTAAAAAAATGGTTAAAAAAAAAAAACATTTTGGGTTTGTACCAAGAAGACATTTATTTTATTGACATTTTTTTTTGTGTGTGAAAATAAACCTTTTACTTTCATAGGGATGGAGAGATAACTACCATAGTCATCACATATAGGCATGCATTAAGTGATATTTTTACATCGCATTAATATTAATAGTCAACATGATTGTAATTTATGATACGATATCAACTATGAAAAATCAGTTGCCTTGCCTTAGTTTAACAGAGAAAATGTGGAGAAAAATAGAGGACACTAAAATTTGACCGAAAGTGTGACTTTGAAGGGAATCGCTGGTTGCTCAAAATCCTCCATGACCTAAAACGCGACAAATGGCTCACTCGTTGCCGCAGTGTAAAGCGAAAACAAATTTTCCCCTCGCTGTGATTAATTCACAGCAGTTCCACATGATCATACTCCCAACATACTAACGCACAATAACAGTTCTGAGACTTCCAGTTACAAACACATGAATGCGAGTTCACGCTTGTTTGGAATAGTCCTACTTCTGGTCAACTAAACAATCAAGCTTTAAGCTACAAAACCTACAAAAGAAAATCCTCAAAACATGCTGATTAGCCAAGAACACCTGCTTACGAGATGAACCATTTAATGGCTGAATATTTTCAGATACCAAAACACGAATAATCATCCATTACACAGTTAGCTGTTGATTAACTTACTGATATACTATAGAGATAATTTACAAATCCCAACTCCATCCAAGTTTGTAGCAAAGTTTTATATCATAAGTATAACATGCCATCCTCTATAAAGACTCTTGGCCTCCAAGGACCATAGTGTAGAGTAATATTACCGGGTTTGGCATATTTATATATCAAAAACCTCGAACTAGAGCCTCAAATATTTTATTATACTGGTTGGTGTATCGGTCCTCCCCTTCCCATTCCACTCCCACCTGTTCTAGTTCCATCAGGTCCAGACCCTCCCGCAAAGGCTGGGTTGAGATAATTTACTGGATGGTCATATTTACAAGAAGGCCCATACTTGCAAATGCCATAGCGACTGTAGTTTGAGCAGATGTTCTGATCCTGAAATGTTATTCAAAAACACAAGAGAGAAATTAGAAAGTCAACAGATAGTTACTACTATATGGCAACAAAACTAATTAACTTAGTACTCCCTCTGTCCCGAAATGATGTTCTCAGTTCTCATTTGTCATTTCTCATTGTCCCATAAAGTTCTTCTCATTTCTACAATTTGGGCTTAAATGCAACATGGCTAGTGAAGCAAGCGTTCATATCTTTAAAAAGTTAGAATAGTCAAATGTGAAGATCATTTTGGGATGGAGGGAGTAATAAGGATTTCCTATTCACACACTTCAGATTTCTAAGTATACATGTATTTATGCTTTAAGAAAATTGTACAATACAACAGTTTGAAGCATGAATATGGGTGTACTTTAAAACAATTTGTGGGTGACAATAATAGGTTAGTTTGTCAATGAAAATGAGCCATGTATAACTCGTGTTCCAAGGTTGATATGCAACTACTTAGCCATGAGCCAAGCTAGGCAACTGGCATGCCATTTCAAAAGTTTGAAAGCGGATATAATACTCTCTTCCTCACCTAAATAAATGTCCATTTTCTAAAGAAATTTGTCCCCAAATGAATGTCCATTTCCTAGAAAATGTTGTTAACAATATCAAATTCCAATCTTTACTTGCAAAATTAAGTATATATGATGAATAGTAAGCTCATTTATGCATCTTCACAACTATATTTCTTAGAAGTCAACTTTTTCAAAAGGTCCCTTAAAAGTAAAAAAATGGACATTTATTTAAGGGATGGAGGAGTACATATTTCACACAATACAATAGATCTGTTTTCTCTATTAAACCAGATAAAACTAGCAACTATCAGAACATTTTCGTTACCTATAAAGTATGAATTTCAGATTTAAATAAATAATAATCACATATGTGCTTGTGTATTTTAATCTTCTTCTTCCCTAAATATAGCCAGAAGAACACAAGCAAATATTTATAAAGCGCTTAACTAAAACAGTAACTCCTTTAACATACATGCCAGTACATGACGAACATTTGTGCAGTAACATCTTAAAGAGAAAGCTTAAATCCATATGAACTTACGGGTCTTAAAGGCAATCCTTTGTCGCTAAGAACAGATTGGGATGTCTTGGCGATACGACTCTTGGGATGATGAAATTTACAAGAAGACCTGTATTTACAATCTCCGGTTTTCAGAAAGAAACTGCATTCAGGTTGTCCAGGTCGTTCAGGAAAATCCCCAACAAGCATCTGCTGTTGATGATGATTGTATAAACTGGCGTCGCTTGCAGAATTATTCAGGGAAAAAGCTGGTGGTGTAGGTAGGCTCCACTCTGATGTCGGATATACAGGAGCCTCAGAGAGTCAAAAACATTAAACAAGTTAATAAGGTAGAAACATCAGCATGGACAAGGCTGAATCCGCATTCAAAGCAACTTCGATGTCATAATTATTATTTTTTGAAAAATGATATCTGTTACTTCAAATATCACAACTTCCAGACCTATATGAGCTAGACCCCATAACAAGGTATTAAATAGCCTAGGCAGAATTTATTTATCTTACAGTGTGAATGCCAAAGCACATATCTAATATTGGTGCAACATTACACGACAGGATACATAAATGCCGCTTAAATGAGTTTCATGATTGGCCCACTATCTCCATTTCAGCATTCGGGTAAATATCGAAACGGTTAGTATGTCAAAACCTATTCTCCAATGGCATTCTGGAGCTATAAAATGTACACGTGAATGAAAAAGCTGTCAAAGGTACCCAACAGTAATCATTCAACGGGTAAATATTGAAATGGTTAGTATGTCAAAACCTATTCTCCAATGGCATTCTAGAGCTATAAAATGTACACGTGAATGAAAAGGCTTTCAAAGGTACTCAACAGTAATCATTCAACTCAATATGAATGTACCTGTATACATTTTTAGCAGTAAGCTTAATTCAGCATAGGGAACTAGATTGAAATGACACATGACTTGCACATATGCAAGAGTTTTAACATATTAGAAAAAACCTATTACTGGTATGAAGAAGATTCACAACTAACTTGTGACCCAAAAAAAATGGAAAAAAAACAATTTTATCATTATTTCCATTTAATGATAAAAGATGAACATAAAAAATTCTGATAACTAAAATTAACAGCCCAATCATCCCGGCATATTTGAGGAAACATCAAGTAAAATCATTTCAACATACCCACCGCCGTCGAAAGCAAAATCAGGGACAGGTTGAAGGGAAAACAACAAGCACATAGCTATATCAGATCGAAAAATAAGAGAAAGAAGATGAAACTTGAACCTCAACACAAGTCAAGAAATACCTGATATCCATTCCATTCTGGGTTTGGAGGAGGAATGCCTTGGGTTGGCGGTGAATACATCATTGGTACATAAGGAGCAGGCTCATTCAACGCCCTTGGAGACCAGGATGACATTGTTGATTGCGGTGGACCTGGCAGTGAAGATGGTCCACCATTACCATATCCTACAGGAGAGTCACCTCCTACTGCAGTAGGATCTGGATGATTAAACCTGCAGTTTGATCCGTACTTGCAGGAACCAGTACGCATGTAGAAAGGACACTCCTTCTCACCCTACAACATAAGTCCCTATTCAGCATCTTATCATAAATGTGGTAGAGAAGACATATAGTGAGTCAGATTCAAATACATTGGTGTCAAGAAAATTGACCAAAAGTGAATCTTCTATATCATTGGTTGGAAAAATAACCCATTCAAACCAAACTATACCTTTCGAATCGGTAGGCCTAAAAAGTTGAACTCTGCGATTGGTGCTACTGCAGGCCTTCCTCTACTGTGACTGAATTTGCAAGCTTTACCATATTTGCATCCGCCAGATGATAGATAATACTGCAACGAACTCAAGGCAATAAGTCAGAAATATAATGATTAACCAGTAAACCTATATGCTGCGCTTTACATTTAAAATGGAAATGCAACGTTTATAGAACGTATAAAATCATTGCAACATCAAGCAATCAAAAATGTTGAACCTCCAAAGTCCAAAGGTTAAAGGGTTACCATTAACATGATAAAAATATGCAATATGAATATCCTCCAAGATAAGTATGCCAATCTTTCTTTCCAAGATGAAAAGGTTGAAAAAGGAAGTACAAAAAGGATGAACAAAATTTCATATGCATCACACACACATAATCTTTGCTATCTATCAACGAGACATACCAACTATACATAAAAAGTGGACGCATCTCAAAGTTGTTGAAGGTTAAACACTCGCTCGAATGTCTCTCCCCCACCAGGGGAGAGAATCCAGTTCTAATCTCTGTGAGATAGAATTTCTGGCAACTGAGTCATAATTGAGCAACTAAGATTGTAATTTTTAGCATAGCAATGAGTATACATGCATACTAGAATAACATGAATAACCTTGCATTCAGTCTGCGTCTGCCCTGGCCTATCTGAGTTCTCATCCTTGTGCTTCAGCGGTTGCTTAAACGGCTGCTAAAACACATTATAAACAGAAACGTTAATCATCTAAGTAAAAAGGTACAGCTTTAAATTGCTAAATGTGACCATGATCATCTTCAAAGAGCTAGAATAGCAAACGCCACATAACTATACAGTAGCATGCAATGAACTAACATACAAAAAATTGAGTACACAATGCCCCAGAGTTGTTGACTATCATCATCTTTCCGCACATTCCAGAGTTTTCATCACAATCTTTTCACAAAGTAGTTGAAAGGATACCTGGTTTTTCCTTTTGAGAGGGTGATTGTATTTGCAGTTTGATCCAAACTTGCACGCTCCAGTCCGCATGTAATATGAACAATCCTCAGCATCTGGTCTCACTGGATAATGATAACCACTAGATTTTGCATCTTCCGGAACCCCAACAGCCCTAGAATCCTCTCCCACACGATACACACTCTCATATCCTGACTCCTCCCCATTCTCAGTCCTTGCACCTTCTTCAATACCATCATTCCATCCGTCAATCTCACCCCTCTCCTTATTTCCTTCTTCAATACCACTATTCCACCCATCAAGATCATCTCTCACCTTTTTTACTTCTTCAATACCATCATTCCACCCATCAAACTCTTCTCTCTCCTTCACAGACTTCACATCTTCAATTTCACCAAAAACCCTAGCTTTTACAAAATCCCCTAACTCATGATCCATTTCCTTAGCAGCTCCATTCCTCTTCCAATCGTTACTACCTTCAAGAGCTGCTTCATTACTGAACTGACTCAAAGCTTGAGCATCACATTTGGACTCAAACGCCTCATCGATGGCCTGTTTCAATACCAAACGGTACAGCTCTTGCCCGATAACCTGCTTCAATTCACCGTCCTCGTCGGCGGCCTTTTGATCGTCCCCCTCCCAAGCTACATTCGAAACCTCATCGTCGACTGCCTCTTTCAAGGCCAGATTTTGAAACTCAAGAGTGAGAATTTGCTTCAGCTTGTCGTCATCGGCGGGAGGAGGATCTACCGGATCGCGATTAAGAGTGAGAGCAGGATGTGGGAATGAGGGAGATGGTTGTTGTTGGGGTTTGAAATCGTCGGATTGGGGAAATTCTTGTTCAATGGCGTCCATTCTCCCTCCACATTTCAAACCCTAACGGAGCTATTTTGGGGATTTTTGCTTTGCAGAACCGGTTTCCAGACCCAACGAGTGAGAACACAGCTAAGTTCCCTCTTCTCTCTCATTTTATATAGGTACGCGCAAAGTGTTTTTTTTTTTTTTTTTTTTTTTCCCCTTGCACCTCCGTATCAAAACACACCATTTTACGGATATACGGGAATTAAGGAAGAATTATAAAAATCTATACTATACTATGGTATATTAAAGTAGGTGAAAATGATTTTGGACATGACACCTCATCCAACTTTGGGTTAATCTTGCTCCTAAGCTTGCCACGTCAGATTCATGGCATTAAGAGTCAGACCTTTCAGTTCTTGCTAACTAGACACAAATAATAGGTTATATTCTTAGTTATGGGTATGGGTACTAATAATAGATATGAAACTAGATATGTCTAAGAATTATAATTGATAAGATAATAATCCAAAGAATTCAATGATTCTTGAAAAATATGTTATATTACCTAATAGCATATACTCTTATATATATACTAGAAGTATAGACTTGCTAGGCCTAGCATTTAAAAAGGTCAATAAAGTGATGCATAATTATCCAACTTTTCGGCTCCTAATACATTGATGATCATAATTTAACTTTTCATATAATAAAATTAATGAATTGTTTTATGATATGATATAAAGAGTTTTGCTTGGGAATTCATTGTTTTATGATGGAATACATAGAGTTTTGCAAGTCAAATTAAATCTCTTTTCAAAATACATAGAGTTTAGATAATAGATAAAGAACTTTAGCTAAAATGCATGAAACGGAATAGTTTAGTACTTCAAAATGTAAGAAGATGTTTAATAGTAAGCATTAGAGACTTAGTAGTTGGAAAGTCATAAAAAAAAAAAAAACTTTAGTAAACAAATTCTCTCTCTCACTCTCTCTCTCTCTCTCTCTCTCTCCGTGTGTGTGTGTGTGTTCTCTCCAACGCATCTCATTTTTATTCTTTCACAATTGTGTTTTCCCGCATGTGGTTTGGAAGACATGATTATTTTGGCTTATTTGCCATTTGCTTATCACTCCATGTAAGTAACATTGTTAATTATCTTTCATATCTCATACTTCATTTTTCATCTCTTTTTTTTCTTTAAATTTAAATTTGAAATTTGTAGTTATATCTAATTTACATTTACATTTCTTTTGTTTTTCATTTTCTTTTTTCTTAATTCACAGTTTGATACATATTAGAAATTTAAATCTTATTTTCTTTTTCATTTTGTTTTCTCTCGGGTGAGATTTATTTTTGTTATTTATTTTTAATTTCTTTTTTATTTTATTTATGTTTTTTGATTTCATATTGTCTTTCGTTTTAGTCTTCATTTTTATTTACCTCTTTCATATTTGGTTTGATTTTATTTATTATTATTATTCAATTTTAATTACTTTTGTTTATTGTTTTTTTTTTTGATTAAATTTGCATTTTCGGAATTTTTAGTACATTTTTCTATGCTATGTTTTTTTATATTTATTTTCTCAATAAAAAAATATAATGTTTTTTTTTGTTTTGATTTCTTATTTATTTCCACGTTCTTTTAACATTCTCTTTCTATATCTATATACTACATGGTTTTGACTATTTTCTTTCACATGTTTTTTTTTCTTTTTAAAGTAGGGTTGGGAAGAATTTTCTTGGATAAATTTGGACGAGGAAGAAAACATTATCGACGACCATGGAAGCTACGGAGTCCGACGTGTTAATGGAGAACCCCATTATGACTACCTGTAGTGGGTATGAAACACACTCAAATTTACTTTTTCATTGAATATTAGTATTTTGGGTGGTTGTCAAATTGAGAAAACAAGCTTCTTGGTGAGTTTTCTTTGATTTTTTTCTATTAAATCTACTTTTATATAATATAGTGTTTGTCATTATGTATGTATTAATTAAGGGTTAATGACAATTTAGGGCCTGAGCTCAAGGGGGGTCGTCTAAAAGGGGCATCGACTCTTTTTTCCGTTAAATCAGGGCTCAAAATCATTTTTTTTTCAATTAGGGACTTTCTGACGGTTTCCGTAAAAAAACCACTGTTAAGTGGACATGTGCGCTGCACATGACTTTTCGCTGAGGGCGAATTGGGCAATCCCGTTTGGGTTAATGACAATTTAGGTCCTGAACTCAAGGGGGCGTCTAAAAGGGCTTTATTTTCGCTAAATCAGGACTCAAAATCAAATTTTTTTTGCGCAATTAGGGGGTTTCTGTCAAAACCACCGTTAAGTGGACATGTGCGCTGCACGTGACTTTTCACTGAAGGCAAATTGGGCAAACCAAATTATTTGAATGGTACTCAAACTACTCAATTCTCACATGACTTTATTTCGTCTTCATCTTGTGGTGTAGACATGCTCAAACGGTTCCAGTTTCGGTTCCCGGGGAGGCGCTCGAGCTCGACCTTTTCTCGTGGCCGTGGGTTGTGTATCATGCACGTCACCTTCTACTTCATTTTGTTGTTGTTGTACGTTGAATGCCATCACTTCTTCGTTTCCTTCATGTCCTCCCATATTTTTACCACCAAGACCCCCATCATAAGAGGGATAATATGCATTATCATCTTGTATTGGTGGTGGTGTTGGTGGGTGAGATGAAGTTGATTTTGGTTAAATCTGACCAAAAAGTCAGATTTTCCCGTTAGCTAACGGGATCCAACGGCTAGTAACACCTATAAATAATGGCTAGGAGGTCATAAAAATGCGCTGGAACTCTGGAAGGCTTGAAATTGAGGTAAGTGACCGTTGGAACCGTTCGGTTCCACAGTTCTTGTTCCCGGTTTCGTATCCGGCGGTTCCACAGTTCTAATATCCTTGGATCCGTATTCGAACCGGCTCTGCACGGTTCCTGGTTCGGTTCCCGATTCCGATAGTTCCCAGGTATAGCCGGTTCTCAGTTCCGGTTCTGCCGGTTCCCGATTTTTTTGGGTGTGTCTATATTGTGGAGCATATTAGTTAATTAATCTGCGAATGAGTGTCAAATTCTACATGTAAAATAAAGCACAAAAAATACAATTACATAAATTCCATAATAATTAGGTAAATAAATTAGCTTTCATCACATATATTCCCTAACTCGACTTCTTTTCCTTATAGAGTGGGTTGTGTCTTGCGTTTCTTCTAATCTAAACGGGATTGCCCAATTTTCCCTCAGTGAAAAGTCACGTGCAGCGCACATGTCCACTTAACGGTGGTTTTTGACAGAAACCGTCAGAAAACCCCTAATCGCCAAAAAAAATTGATTTTGAGTCCTGATTTAGCGGGAAAAAAAGTCGAGGCCCCTTTTAGATACCCCCTTGAGTTCAGGCCCTAAATTGTCATTAACCCAAATGGGATTGCCCAATTTGCCCTTAGCAAAAAGTCACGTGCAGCGCACATGTCCACTTAACGGTGCTTTTTTACGGAAACCGTCAGAAAGCCCCTAATTGCCAAAAACAATTGATTTTGAGCTCTGATTTAGCGGGGGAAAAAAGTCAAGGCCCCTTTTAGACGACCCCCCTTGAGTTCAGGCCGTAAATTACCATTAACCCATTAATTAATCATCACTATTGTCACAAATATGGTATTTTATTTTTTCTTTTTCCTTGATTGCAAATAATTTTCTATATGGTATTATTATTTTCAAAGTTAAGTATGTTGAAGATGATCAAAAAGAGAAATGTTTGGATATGAGAAGATTGAACTTAACACTTATAGTTCAATGAGCAAGTACTGCTTTTAATTTATGAGGTAGGAGGTAAGTTTATCATTTCTTAACTTTTATAATTTGCTATTCTACATGGGAATTTCAAGAAATCTAATATAAACTTAATACAGTTGAAAGTATTATTTTATAAAAATGGGTTATTAGATTATATGAACTCCACAACTATTTTCTATTAGATCTTCTTCTTTATTTTTATTTTAACTTTTGATTTTTTATTTTTTTTAAAGAAATTGATTATTGTTTAGTGCTCCAATTTTTCAGATGGCAATACTTAATTTAATTCATTTATCTTTAAATACTTAAAGGGTTAATTATTCAACATGTTTTAATTATTTTATAAAAATTTTGGCTATAAATGTCATATTAATTGTACAAAGTAAATTTTTATAGACAAACGCATGCACTTTCTACCCCTCTATATAAAATTTTATAAAAAACCCTCCATATATTTATAAATTATTAATAGTCCAATGAAATTAATTACTTTATATTATATATCCTTCCGGATAATATTTTTCAAAAAAATGTTTTTCATATATATAGTTACCAAATGATGCGTCGTCGGTACTCTAGACCCCGTGCGAAGCACGGGATTATATTCTAGTTCAATAGTATTATGAGTGGAAAAGAGATTGTGATGAAGATAAGTTGAGTGTGATTTACAAGTGAGGTCCAAAATTAAGTGTCTGTGTGTATGATAAGTGAGGTAAGGAGAATAGAAAGTTAATAAAATTTAAACATTTTAAGAAAAAAAAAACTTACCATTGGAACACCAAAAAAATTTAGCGGAAAGTGTTTCGGGATGGAGGGAATATGTGAAATTAGTTTTTGTTTACTTCTAATAATAATTCTTCTTTTAAAAAGCATGGACATCATGCATGCATTGTAATCATGCAATGTACTCTTTCATTCAGTTCCAAAACAACTTGCAATAATTTTTATTTATTGTTTTATTGGCAAGTCTCAATTTTCAGTCTAAATTTTATTACTATTTACTCTACTCGACTTGTCATACTTACATGAATTCCCTTTGTTTTAAATTGTGGATCTCTCTTAGTTCATCACACTCACAACCACTTTCTCACTACGATATTTTTGAATATATATTCTTTCATTAAATCCGTGCAACTCCAAAATACTTCAAGCTATTTTGAAACGGATTGAATTCTTCTTTCGTATTAAATAATTCCGTCTGTTTTAAAATAATTTAAAATAAAAGGTAGTACACTCACTATTACATTTACATGATGTATCATGGTATTTTATACCTACAACACTTAGCACAGTTTTTTATTTTTCACAAATTATGTACATTGGTTATTTTCCTTGTGAAAAATATAGTAACAAATTAAACATTCTATTCAAAAAGTAAGGACCTTTTTTCTTAGGTCACATATACTCATCCCAAAAACAAAAACAAAAAGGCTTCAAACAAATAAATTACTATTAGCAAGGAAATTTAGTGGGGTGGCATTTGACAGCAGCAGGGCCGGGGTGGGCACGTGGGCGCTCGCCCAGGGCCCAAAGTGGTAAGGGGCCCAAATTTTATAGTTATGTGTATATATAGTATAAGTCATATTTATTAATTATTTTAAAGTGATTTTTTTAACACTGGTGTTTACTAACACTATTAGTAAAAATTTGCAAACTAAGGCTCCGTTTGTTTCGCGTAAAATAACTTCCGGAAAATGTTTTCCCCATTTTCCGGTGTTTGTTACGCATCGAAAAATGAGGAAAATATTTTCCGGAAAATGATTTTCCCTCATTTCTAAGTAAAATGACTTACGGATTTTTACTAAGTAAGTCATTTTCCGGAAAATGTTAACTCTCTCACTCACACCCAACTCTCCATAAAACCCCACCCTACCCACCTTACCCACTACACCTCTAACACCACCCTCTTCATCCATCCTATCCACCACCCCCAACTACCCCAGGCACCCACCCCCACCCCACCCCACCCCCCCCCCCCAAAAAAAAAAAAAAAACTTCTTTTCACTCAGATTAAAAAAAAAAATTGAACATCTCCACAACCCCCAACTACCCCAGCACCCACCCTACCCCCACCCCACCCCACCAAAAAAAAAAAAAAAAAAACTTCTTTTCACTCGTATTAAAAAAAAATTGAACATCTCCACCACCCCCAACTACCCCAGCACCCACCCCACCCCCACCCTACCCCAGCACCCCACCCCCACCCACCCACCTCACCAAAAAAAAAAAAACTTCTTTTCACTCATATTAAAAAAAAATTGAACATCTCCACAACCCCCAACTACCCCAGCACCCACCCCACCCCCACCCCACAAAAAAAAAAAAAACTTCTTTTCACTCATATTAGAAAAAAATTGAACATCTCCACCACCCCCAACTACCCCAGCACCCACCCCACCAAAAAAAAAAAAACAAAAAAAAAAATCTTTTCACTCATATTAAAAAATAAATAAATTAACACCTCACCCCCACAACCACCCATCCCACCCCAACCCAAAATCTCCACCCACATTCGATTTTTTTTCTCATTATAATTCTTTTCCTCATATTAAATTATTATTATTTTCATATGAAAATATTTTCCGAAAAACATTTTCCTTAGATTTACCAAACAACCAAAAAATTGTTTATGTCATTTTCCGGAAAACAATTTCATTTTCCGGAAAACATTTTACAGGAAATCATTTTCCGGAAATTGTTTTACGCGAAACAAACGGAGCCTAAGTATATGTGCGTTAATAATGCATTGAAACAATTAGACGTTGTGTATGTGCGTATATATATACATATATATATATTATAGGGTCGCGCTCCTGTGAGAACATTTTATATGAGAACCGTGAGAACCAATCATAACCATTAGATTAGAAAAAAAATCAAGGGTCCAGATGTTAGATACATTGGATACACTTAGATACATTAGTTAATTTTTGAAAAACAATTGGATACATTAGTTTTTAACATAGTGTATCCAAGTGCAACACTTAGATACAATACTTATTAACCTATTGTATCCAAGTGTAATTGAATTTTTTGTAATATATCTAAGTGTATCAATTGTATCTAACATATGGACCCTTGATTTTTTTTCTAATCTAATGGTTCTCATTTGAGTACCTACCTACCTATATATATATATATATATATATATACACCGAAGCCGCTGATATCAGCAATGCCACATGACATATTCTTATGAAAATTTTACCCTCCAAATATTACTATTTTTTGTATAATTTTATTTAGTTATTGAGCTTAACAAATTTACATATACCCAATAAATTTAATCCGATGAAGGCGGTGTAATTTAGTATTTAATATTTATATCCGTCCCGAATTAAATAACCATTTTTCTCAAAAATGATTCTCTTAATGATTTTTTACCTTTTTTTCATATTTAATTTTGTACTTGCAAAATTAAAAGTTTAAAAATAGATAGCAAGAATATATGTGCATTTTTACTAATAAAAGTCAACTTTTTAGAGTATCTTTAAATAAGAAGGTCATTCATTTTGTACATAAAGAGAATTAAATTGCTATATTGGATATCTGACTATAAAAACTACGAGTGACAAATACAAACAATCTAATATTTATGGTTGTAATATATTTGATTTTTAACATTCAAGAATAAGTGTTTATTTTTTAGTTTAAAAATATATTTTTAAAAATGTTACATCCTCGGTTTTAGTTTAAAGTTCTCAAATGACATTTAATTATCAATGTCAGACATTAAAAAAATGTTTTTTTTAAACGAGTCACACTTATGAAAAACATGGTTTACATTAAGAGATAAAAAATGAGTTTCGCATAAAAGATGATAAACAAGTTTTACACTAAAGCGAGCGTAAAACAAGTTTATCAGAAGATTTTCACTTTTTAAATAGTGATGTGCTGTGACTTTTCCATATATTATTTGACATTTCTATATATTATCACCATCATATTACTTTTAGAGTTATTATAGAAATTATAACTTTTAATAGCTTTACAATTCTTTTACTAAAATTATATTTAAAATTATATTATCATTATTGTTATTTGTGCAAAACACGTACATCGAACGGTTTCAAATATATTATAACCATAATCATTTTTCAATATTATTGTTTTCTGTGCAATGCACGCGCATCACACGGTTTTAAAAAAAAATAAAAAATAAAAAAATCAGTCGATTAAAAAAATAAATTTTACTAAAATAATAATGCTAAAGGCCCTTAAATTTGACTTCGCCCCGGGCTCATACTGTTAAGGACGGCTCTGGACAGCAGTACCTCTAATTTGTCGTGTCTTGAGGGATTATTTAGGCTACGTAACTTATGTTCCTTTTAAGATTAATTTTAAAATTTTTGTAATTATTATAAGACAAAGTAAGTAGGAGATTGATTTTTAAATAGAAAGTGACCCAAAACTTGAGGGTAAAAAAAAAAAAAAAAAAAAAAAAAAAGCCACGAATATAAAGAGGGTCTTCACCACATGACCAAAAAAATGTTTACTTTTTCGTTCAAAAATTAAATATTCATTATTTTTGAAACCAATGTTTATTTTTTTTATTAAATTTGTTCTTGATTTTTTTTAATATACATTAAAACGGAAGGAGTAGTATAATCCATGGCATGCTTTTTGGTGAGAAAACTAGAAAAGTGACCTATTCATTTTGGCAATTATAAGAGCATTAACTTAAGTATTGCTCAAGAAAAAGATTGGCATACTATAATACTCCCTCCGTCCCAAAATCCCAAAATGATCTTCGAGTTTGATTATTCAAATTTTTGAAGGATTTGAACAATTGCTTCACGAGCCATGTTTTGCTTATGCACATTTAAGCCTAAATTTTATAAATGAGAAGAACTTTTTAAGACAATTCCACTGTCAACCCTTCTGAGTCATGTTCCAATTTTAGTGCTTCTATTGTAGATATAACGGAAAGTAGAAAATATAAAGAAAATGTGCACAAGAATTTTTACAAAATTGGATTTAGGTTAGAAATGAAAGTGTTAAAGCTCAACACAATTGTGCAGGTGGTGATCATGTTAGGTTCGCATACACATACACTGATACACACATATACACATACATATATATACACATACATTAGCACTGGTTGAACTAAGTCATCATTAGGGCCCAATGAAGACCCTCTCTCTCTCTCTCTAAGGCTCCGTTTGTTTCACGAAAAATGTCCGGAAAACGTTTTCCGGAAAATGTTTTCCGTGGTTTACCAAACACCGGAAAATGGGGAAAACGTTTTCCCCATTTTTCCGGTGTTTGGTAAAACCACGGAAAATGAAGTCAACGGAAAACATTTTCCGGTCAATGGAAATTAGGCTTGTTTCCTAAGGAAAACAACTTCCGGATTTCACCTAAGGAAGTTGTTTTCCGGAAAACTCCTAGCACACCCTCACCCCACCCCCGACGCCCCCCCCCCCAATTTTTTTTCTCTCATTATTATTTTTAACTCCCCTGCCCCCTGCCTACCCCACCCCACCCACCCACCCAACCCCCTACCCCCAACCCACCCAACACCCTACCCCCCCCCAAAAAAAAAATAAAAAAATTACTCATTATTTTTTTTAACTCCCCTGCCCCCTGCGTACCCCACCCACCCAACCCCCTACCCCCCCCCCCCACCCCCCCCAAAAAAAAATAAAAAATTTTACTCATTATTTTTTTTAACTCCCCTGCCCCCTGCCTACCCCACCCATCCAACCCCCTACCCCCCCCCCCAAAAAAAAAAAAATAAAAAAAAAATTTACTCATTATTATTTTTAACTCCCCTGCCTCCTGCCTACCCCACCCACCCACAAAAAAAAAAAAAAAAAAAAAATACTCATTATATTTTTTTAAACTCCTCTACCCCCTGCCTACCCAACCCACCCATATTTAAAATTATTTTTTCACAAACTTCTCGAAAAATACCGGAAAATGTTTTTCGGAAAGCATTTTCTTAAGATTTACCAAACAAGAGAAAACATTTTCCGGAAAACGGTTTCCTTTTCCGGAAAACATTTTCCAGGAAATCATTTTTCGGAAGTCATTTTCCGTGAAACAAACGGAGCCTAAGTAGTCATATGACAGAATGTACTTTACTATACTCTCTTAAAGAAAATTACAAGGATGAATACCTTAATCTACAACTACAAGGTAGAAAATAAAAAGAAGATGATATGCACAAGTTTTTTTTTTTTTTCTTAAACTAAGTTATCAGCCATGTTAATGAATTCAATATCATTCCAGAAAATCGCATCACTTTAATTCAGTAAAAAAAAACTAACTAACTAACTGCTAACAATTTAGATGTATTGAATTAGATAAACTATGATGCTATGTGATCCCTAGTTCAAAAACTTGACCATTAGCCTAACCTAAAGGTCAAATCTTTCCTCGGGAGGAGCTAACTGACATACTGCTTTTCGAGTAGGCTAGCACAAAATGCAAGGTCAAATCTTTTCTCGGGAGGGTCTCCGATCCAGTCGAAAACTTCATTTGCATTCTCAAAGTCCTAATTGTAGAAATAGTGTTAGTACTCAACACACTGTTCACGTAACTCGTCTCCAGGAAAATGGTGACCTAGTAAGATAATTTAGATGCATGCACAACGGGAGGAGGGGAACAAGAACCTTTCCAAATACAACCAAGCATTCAGTTCGCTAATATGGTCAGTCAGTAACAGACCAGTTAAATATCCATGAACACCCAACTAGCAGAAATATCGTACAATAGATCATTAAAGTAAGGGGTAATAACAATTTAGGGTCTAAAGTTTAGGGGGTGTGCCAATAGGGGTCTGATGTATCAATTTTGTCAATTTAGGGTCCAAAGTTGACAACGTTAGTCAATTAAGGGTTTTTGGACTAAATTGTAAAGAAAATCCAGTTAAGTAACAGAAGCACTTAAATGAAGTTTGTTTTGGATGTTCGTCTAGCCTTGTGTCATTTCACACATCCCTTATACAGTAGAACCTAAATTGTCATTTACTCTTATTCTTATTTTTTCGAATGATTTTAATTAATTTTAAAAATACTAATAAATAAAAAAATCAAACAAAAATTAAAGTTTTTTTTTTTTGGAAACACAGAAAATGAAGTTATAAATAAGGAAAATTATTAATAAATTTAAAAATAATTTTATGAAAAAATGAAATAATTAGAATACTAATATTTATAATGAACAATACTAACCACCACCACAAAAAAAAAAATGATCCCCACTTTCTTCTTTTTTTAAAAAAAAATAAGTGATTTTTTAATATAATTTTTTTACACTTTTATCTTTTTAAAAATTATACATTTTATTTTATAGTGATTCTAAATCAAAAAAAATATTTTATTTCTTGAAAAAATATTTTAATAACGTTTTAATTATTAGTTAATTTAATATAAGAAAATAAAATTTAATATTTCAAAAAAAATTATTATTAATTTTCTTTGTCTGAAATGACGATATAACCATCCAAATATTCAAAACAAGCTCCAGTTAAGTCCACGTGCAAAACACGTTTGACTTAAATGGATTCTGTTAAACGAATCGTTAAAAAACCCTAACCTGCACAACTTTTGCAACTTTGGACCCTAAATTGACAAAATTGATACATCAGACCCCTATTGGAACACCCCCTTAAACTTTCAACCCTAAATTGTCATTTCCCCTTAAAGTAATAGAGAACAAAAATCTGCAAACTTTGAATATGGATAAAATCATAAGGAGGTTCCACAATCACATGATTGTTGTAAGCTTTCGATTCGATCATTCTGTTCGATAATTGTTGTAAGTTGGATTCGAATTTTCTGTAATGCTGGTTCACCTGTAGATTTGGGGGTGTACATCTCCTCCCAGGTCTTCTTCCATCCTTTCATTATAAGGCTTATAAATCTCTTCACAGCAGCAACAAAATTATCAATCATGTCCAACACAGTCTTTGCAGTCGTGTAAACATGGATAACCACGGATTTGTTTTTGGGAACTTCCCAAAAACAAAAAGAGAGATGTAATAGCATAACAGAAGTAATATCATCAATACTCGAATCAAACAGAAAGAGAGAAGTTTCGATCAATCAGAACAGTTTTAATTGCACTTAAAGGATGATTTACAAATGTACCTCTCTTATTATACTGTGCACAAACAACACCACCACACAATCAACACAATTTCAATCATTCAAAAAAAAAAATCTCTATGATTTTCACAACTAACTTTGCAACAATGATTAACCTCTTAAACAATCCTCCAGAAACAACTGGAGTTTTACCAGATTTTCGAGCTCCATTTTAATTTAGATTCATCCTTAGTTGCTTCCTCATTTTTAGTTCACTTCCTTCTTGTCACCTTCCTCATTGTTGCCCCCCCTCATCGCTACCATCTTTGTCGGTACCAGAACCTTCCTCATCGTCGAGATCTTGTTCAGCATCTTTATTCTCTACCTTAGAATTGCCTTCTCCAACAATATTCTCGCCATTTTTGAAATGTTTCTTCAACAAGCTTTCGATTCAATCATTCTGTTCGATAATTGTTGTAAGCTGGATTCAAATTTTCTGTAATGTTGGTTCACCTATAGCCTTGGGGGTGTACATCTCCTCCCAGGTCTTCTTCCATGCTTTCTTTATATGGCTTATAAATCTCTTCACAGCAGCAACAAAATTATCAATCATGTCTAACACAGTCTTTGCAGTCGTGTAAACATGGATAACCACGGATTTGTTTTTGGGAACTTTCCCAAAACAAAAAGAGAGATGTAATAGCATAACAGAAGTAATATAATTAATACTCGAAGCAAACATAAAGAGAGAAGTTTCGATCAATCAGAACTGTTTTAATTGCACTTAAAGGATGATTTACAAATTTACCTCTCTTATTATATTGTGCACAAACAACAACACCACACACTCAACACAATTTCAATCATTCAAAAAAAAAAATCTCTATGATTTTCACAACTAACTTTGCAACAATGATTAACCTCTTAAACAATCCTTCAGAAACAACTGGAGTTTCACCAGATTTTCGACCTCCATTTTTAGATTCATCCTTAGTTGCTTCCTCTTTTTTAGTTCCCTTCCTTCTTGTCACCTTCCTCATTGTTTCCCCCCTCATCGCTACCATCTTTGTCGGTACCAGAACCTTCCTCATCATCGAGATCTTGTTCAGCATCTTTATTCTCTACCTTAGAATTGCATTCTCCAACAATATTCTCACCATCTTTGAAATGTTTCTTCAACAAGCTTTCGATTCGATCATTCTGTTCGATAATTGTTGTAAGCTGGATTCGAATTTTTGTAATGATGGTTCACCTGTAGCCTTGGGGGTGTACATCTCCTCCCAGGTCTTCTTCCATCCTTTCTTTATAAGGCTTATAAATCACTTCACAGCAGCAACAACAAAATATCAATCATGTCCAACACAGTCTTTGCAGTCGTGTAAACATGGATAACCACAGATTTGTTTTTGGGAACTTCCCTAAAAAAAGTGAGATGTAATAGCATAACAAAAGTAATATCATCAATACTCGAAGCAAACATAAAGAGAGAAGTTTCGATCAATTAGAACAGTTTTAATTACACTTAAAGGATGATTAATAAATGTAACTCTTTAATTATATTGTGCACAAACAACACCACCACACACTCAACACAATTTCAATCATTCAAAAAAAAATTCTCTATGATTTTCACAACTAACTTTGCAACAATGATTAACCTCTTAAACAATCCTTCAGAAACAACTTGAGTTTTACCATATTTTTGAGCTCCATTTTTAGATTCATCCTTAGTTGCTTCCTCCTTTTTAGTTCCCTTCCTTCTTGTCACCTTCCTCATTGTTGCCCCCCTCATCGCTACCATTTTTGTCGGTACCAGAACCTTCCTCATCGTCGAGATCTTGTTCAGCATCTTTATTCTCTACCTTAGAATTGCCTTCTCTAACAATATTCTCGCCATCTTTGAAATGTTTCTTCAACAAGCTTTTGATTCGATCATTCTGTTCGATAATTATTGTAAGCTGGATTCGAATTTTCTGTAATGCTGGTTCACCTGTAGCCTTGGGGGTGTACATCTCCTCCCAGGTCTTCTTCCATCCTTTCTTTATATGGCTTATAAATCTCTTCACAGCAGCAACAAAATTATCAATCATGTCCAACACAGTCTTTGCAGTCGTGTAAACATGGATAACCACGGATTTATTTTTGGGAACTTCCCCAAAACAAAAAGAGAGATGTAATAGCATAACAAAAGTAATATCATCAATATTCGAAGCAAACAGAAATAGAGAAGTTTCGATCAATCAGAACATTTTTAATTGCACTTAAAGGATGATTTACAAATGTACCTCTCTTATTATATTGTGCACAAACAACACCACCACACACTCAACACAATTTCAATCATTCAAAAAAAATATCTATGATTTTCACAACTAACTTTGCAACAATGATTAACCTCTTAAACAATCCTTCAGAAACAACTTGAGTTTTACCTTATTTTCGAGCTCCATTTTTAGATTAATCCTTTGTTGCTTCCTCCTTTTTAGTTCCCTTCCCTCTTGTCACCTTCCTCATTGTTTCCCCCCTCATCGCTAGCAACTTTGTCGGTACCAGAACCTTCCTCATCGTCGAGATCTTGTTCAGCATCTTTATTCTCTACCTTAGAATTGCCTTCTCCAACAATATTCTCACCATCTTTGAAATGTTTCTTCAACAAGCTTTCGATTCGATCATTCTGTTCGATAATTGTTGTAAGCTGGATTCGAATTTTCTGTAATGATGGTTCACCTGTAGTCTTGGGGGTGTACATCTCCTCCCAGGTCTTCTTCCATCCTTTCTTTATAAGGCTTATAAATCACTTCACAGCAGCAACAACAAAATTATCAATCATGTCCAACACTGTCTTTGCAGTCGTGCAAGCATGGATAACCACGGATTTGTTTTTGGGAACTTCCCTAAAACAAAAAGTGAGATGTAATAGCATAACAAAAGTAATATCATCAATACTCGAAGCAAACATAAAGCGTGAAGTTTCGATCAATTAGAACAATTTTAATTACACTTAAAGGATGATTTATAAATGTACCTCTCTAATTATATTGTGCACAAACAACACCACCACACACTCAACACAATTTCAATCATTAAAAAAAAAATCTCTATGATTTTCACAACTAACTTTGCAACAATGATTAACCTCTTAAACAATCCTTCAGAAACAACTTGAGTTTTACCATATTTTTGAGCTCCATTTTTAGATTCATCCTTAGTTGCTTCCTCCTTTGTAGTTCCCTTCCTTCTTGTCACCTTCCTCATTGTTGCCCCCCTCACCGCTACCATCTTTGTCGGTACCAGAACCTTCCTCATCGCCGAGATCTTGTTCAGCATCTTTATTCTCTACCTTAGAATTGCCTTCTCTAACAATATTCTCGCCATCTTTGAAATGTTTCTTCAACAAGCTTTCGATTCGATCATTCTGTTCGATAATTGTTGTAAGCTGGATTCGAATTTTCTGTAATGCTGGTTCACCTGTAGCCTTGGGGGTGTACATCTCCTCCCAGGTCTTCTTCCATCCTTTCTTTATATGGCTTATAAATCTCTTCACAGCAGCAACAAAATTATCAATCATGTCCAACACAGTCTTTGCAGTCGTGTAAACATGGATAACCACGGATTTGTTTTTGGGAACTTCCCCAAAACAAAAAGAGAGATGTAATAGCATAACAAAAGTAATATCATCAATACTCGAAGCAAACAGAAAGAGAGAAGTTTCGATCAATCAGAACATTTTTAATTGCACTTAAAGGATGATTTACAAATGTACCTCTCTTATTATATTGTGCACAAACAACACCACCACACACTCAACACAATTTCAATCATTCAAAAAAAATATCTATGATTTTCACAACTAACTTTGCAACAATGATTAACCTCTTAAACAATCCTTCAGAAACAACTTGAGTTTTACCTTATTTTCGACCTCCATTTTTAGATTAATCCTTTGTTGCTTCCTCCTTTTTAGTTCCCTTCCCTCTTGTCACCTTCCTCATTGTTTCCCCCCTCATCGCTACCAACTTTGTCGGTACCATAACCTTCCTCATCATCGAGATCTTGTTCAGCATCTTTATTCTCTGCCTTAGAATTGCCTTCTCCAACAATATTCTCACCATCTTTGAAATGTTTCTTCAACAAGCTTTCGATTCGGTCATTCTGTTCGATAATTGTTGTAAGCTGGATTCGAATTTTCTGTAATGCTAGTTCACCTGTAACCTTGGGGGTGTACATCTCCTCCCAGGTCTTCTTCCATCCTTTCTTATAAGGCTTATAAATCTCTTCACAACAGCAACAAAATTATCAATCATGTCCAACACAGTCTTTGCAGTCGTGTAAACATGGATAACCACGGATTTGTTTTTGGGAACTTCCCCAAAACAAAAAGAGAGATGTAATAGCATAACAGAAGTAATATCATCAATACTCGAAGCAAACAAAAAGAGAGAAGTTTCGATCAATCAAAACAGTTTTAATTTCACTTAAAGGATGATTTACAAATATACCTCTCTTATTATATTGTGCACAAACAACACCACCACACACACAACACAATTTCAATCATTCAAAATAAAAAATCTCTATGATTTTCACAACTAACTTTGCAACAATGATTAACCTATTAAACAATCCTCCAGAAACAACTGGAGTTTTTCCAGATTTTTGAGCTCTATTTTTAGATTCATCCTTAGTTGCTTCCTCATTTTTAGTTCCCTTCCTTCTTGTCACCTTCCTCATTGTTGCCCCCCTCATCGCAACCATCTTTTTCGGTACCAGAATCTTCCTCATCGTCGAGATCTTGTTCAGCGTCTTTATTATCTACCTTAGAATTGCCTTCTCCAACAATATTCTCACCATCTTTGAAATGTTTCTTCAACAAGCTTTCGATTTGATCATTCTGTTCGATAATTGTTGTAAGCTGGATTCGAATTTTCTGTAATGCTGGTTCACCTGTAGCCTTGGGGGTGTACATCTCCTCCCATGTCTTCTTCCATCCTTTCTTTATAAGGCTTATAAATCTCTTCACATCAGCAACAAAATTATCAATCATGTCCAACACAGTCTTTGCAGTCGTGTAAACATGGATAACCACATATTTGTTTTTGGGAACTTCTCAAAAACAAAGAGAGAGATTTAATAGCATAACAGAAGTAATATCATCAATAGCCGAAGCAAACATAAAGAGAGAAGTTTCGATCAATCAGAACAGTTTTAATTGCACTTAAAGGATGATTTACAAATGTACTTCTCTAATTATATTGTGCACAAACAACAACACCACACACTCAACCCAATTTTAATCATTCAAAAAAAAAAAATCTCTATGATTTTCACAACTAACTTTGCAACAATGATTAACCTCTTAAACAATCCTCCAGAAACAACTTGAGTTTTACCAGATTTTCGATCTCCATTTTTAGATTCATCCTTAGTTGAGTAGATTGTGTGCAAGAGTGTTTGGTCGAGTTTTATTAATTTAAATTCATTTGAAATTTGGGTCAAATGAGTAGATTGTGTGCAAGAGTTTTACCAGATTTTCGAGCTCCATTTATAGAATTAAACTCATTTGAAATTTGGGTCAAAACTTAGTCAAAACCATGTTTTCACACCATGTTTTCACAAACCCATTCCAACATTGAGTAGATTGTGTGGAAGAGTATTTGGTCGCGTTTTATTAATTTAGGTGAGTGTTTATTTAAGAGTATAAAAGGGTAAAATTAAAAAAAGAGGTGATGCATCTAGTTTTGGGTGGACAATTGTGTTCAGTAGACTTAGTATTGTTAGGGATGACAATTCTACCGAACCCGATCCGTATCCGAGACAATCCGGTCTGGGATGGGTGGGTTTGATAACAACTTTTCCTAAACCCGTCGGGTTCGGTAGCTTCATGAGATCCGCCCGTATCCGACCCGAATAGTATTTATATTAGGCTATTTACTATTTTACCTTTACTTTCAATCATTATTACTCCTCTAACCTTGAACATGTGATTTATGAACTGTGAAAATATAGGTTGGGCTAAAACCCAAGGCAATGAAAGAGATGGGCCAGGCAAAAAAAAAAAAAAACAAAAACTGGGCAGCCGGGCGGATACGGTCGGATTTGGATTTGCCCATCGTCGGATACGAACGGGTTCGGTAGCCTCGATTCGGATACGGGTTTTGCAATATCCAGACCGTATTCGACCTGTTGCCATCCCTAATTGTGAGTCCTCCCAAAGTCCTTAGCTCAATACATTATAAGTTAATTACTTACTTTGCTATCTTATACTCTTTCCGTGGACCATTTTTATTATGGAGAAATTTAAGAAATTTAATGTTTGTAAATTAAATAATCAAGACGAATTAATCTTTTTGCTATCTACTTTTTAAATATTTAATTTTTGTAAATATAAAAGGACTATTGAAAAGAATTTAGTGAGAAATTATTAAAGACATTTATTTTCAAAAATGTCATTAATATTGTGATAATATTCTCTTAAATGTGGTAGTTCATTTTAGGACAAAAGGAGAGGGAGTAGTATTAAAAAATATCCTTATTTTACCTTTCAATTGTACTAGTTAGTAACCCGTCGATACTCGACGGGACATCGTAAATTTTTTTGGTTAAAAAATTAAGGATAAAACTTAAAATGCGTTTTTTTTTTTTTTTTTTTTTTTTTTTTTTAAAGTAGATCCAGTTACAATAAATCAAATGTAACAATAAACTAATAAAACCACATGAATTTGTTTGTTCAAATTATATCCTCACTGCTCAGCCTGAAAATATTAAAATTTTAGTAACAAAAAATAACCGAATACTTCAAAACTACACCATATACTAATGAGCATTTTAAATAAATGTACTAAATATAAATTTGCATATTCCAATAAAATTTTATATCCAAGATTACCTAACAACTTGTGATATACTTTTTTATAGACCACATTGTCTTAGTAATAAAATATTGAATACTTCTTTAGGAAAAAAAATCGATAGGGAAATAAATCATTTGCTATTTGTACCCCTTATATTAGAACATTTACTGTTAACTATTTATTATTATTATTATTATTATTAACTAATTATTATTATTATTATTATTATTATTATTTATTTATTTATTTTTGTCGATTTTGTAATAAAGCTAATATTTTATCCAAATTTTTAATTAAATGAAAAGTTACAATACATTTCATATGGACTATTCGCAATTTGATACCCATTTGCAATGTCGCTCTCAAGAGTATAATCTAGCAAACATTTACATTTTCTTCCAACTTAGCTATATAAATAAGAGAATGTTAAATTTCTAACGAAATTAACGCACGTTTTAAAGTGTTTATAAATTTATACATGTCAAAATTTCCCTTTTGTTAATTGTATTTCCTATCGAGTAAAACTATTAATAAAACACTACAACTTTCAATATAAAAGTAAATAAAAGTGGGATTTAAATATTAACGATAATTTAAATTTAATGCAAATATTATAGTATTTTAGAAAAAAATGATAAAAATATAGCTTTGTTTAAATGGGAGAGAGTATAGAATATGCCTAATATTATCTCATGGAATTTTAGATTATAAATATTTTTTTGATTTTTTTTTAGTAAATAACCCTTAACCATCAATGAATGCCTCATATCTTTTTCAAAAATCTATTAAATTTATCGTAAATTACTGTGAAAAATAAATTTGAGTATTATTTTTTGGAGAATTTATGTTGATTTTAACTATCATAATGGTTCCTTTAAAAAATCATATTGCTAATCAATATTGGGCAAAATAGTTTTTTTTTTCTTTGCTAAGATTAATGGATCACAATTGTTTTCTTAGCAATTCATCATGATTATTTTTTAAATAGATATCTATTTAGAGACAGAGTGTATAAAATATATACTCTTCGCCCCATAATAAATGTTAGTACTTATTCTCATTTTGAACATCCCATAACCAATGTTACAATCTCAAAATGGAAAATTGATATTACTTATTTACTGTGACCCACCTGTCCTCTATTTTCAACTTATTTTCTCTCTCATAATTTATTTTTCATACAAACAACACCCACTGCACTATCAATATTATTCCACTACGTATACTATACTTCATTTTCCTGTATTTTTGTACATTTGGTTTTTCTTTTTCTTGAAGCAACAGCTTTAATTGCATTAATAATAAAAAGAGATACGACACTCCACAAAGGTCGAAGGATCATCCCAAATACCCATAATAGATCAACTTACAACAACGAATGCACATTCGGTTTTAATAATATGTATTATGGGACTGAGGGTATATGTGTATTGAGATGGTAAAATACAAGCAAAAACAATAAATAATAAGAAAATGTTGCCATCCCTAATTGTGAGTCCTCCCAAAGTCCTTAGCTCAATACTTTATAAGTTACCTGCGAGGCTTTGGCCAAGCGGTACCGGCTTGGGATTTCCTTCGGGAGGTCCTAAGTTCGATTCCCCTCCCCCCATTCCCCAATAATTAAGTGGCCTCCACTTTGTTGGAGGTCTCAGTTTCGCCTTCCTACGGG
Source organism: Campanula takesimana (assembly GCA_026119855.1). Classification (NCBI taxonomy): domain Eukaryota; kingdom Viridiplantae; phylum Streptophyta; class Magnoliopsida; order Asterales; family Campanulaceae; genus Campanula; species Campanula takesimana. The sequence goes on from JAOWBW010000012.1 coordinate 1,431,411, forward strand.
AAGTGAAGTTTGTGTTATCAGCCCATAGAGGGTACCCCTTATGTAGGGGAGTTTGTGCCAACAAGTGATCTTTCAGATGGCGCGAGGACGTCTATGGCAAGGAGGCTACCACAAGCAGACTACCAGATGGCGCAGGAACGTCTACGAGTGATTTCTAGAGCGGCAAGTATCACTATGATAGATTCCAATATAGGAATTTGTAATAGATAGGGCAATAGATCTGTAATAGACTTGATAGGAGTTTGTAACACGATGGCAATTGCCTTAAATGATAGAGAAGGTCTCTGGTGCGGCGGTCGCATGGGGTGCGGCGCCGACCATACCTTCTTTTTTTTTTTTTTTGCCCCCACAACCTTTTTTCCTCCCACCAAAAGTAACACTTCTTATAATGAAATGTAACACTTTTGTTTTTCAAATGTAACACTTTTTTTTTTCTTTCAAAAATGTACCACAATTTTGATGCAATAGATTAAAGATAACATAAAAATTAACGACTAAATTAATGTAACACTTTTTATAAAGTAATGTAACATTCTTTTTTCAAATGTAACACTTTTTTTTTCAAAATGTACCACCCATACTTTTTTTCCTTCCAACAAAAGTAACACTTATTATAACAAAATGTAACACTTTTTTATTCAAAATGTAACACTTTTTTTTAAAAAAAATATACCACAATTTTGCTACAATAGATAAAGATAACATAAAGATTGACAACTAAATTAATGTAACACTTTTTATAAGGGAATGTAACACTCATTTTTTCAAATGTAACATTTTTTTTCTCCAAAAATAACATAGGATTGACAACTAAACTAATGTTACATTTTATAAAAAATGAATGTAACATTTTTTTTCTCAATTGTAACAGTTTATATTCCTTAATGTAACATTATATATGAAATGTAACAATTTTTTATTGAGAAAGTAACAATTGAAATGCAAACAAATTTTTTTTTTGTTGTAAAATTGATGTTACATTTGACAGTAGAAAAAGTGTTACTTTTTTAAGATGAAAGTGTTACTTTTATCAGAACAGAGTGTTACATTTCAGCTGGCAAGCACCTCAAACTTTTTTATGTGTAAAAAAATGTTTAAAAAAAAAAAATCAAACCATATCATGACCTATGTAGTTTTATTCGCCTCGTCGAGACGAACACAACGGTATTTTTAAATATTTTTTTTGACTTATAAATCTCAAAATATAGCATTTTAAGATTTTTTTTTTTTTTTAACACACGTGGAAAATGGCGCGTCCGTCTCACGCGCCCGTCGCACGGCGTGAGACGGCCGCAAACGAGAATTTGCCTAAATGATATGATACAAACTTTCAAAAAAAAAAAATACTTTATAAGTTAATTACTTACGTGGATCATTTTTATTATGGAGAAATTTAAGAAATTTAATGTTTGTAAATTAAATAATCAAGACGAATTAATCTTTTTGCTATCTACTTTTTAAATATTTAATTTTTAAATATAAAAGGACTATTGAAAAGAATTTAGTGAGAAAATATTAAAGACAATTATTTTCAAAAATGTCATTAATATTGTGATAATATTCTCTTAAATGTGGTAGTTCATTTTAGGACAAAAGGAGAGGGAGTAGTATTAAAAAATCTCCTTATTTTACCTTTCAATTGTATTATCATTTTTTTATGAGCAATGTTAGGGGCATAATTTTTTTTTTTTTTACTAAATAAAAAATACAAAATGAAAGTGGTGAAAACTTATTGATCGCATAAGTTGTGAACCTGACACACTCTAACTAAAAACACAATAAATCATAAATCTCATTTTATAAATCAGTTTTGTGACACATTTTCTTATGGGTGTTCTTATACACACCCGTAAAAATTAATAAATACACCGGTAGTATGTTTGAAATTTTAGATGGTACAACACTGTGATACACAATTACGAGTGTATTCATTAATTTTACCGGTGTGTATAACAATACCTTTTATTATTTCTTATGACTTTATATTTAGGGTGGGGATATACACACCCACCAAATTGGTTTGTACGCCCACTTTAATAAGTTCCCCCACCACTCAAAACAATAAATATTTAATTTAGTAAATACACCTACTTACATTCCTATCATACCCTTATTTAAAAAACACTATGTGGTTTTTAACACCCACTTAATCCCTATGTAATTCACTCAAATTCTATTCTAAATAAAACTAATCACATTTATCACTGGCAAATGACAACTTACATGTTTGTTTTTATTTTTCAGAAACAAAAACTACTAGTTCAACATGTTGATCCCAAATGGTGAGTATATGTAATCTAAACAAATACACACCCAAGTCTTTTTTAAAAAGGGTCACGAATAAATTAAACACACAATTTTAAGTTGAAACCAAGATTAGCCACTTGACGTAAATAATGATCACTACTCCTTGACAGTTTTGTTGATGAGGAATTTGTGAATGTGAGGGATTTGTGCAAAAACAAATACGGAGAAACTAACTAAAAATACTCCTTATGTCCCAGAAAGATAGTTCATTTTTTTCATTGTTATTACAAAGGAACTTTGAAGAATAATTAAATTTAAAGCAACTTTTAATTACTCTAATGAAAATTTAAAAATTGTTATTGTTGCACTATTATAAATACTATCAATATCAATTTTCAGGTTCATATTAAGATAGTTAAAAGTAGCCTTAATTATTGTTCAAAAAATTTTCGTAGTAACAACGAAAAAAGAAGGACTATCTTTTCGGGACAAGAGAATATTATAAATTCCAAACAATTTGGCCCACAAACTTTGCCATATTATTAGTTGCAACCCCAGGACTCTTCCATATGAACATCACACATTGCAACAAATATGAAAAGACTAGACAGAGAATGAACATCACTAGTTACATATAAATCAAAATTATTATTGTGAAGTGATTTTTTTTTCTTTAAAGAAATAGAGATTGTTGAAGACTTAAAAAATTACAGAAGATGGATATGCGTCAATATGGATTAACATTAACGTAGTAACAGAGATTGATAATAATATATATAGCTGGGAATCCTATTCAATTTAGAATAGAATTTCAATTTCAGGAACAAATAGTAATAGGTGGGTGTCCTAACTAATTTGAAATTATCATGTTAAATTGTTAATGAAAGGATTAAACTGTCATTTGTTCAAATAGTATTTTTGTAATAAAAATTTGGTGGGCGTACAAACCAATTTGGTGGGTGTGTATATCCCCACCCTTATATTTACCATTTTTTTTTTTTTTTCCATATCCGTCCCAAATGAATATCTTTGCATATTTCAAACACGGGCTGACCAGGACAAGACCATGCCCTCCATGGCTGGACAATTCCATGGCGCAGAATCTGGATCTTAAAAGCGATGGAAGAGGTTTTCTTCAGTTTAGCTTAATGTCGAAACAGCAGCTCCGACATGCTGGCCAGGGCTGGAAACTGAGCTGAATCGTTCGTTCGTTCAATGCCATTCGCTTCAACGAACCGCCAACATTAATTCGATCTCACACTCACAAGCCGCTGACTAGATTCAAGCGGAGGATCTCAAATTTCCAGTGTCGCCAGGATATGTATGTTCTCTCCCAATTCCTAATTGTTTTTGTTGCATAACATTGAATTTGCTGATCGTACGTTTCCCACTAATTTATGTTTTTTTTTTAAATTTTATTATTATTATTATTTTTGGCTAAATTAGTTGAGTAATTAATTAAGTTAACGGATGTACTGTGAGCTGGTAGAGTTTTATATTAGAGTCCCTAATTTGTGACTAAAGCAAAGAACCTAGTGGTGATGAATGACACAATTAAGCTTGGGAAGTGATGAATACTGAAAAGTGCGCATTTCATTGTTGGGAATCAAATATTTATTAAGGAGAGGGGTGCATATTGATGTTAGTCATGGATCATCAGGGTGGGCGAAGTAGAAAAGTGCATCTGGAGTTTGGCCTGGTAATGGAGCGTATAACATTAATATTGAAAAAAAATAATTACGTTTACCATGTGGCGTTGGGCTAAGCAACTAAGATTTCTTTTCAGAGGTGTGTGGTAACTTTATGGAATTCTCCCTCTGTTCTCAAAAGTTAGTCATTTTTTTCGTTGTTATGATGAATGAACTTCGAGTAATAATTTAGGCTACTTTTAATTATCTTATTGAGAATCTAAAAACTGGTTTTGATAGTATTTATAATGGTGTACCAATAACAAGTTGTAAATTTTCATTAGGATAATTAAAAATAGCTTAAATTATTGCTCAAAGTTCATTCGTAATAATAATGAACAAATAGGGACTATGGACACATTCGTGAGACAGTAAAAAATAATATTACATGAGAGAGAAAATCTCTTGATATTTTTTCGATGTATACCGTTTATCACACATTTAAGGAACTTTGACTAATAGGTGTACTAGTTTTGTTTATATCAAGGGGTTAGAGGCAGGGGAGGCCAAAGCTAGCATTTATGATTAGTAACTAAAAAGGATACAAGCCAAAGATGCAGGGATATCAACTGTGTTTGACATGCAAGATATGCTGACATGACTCGGAAGGTGGTCGTCCAAGAACATATCCAAGGATGCATAGAGTTACTTTAATAAAGCTACGTGTGTAATACTTATGCATTCATTATTTTATCATTCATTTAAGTTGAAAAACTTGAGACGTGTCAGTTTATTAGTTGCGGCCACTACTTTGGAGCCTTGTGCTGAACCTGTAACTCCTTTTCTGTAAATGAAAACTTCATGTCAGGCCGTTTGTGCGTATACAAGCATCTGACATAAGCACCCTTAAAAAAAGTGAGAAATGAAGGATCATGTCTGAGACTGAGTGCCCTGTAGTATTTGGAGTGTGGGGTCTGACATATTTTTGAGATGTTTACTGCACCGACACTACTCTAATGGATGGTACTTTACAAGATGCAACTGATTGTTGCATGATAATCTTGCTATGACTTAGTACCGGTGGAAGTAGTCCCATTACCAAGGAAGTGAATCATGTACAATCATAAAAAAAAAGGCTGCAGAGACAAGGGTGATCTGAAAATTTATGTTCTTTTTGTGAAGCCATGCCATTAAAGATTTTGCCTCTCGCAATTGATTTCGCTGTATGAACCACGATCGCAATCAATATGAGGTAGGATTGAAATATGGTGAGTATGCTGTTTAGCCATTAACATCTTATGGTAGCATTGCGGTAAGTACAGTGTTTGCTTTCTGGTAAGTGAGCAGGCGTATACCATAGGGCAGAATCTGGATTCTAATAGCAATGGAAGAGGTGTTCTTCAGTTTAAAACTGGCTCAGTGTCGATTATTAAGGTATAGACAACTTTTAAAGTTACGATTTGCATGGGATATAACAGCTATTTTCTTTTTGGTCCCTTCTTAGTCCTAATGTCTTTCTTGGTTGTTATCTTTGACAACAGTGTTTCAAAAACATACTACAGTGAGACTGTACTTTATAGTTCCTCTGTGTTGCGTGTTGAAAATGAGGATATGATATCTACTATTTTCTACTCCCTCTGTCCCTAAATGAGTGTCCAAATTTCATTTTAAGGGACACTGAAAATCTCAACTTTTTGAACAATTTGGTAACAACGATTCATATATAATCTTGTAATCTCCTTTCCAAACCTTTAGTTTTGCACGTATAAAGAAACCGGTGAATTTTTTTTCGAAAAAAAACGTTTAGGGAGAAAGTTATGTTCAAAAAAGACACTCATTTAGGGACAAAGATTTCTTGAAAATGGACACTCATTTAGGGACAGAGGGAGTATCTCCAAATATTTCCTGGTAATTTCTGCCTCGTGATGCTGAGTATTAGGGCTTCATTGCTTCTCATGTTTAGTAGTGTTTGTGTGAGTTGACTTTGAGTCTCTCTGTGTGCGTGCGCTCGAACAATTTTAGTGACCTCCCTACTGCCTCGGCTGCTATTGGTTATGAAAGAAATTGATCTGTATCTTTAGAATAGATAATTAGATGTCGATATTAACCGCATTTCATTGCAAGCAACAAATTTTGACAGTTTTGCAAGTCCAGCTCCACCCGTACCCTTTCCTGCGAGTAGCTACTGTTTCAGGTGGGGTTCATAACTTCAATAACATTCGTGTTGTTTTTAGTATTGTCACTTGTACACCCTGCCTGGTACACCCACCTAGTACACCCTCTTCTTCTGCACCCGCCAGCACGTGACTGGCATGCCTTGCCTTTGATGGACGGCTGGCCACCTGACTGGCCGGACGGCCACATGTGCCTTTAATGGCACTTTCGTCTTTTCCACTGTCTTTTGAGTGATGATCACCCACCGGCCCCTCTCACCCACTATGCAAAGTGGGATCGTGAGAGCGATCTCCCGCGAGATCAGCCCATTATCCACCCATGTTCTCCCCTTTTTGACTATGAAAAGATCTTACAGCCTTTGGAAAAAGGGCAGCCATTCCATTATCAACACAGAGAGAAACATTCTTATTCTCTAGCAGTCAGTTTATCCACACAACAAACACGAATAGTCCTTCTTCCAGAGAGTTATTTCCCACCATCAAACCCATTTTCATCAACCATAAATATACACTCTCCCCTCTACCGCTTTCTTTGAGACCCACTGCTCCTCACCATTGAAGAAGACAAAGAAACTTGGAGCGAGCCAATTTCCTGAAGTTGTTCTTCAAACACCGATCGGCTAAGCATAGAAGGTACAAATTCCTTCCCTTATTTATTATTAGAATTGTTAAAAGCTACTCCCTCCATCCCAGAGTATATGTCCACCCTCCCATTTCCACGGAGATTAAGAAATGGTGGAAGGGATGTAAGTGTTGTGAGTATAAAAGTTGAGGTAGGACCGTAGGAGAGAGAAGGTGGGGTAGAGAATAGTAAGTTGATTGGTGTTGTGAGTATAAAAGTGAAGTAGGAGAAGAATGACTGGGAGGAATAGTAAAGATTCTTTGCCATTTATGGAAGTGGACACTTACTCTGGAATGGACCAAAAAGGAAAGGTGGACATATACGCTGGGACGAAGGGAGTACAAATATGATCATTATACGCGCACACACACACCCACACACTTAGAAAGACCGGTCCTAACTGACCGGGTGCTCATCTCAACCCCTTTCCAATCATCTGTAACTAGACCCCCAAACTTAGAATTTTGTTCTTCTTAAGATTTTCTATTGTTTTTCCTTTAAAAGTAATGGTGGGGACTCTTCTGAAACCAAAACCGAGTGCAAAAACCCACCCGGGACTTGAAGCCGAAATCGGGATACCCACATCACTTTAATATGATCCACTTTCAAGCTTGCATGGGAAGTGCTAACAAACAGACCTCTACTTAAATCTATGTGCATGAGCATTTAACACAAGCAAACTAATAGTTATCTTCAGAACACATTATTTATTCTTTTCCTTCAGTTTCTTTCTTTTCATTTTCTTGTATTTTATTCCATGGGTATTTGCCATGAATTGTTGGTTTTTGCAATTGGTGAAATCTTTAATTACTTGTAGCCGGCGACTGTTAAGAGCTCTTGATTATTTGATTATTAGAAAACAGAGCAATGCTGTGTAAATGGACATGGTCTACCAAAAGTTTGCTATTATATATTGATGTAGTCTATATCGTTCCTTCAAATAATATTGATGTACTCATCTATATGGCAAAAATGTAACCAGCTAAGCCTGTCATGTGATACACACACACACACACACACACACACACTCCCTCCGTCCCATAATAATGTCACATTTGACTTGTCAATGTTTTTTTAGAAATGTGCTTTACTTATTTGGGCTGTATTATGGTAAAATTGCACTATGACGTAGCTCTTTCCTAATCTAGAAATGTGACATTCATTTTGGTGGGTACTAAAAACGCAATTGCAACATTTATTATGGGATGGAGTAATATTATACATATTCATACATACATACCCACATGCATACATAAATACATATATACAAACACATTCACACAAATAAGGTTTTTCAGACCGGGTGTAACACTGTAACTAGGTTGATGGTTGAATTCATGGCGCATAATTTTGCGGATGTAGTAATTGATACGCTAGCAATAATAATTAACTCATGTACCTGTTGGAGATGCGTATAACAATGTCTAACATGTGTTTTTGTTAACATTATTGCTGATCCCTGCCCCTCAACCTAGATGAATTGGGATTTTTCTTGAACGGATAGGCCGTGGTGGTACTGGTGATGCTGAACAACAAGGCAGCTCTAGTGATGCATTAGGGCTGCGGTTTTGGGCATCTTATCGGGGACAAAATTTAGCCAGTTGGGTCAGATTTACCAAATCTCTCTCTCTCTCTCCCCATCTCTTTTCTATTAGGCTATTTTAAAATTGCATTCTGTAGAATCAGTTTGTTTGTCCTTGTTCTCTTGAGAATTACTCAATGTTTGCCGCCACACAACTCTTCTGATTGTTTTTTCATGATCATGGTGCACATGTAGTCCGTGGTATGATGTATTACCGAAAGGCCTTAATGCTGCAGAGTTTCTTGGAAATGAGATCATTGGGAGGTATGATCCTGCTTTAATTCTTCTTCTGTCTGACCCACCTTTATTTTGGTGCTTGAAGAAAACCAGGTTAGAGTTTGAGTAATATCACTTTTTATCAACATTTGCGCGAAAAGTTGATGGTTATTCCCAAGCAAATTTCTTCACTACTCAGGGATTTGAGAAGTCACCTGAAGCTCAAGCTGGTTTAAAGTTCACATATGTCCCCTGCCTCTTTTCTTTGTTATTCTTTTAGGGCCAACGAAACTTCTCTTGTTCATCTTGGAGTTTTATCTGATACTAGTGATCAAAGGTGAATGCATATATGCAGCTTTCTAAAACTGATTTTTGTGTTTCGATCTTGAATTGAAGGAAATAATTATCAGCTTATTCTTCAGAATGTGTTCTAATTAATGAACTAAAACACGTGCATAATATGGATCGATGAATAATGAATTTTCCTGGAAAATACCAAATATATCTAATTCAAAACTTGTGTTACTCAATCTTGTACTTCTCTGAACCACCATTAATTGGTTCGATCTTTACCAAACTGACCAGGTCTTCTGATTCCCAGACAGCCACTTAGGGGTAGAGACCATCAAATTATGTTATACTGCTATCGGAATTGTACAATATTAATAACTCAATTCTTATGATCTGGGGAACAATTGAGCTCTTTGAGTTAGTTTACTTGTCTTTTTGAAATATTCTAGCTGATTGTGTAGAATGTTTGCAGTGTAAGTTATTGTGTGTATTACATCAACTCAACGAAACTGGCAACAGCAAAGTTGAAGCTGATGTTTGCTTACTAATGCAATTAACGGAAGTAATTTGTTTGCGTTAGGGATAATTAGCTGCTAACAAGATTGTACTAACTTCTACTAATCGACTACTTTATAAATGTGCTTCTAAGCCTTTTAGTCTCTGCATTGACCTGGTTTACTTGGAATGAGGCTCTTCGAGTTGCTTCTATACTCGTGGAAGAGAATGGTTCTACAGATGGGAATATTTTGAAGGAATTTCGTTCAATGCTTGTTAAAGCTAATTTTTATGGGAAGGATCAGGTATGGAGTAGTATGCAATGATTGTTATGTTCCTAGTGCGTGATTTTCTTGTGCTGTCAGTCAAGCATTTTTTTTCTTCTATATGTTCTACCTTATGATCTCTCGAAACTTGGATGTTACTCTTTAAGATACTATCCTTTAAAGATTTGGGTGTCTACAGAAAACACCTTTTGTCATAAAGATGCATTGTCCACCGAGGCACTAGGTCTGCACCTTGTTTTATGGGTGAGCTATCATGATTCATGCATGACCCGATGTCCTGGATATATTTTAGCGACTTATGTGTTCATGTCTTAAATTAATGAGGTTCTCCAGATTTCCAGATTTTACTATTTTCATGGTTTTTGTTCTCTATAACTTGTACCTCAACATATCCTCGTCCAGTATTATTGTATACTGATACTTGTTTGTTTACTCTAGTTTTCTCGTAGGACTTGGTCATTAGTGTAAGATCACTTGCCTTTAAGGAATCAGTCTTGAGAGAGTGTGAACACTGTAGTTTCTTAGAGCATGCATTAAAGGGTTTAGAAGCCTGATAGAGTTAATTGCCAAAAGAAAGATCGAGTTGTCTGGAGGGCTTCTTTGTGAAACAATTTTTTTTGGAAGTTATGCAGTCACTTTTATGTTTCCGTTGATGATTTGCTTGAACGACTGTCTTGGATGCACTGCAGAGTAATTTAGTCTCCTCCTTCCCTTTCGCTTGACTTCGACATTTCTTAAGATACATAATCAGGCTAGTGATCAGGACCGTTCCTAGCTTTTTGGGGGCCTGGGCAAAGTTCAATGAGAGGCCTTTTTTTTTTTTTTTTTTTGAAACAATGATTGGCCCTTTATAAATCATTTTTTTTCTTCTCAAAACTCCTGTTTTTTGTATTTTTTTTTTGTTAACTTGTACTTTTAGTTTGTATTTAAGTATAAAATGATTGTAAGATCAATTGATTGAACTTAGCATAATAACAGATAAAATAAAGGTTATAATCAAACCTATAATTATTTTTTCATAAAAAATAGTAACAAAATATATAAAACCTATTAAAATTATAAAATAAAAAAATATGTACACCAAAAATATGATAAAAAAAAATGTAATATAACATCCCAAAATTTGCAAAAGAACATATTAAATAGATATATGAAAGAGTCAAAAAAACTCTTGCAAAATACTCCCTCCGTCCCACCTCACTTGACACCCAAGAGGTGGGCACAATAACTAAGGAAAAAGAATAAAATAAGGAAAATGTGTGGTAGAAAATGAAGAGAAAGAATCGGTGGGGTAAATAGTGTTGTTGGTTGAATAAATTGAGTGGTGGAAAATGAAGATAGAGAATGAGTGGTGGGGTAGAGTAAATATAAAATTATAAAAAGTATGTTATTTTGGGAAGTGTCAAGTGAGCTGGGACAGACCAAAATGGAAATAAGTGTCAAGTGAGCTGGGACGGAGGGAGTATAAGACTAAATTATGGTCACCAAAAATATAATAATATAATAAGAATATGAGGACTAAAAAAATGCTCCACAGAAGATTATACATATCCATGCCTTATAAATATGTTTTTATTTCTACTTATATTATTCACAAGAAAAAATTATTTTCTTTGAGCTATTAAAATAAGTGAAATTCTTAAATTAAACCACAAAAATGCTTAAATAGTCATTTGCTACGAATGTAATTCTTACTCCCATTAAGAATAATGATGAAAGAAAAATATATCAACATTTCTTTTAATAGTCAAATAAGACATTTTATGAGCTAATAAAATGTGTCAGCTGGTTTTTTATCAAATAAAATAGGCCTCTTTTGTGTGTATATTTTTTCTTGGGGCCTCTTTTGCTTAAAAATGAACTAATAAAATGTGTCAACTGATTTTTTTTTTCTGAAAAAAATTAGTGATAATTTTGTTTCTATTATTTCTTAAATAAAAGATAATATATATATACGTGTATGTGTGTGTGTGTGTATATATATGTGCTATAAAAATTTTGGGCCCCTCTCCAGCCAAGGGCCCTGGGCGGGCGCCCCACTTGCCCCCCCCCCCCCCCCCCTTGGGCCGGCCCTGCTAGTGATGGCAGCTGAGTGAGGTAAAGGGGAAACCCATTTCACGTCTCTAAGTGGGTGTGAATGGGGTTAAAAAGATTGGGTGCGAATGAGAATTGAACAAATATGAACACGATGGAAATGAGAACGCATTTCTATTTCGTAGTGGGAATGGGACGGGAAAGGGAATGTTACATTTGATGACTCCGATTGGGCTGATCCCACTTATTTCTATCCTATATGTGTGTAATCTTCCTTATAAAAAGTATACAAAAATTATACTCCCTCCGTCCCTAATTGAATGTCCAAATTTCATTTTAAGGGACATTGAGAAAATGTTCACTTGTACAATTTAATGCTAAAGATTTATAAATAATCTTGTTATTCACTTTCTAAATATTTAGTTTTGCATGTATAAAAGGACTAGTGATTTTTTTTTTGGTAAATAATAATTAGAGGCAGTTATACATAAAAAGGACATTCATTTTGGGACAAAAGTTTCTTGAAAATGGCCTTTCATTTTGGTAAATAATAATTACGGGCTCAAGAAGGGATCACAAACAAAGACAAAAAGTAAGTTGGAAAACTTGACCAAGTGTTCTTTTCACAAGGCGAGTCTCGTTGCAGGAGATGCTTCTACCATCCTGCGAATGGACACTCGGGACCATCCAAATTTGGGTACCAAATGACTGTTTATAAAGTTAGCACCAAGAGGCAAGCCTAAATAGGATTAAGGTTTGTGTCAACCGTTAAGAACCTCAATGGGGAACCGGGTGGTGAGGGATGATTAAGAGGGTGGTGGTAAGGCGTTGGGTTTCTTGATAATTACACAAAAAACTGACCTTTGACGGAATTTTTCTATGGGTTTGAGTTACTAATTAATGAAGGTTTCACACACAAAGAAGGATATTTTTCTTTCAATTTGAAGAGGTTCAATAATGGTTCCAACTAAACCCCTAATGACCCGAACCCATAACCCCTTGGTGTAGTTGAAGTGTCCTTCTACTATTCTGTGCTTACTTGTCCGCTTGCAAGGGTATGGATATTTCTTTGAGCCATTGATAGTGAGGTGTTGAAGGTCTGGTCCTGAGAGGAGAGAAGGGGGTTGGTGGTGATTGCAACTGATATGATGCTTGAAAACCACCCTTGTCCTTGAAATGAGCACCCTTTAATTAAACTTATTGGGAGATGGGTGAGTCAATGATTCTTGTGATGCCGTTGAGATTCTGGTGATGAACACAATTTGTGTGTCCTATTTTGTGACTGCTGGCTTCTTCAGGGTGAATTAGATTTTGGGTGCATTTGGGAGGAGTATATGATGATTTTGAAAGCTATCAAATTTTGAGAGTAGTGAGCGTTTAAATCAAAAATTTTAATGGGGAATTGCGAGTAGTTTACTCACCCCTTTACTTGCGTAAAGGGCAATTTGGTCTGAAAATAATGGATTAAAAAGATCCTCACCTTGTTTTGATTTTAGGAACAAATTCATGGGGGTTTAGTTTTCCTGTTATCAAGAACTATACTCCCTCCGTCCCAGCTCACTTGAAACCTTTTGACCAAAACTGGTCAACTTAAGGTCGGTTTGGCCAACACTTTATAGAAATATTTATGTTCCAAAAAACTTTTTAAAAATTGTTATTGAGAGGATATTTAATGGTGGTCATTTTACATTTTTTTAATTTTTGTTCGGATCATAAATATTTCTATAAAGTGTTGGTCAAACCGACCTTAAGTTGACCAGTTTTGATCAAAAGGTCTCAAGTGAGCTGGGACAGAGGGAGTATGTTTCAGTCTTTCAACTTTTACTATGTTGTACCCATTTGTATTCGACAAAAACTTGTGTGAGACGGGTCTTATTGAGAGTAAATTGGTTTGCTCCCATATGGGCGGAGCGGGGCAAGCCCATTTTCTCTCTCATCGAGATCCGTCTCATATTTGTGAGACCGTCTCACATAAGACTTCCTCTTTGTATTCTGGGTGGCATATGTCGATTATCTGATGCTTTTATTTTGATCAACTTTCTTTACTTGCTAAATTGAAAGTGTGCCCAATTTAACTCTTTAATATCTCACGCCCTAGCATCTGACGTCTTTAAAAGAGATGGATATTGCGGGGTAATACTTACGCGATATGTTTTTGGATGCAGCCTGATTTCAAATCAAGACGAAGCTGATTATTGTTCAAGATCAAGAGCTTGAGACATGTAGAACAGCAAACTGTAATTACAGTTGGACCTTTGTAATTACAGTTTTTCCCTCGAATCATTTTTGTCTGGAACCATTGACACTGCTCTGCTGAAATTATGACCAGAATCGGCATTTGCCAAGGGACTGAATTTTCTACCATTACAGGCTCATACTATGAATTTGTGAACTGACATTTGGTCATAATATTGAAAAGTTCATGCTTTATAATTTTGCAGATTGGTGACCTGAGTTTGTCTAAAGTTTCCAATCCCCAACCTAAAAGTTTAATTTTGCAAATTGGTTACGTATGTTTGTAATTTTTTTGCAATTTGGTGAATAAACTATTTTTTCGTTAATTTTTTGACAGGCCTAAACACATGTGCGACGCATTCCTGTCAATTTTTGGAGGTGTGCAAATCAATCACGACATTACAAATGTGTTTAGGTCTAAAAATTGTCAAGATTGCCCTTTTAGAAAGTCATATGCATTGCACATGTGATTAGGCCTGTCAAAAACTTAACGGAAAGGTAGTTTATTTACCACGTTGCAAAAAATTGACGAACTTAAGTAACTAATTTGCAAAATTAAACTTTTAGGTTGTGGATTGCAAATTTTCAACAAACTCAGGTTACCAATCTCCAAATTACCCCTTTATTTTATTTTTTTCGAAATCAAACTGCCATTGGATTAAATTTGATAATGTCTAAGGTTCCATCCCAAAACCAAAATTGACAATGTGAGGAGTGGCCCTGGATCTTTATAGGAGTATGGTCATTACTTGGCTTGTTAATTCCTAATGTGGGATAATTGCTCCAACACGTCACGTCCCCTCACGTGTAGCTGAACTTTGGGCTCGCACGTGTAAAGAGCCAGCTCTGATACCATGATCCTTTGGTCGCTTGGGCACGAGTCGTGCACATCCCGATTTTCTCCTTCTTTGTCTTCTCTTATGGGAAAAAAACACTAGCTTAAAAGAGATTAAATGCTTAAAAAAAAAAACTGCAAGAAAGTTGCTCGATTTATTTCTACCAAATCACATGCTTTTCACATGCCCATTTAATTTTTTAAGGACGCTGAAGGAATTTGAAACCCTCCTTCCCCCCAACCCCACCCAGGATTTGTGCACTACACTCACAGACGCTCTCTCACCCCTCTCTTCGAACGCCATGGCCGCCCTCTCCGAAGTCTAAGCTCAATCTCGTCGCCACCGTAAAATCCGATCTCATTACCCCGAGAATCAAGCCCTTATCGAATCTGAAACCATCTTTATATCTTTTCATCGTCTATCTAGCGTAATCTGTCTTGCCGGACTTGCCCCTTTTCAGGATTTGAGTCTCAAATCTTGAGCGCAACTTCGTATTCCAAACCAATTCTCTCGATTACGGACTCCTCCGCCGCCGTCTATTTCCGACGAAGCCCCGTTTCGAATTGCCACCAGTTATCGGCCTCGCCGTAAAATTCATAAACCCGGTCGTTACGATGAAACGGTCTAAGCAGGAATCTGGACTGAGCCCCTTAATCGTCTGATCGTTGCTATTGTGGTCACAGCGTCTTCCAACACACAAGAACCCCTGATACGCCGACGGCAGGATCCCCGCCCTCTTCTTCGTCGACAATTGGCCTCTCGCGCATTATGTCTGGTAGGTTTTCTTGATTCGAAATGTACACTTAGATAACTGTTCTTCAAATATTGAAACCCTAAATAGGAAGTCCTAATTACCGAAATTTATCGATGAATTGATCCACAAAATGTATCTCTTGTCTGCTATTTGCTTAATATAGTTTATGATCTATTGTTAATGGTCTGGAGTAGGATTCTTAGAAAATATATCACGTGACAGCGGGTGTTTGGTATTTCGCCCCTTGGGTCTAAGCTTGACTTGTGGGCTGTCTTAGGAAAATGTTTGGAAATGATCAAGAAGTTCTCTCTCAGTTTATCTGAATGATATTGAGAATGTGTTTTGCAGTGGATTTGGTGTGTGTGTGTGAAGAGTTGGAGTGATAGGGAAGACAAAAAAGAGAAGGTGTCATGGCTTCATGTGGTTTATTTCTTCTTCTTTTGTTTCCTGATCTTGAAGTTCACTGTGATTAACATATGTTTAGACCCCCCCCCCCCACTACTCTCTCTCTCTCTCTTTATGTAAATTTCAAGCGGGGGGGGGGGGGGGGGGTTGTTCAAATAGCCAGGGATTTTGAGAATAAAGAAGTTGACAATTAGTCATTACAGGTGCAATTATACAAGTCATGCATTTAGCTGTTAGGTCCTAACAGCCATCTAATATGATGGTTCACTTCCCCCTCATGAAAGAAATAATCTAGAAAACCTGACCTTTTAATATTGAAAGAAGTTCAGTTAAGTATCCTATAATGGAGGAAAAGCTCCGGAACTACGAAACTTGTTAGTGTTCAATCCTATTGTTGTGGACTTGTGGGGGGGGGGGGGGGGCTATGATTGCAAAACCGTTTAATGTTTAAGACACAGGGCATTAGCGAGACTATGCTCATGTCATATTGAAAATGTTCTTTTAGTAAAAGTGGGTTGAACATGGTCATGGGTACACCCTGGATTATTATGTAAAGTGGTTTTATTTTTTAGGCCAATCACACATTTGAATTGTACTTTGATGAAGTTTCGGTTGTCATGTATTGTCTTAGCACTTTTAACCATTCTTCGTAAGGTACGCACTAACCATCCCTTTAAACCTAAAATAGAAGGGTTAGAAGTGCTTAAAATACGCACTCACAATCCTATCGTTGTTATATAGTGGTTTGTATCAAATATTTCACTTACTGTGCTATTTGGTGTCACAACTAGATATCAATTCCTAGTATAGTGCAACTAAATATCAGGTCCTGGAACGTGCAACCAAATCAGTTCCTTGAAAGTGCAACTAAATAATGGATAGCATATAACGAATTCACTTGAAAAGTAGAACTTTTATCTCAGTTCCTGAATAATACAACCAAATATCAGTAAATACTTTCCTTTTTAGTTTGTCCCTAGAAGACTGCCACATTTCTAACCAAACAAGAATCTTACTGTGATTTTAAGGTATCAACTATTAAATGTTTGACTTTTCAAAGCACAATTTTTGGAATGAAGGAAGGGAGTATTTTATTGATCTTCTTGTAATCTCTTTCTGTTTGCTTGGAATAAGCTACCGCCACACACATATTTGGCCAATAGTTTCTATAAAGTATCTATACACTTGAACTTGTTCAAAATGCATGGGAAGATGGTTTGGTAGGGCAGGGGGTACTATAAGATTGTATTGGCTATGTTTCAAACTTTGAAAGAAGAATTGTGATTCTCTCAAATCATAATATTTGCTCTTGCATTAAACATTTCAACTGGGTGCGTTCAAATTAATACACTTATTTTCTATTGTCAAATTTTTGTTGTCCCTGTCGCCTTAGATTCCCCAGTTGCTCTGTTTCTTTGCTTTGAATATTTTACTGTCCTGTGCAACTCCTTCAATTTCTATTTGTCTTGCCTGGTCATTCCGGGAACTCTATGATGTTCAACTTATTAATAGGTCAAATTTCAGTTGATTTTTAAACATTTACTCCGTAGTTGGTCTAGTTACTTAATTGGCTGATCAACACCGTTAAAGTTATCTAAACAGCTCATGACATACGTGAACCTTTGAATGCAGGAAAGGAAGTAGTGCAAGTTCCCAGTGGTCCAAGAAAACCCCGAATTCTGCTTGCTGCTTGTGGAAGTGTAGCTGCTATGAAGTTTGGACATCTCTGCAGTTGTTTTAAAGACTCGGCGGAAGTAAGAGCAGTTGCCACGCAGGCTTCTTTGTGTTTCATTGATAGGGCAACACTTCCGAGGGATTTGATGTTTTACACTGATGAGGATGAGTGGTCCTCTTGGAGAAGGATTGGGGATAGCGTACTTCACATTGAGCTATGCCGTTGGGCTGATATAATGGTCATTGCCCCATTGTCTGCAAACACACTTGCCAAGGTAATGCTTATTTTATAATGTTTCTCCATCATTGATCGAGTTATCTCACATGTGGGGGTTTCCTATCATATATATGGGCTATTAGGCAGTATCTCACGAAAATTCCTATCTCAGTTTACAAGCACTTACCATGCTGATACAGACATGAATTTTGTAAGTTAATAATAGAGACTTTTCTATATAAAAATAGGTATAGACTTTAAGAAGATATTACTAATGTGCAGAAAATACAAAAAGTTGCTCCTTTCGTGCCACTCCCCCTCTCTCTCCCCCCTCCCCTCAACAAAAAAAAAGAAGGAAAAAGAAGGGTTCTACTTATCTTTTTGGTTTGAGTAGTTTCTTTTCTATAAATGCCAATAATTTTATAGTTTGATTTTAAAAAACGGTACAAGCAAGTAAAGCATGACCCATTAAAACGTTGGCTTGTCAAATGGGGGACGGAGGGAATGCTTAAGTTCCTTGTTGTGATTATCGTATTCAGATGTTCTACACTGTGAATGACAAGCTGTGTGAGGGTTGCAAAAACTTGAAAATCTTGTATTAAAGTGGTAGGGATGTTATCCTGCAGTCAAGCCTAATACCAAGAGAGGATAATAAAGAAAAAAATGAATCGAGTGTCACTGATTTAACAATGCATTTTCACAGCTGTCCTTAATTCCAAACTTCGTTACGCATAATCCTTTTGTCAGATTCTACTGTATGTTATGTCCTTCCCCTTGTACGTCAGGCAGCTGTCTTAATTTTCCTCCAATTTATAACATTGATCTTCTTTTATTTACCAAGAAAGTATGAATTTGTTTTACTGAACTGTTGTTAGTTTTCTGGGCAGACCTTTCTTTATCTTTTTTTTTTTTTTTAACATTATCCGTTTGCTACAAATGTATCAATCCTTTTCATTTTGTGTATTGTAGATTGCTGGTGGATTATGTGATAACTTGCTGACGTGCATTGTAAGAGCATGGGACTATAACAAACCATTCTTTATAGCACCATCTATGAACAGCTTAATGTGGGCCAATCCTCTCACTGAAAGGCATCTTATGGTAGTTGACGAACTGGGAGTTGATCTCATACCACCAGTAAGAACGAGGTCTGGAAATGGGGCAATGGCTGAACCTTCTGACATCTTTGCAACTATACAACTCTACATTGAGTCTCGTAAAAAACAGGCACAAGAAAGGGCACGTAATGCTCAGTAAGTACACTACTGTCATGTATTTTGCACGTAGGGCGATAACGTTGTGACCTTAGTTCATATGTTACTTGGTCTTTTCTTCTTTTTTGTAGTGTAAGTAGTATTTTTCATGCTTTATACCTGGAGTTGTGATTGCGAAAATATGAACCTGAGCTAGTAGTCACTCATTACGCGTAGTAGCAATATTTGGTTGCGAATATAATTCATTGATTCATCAAGATTTCCAAAGTCTCTCTCTCTCTCTCTCTCTCTCTCTCTCTCTCTCTCTCTCCCGTTTTCAGAGGCTGGTACCAGGAATGAAAAGTTACCCCCTACCGTAATTGTATGTACCAGCTTTCTCTTGTATGTACCAGCTTTCTCTGTGTTATTTCTGGAAAATTGTTTGGTACTAGGTACGGTAATTCACTAGAAAATTAAGTAAATTCAACCACCTGTTAGAGATTGGTCTTAAACCCATACCCCATTTATTATGAGTACCCATACCATACCCTTAAAAAAAAGATCTATGGGAAGTCGTAAAATATGTAACATTCATCCCATAATCGAATACTCCCTCCGTCCCAGAATGATCTTCGCGTTTGACTAATCAAATTTTTAAAGGATATGAACACTTGCTTTGCTAGCCATATTTTGAGAAATGACAAATGAGAATATGATTTTGGGACGGAGGGAGTAGTATATATGTGTGTCAGTTATCTTTTATTTTATTTCTAGGGTTTTTTTTTATCAGTTAATTTTAAAAGACATTCTTGTAATAATATTATCACCGAAGAAACAGTTGGAGTTAATGAGTTAGAATGTGACAACAATTTATAAGGCATATCCAATTGAATTTTGCAACTACTCCGCCTATGGGTTAATTTTAGACTTCCTTTTCTCTCACATGAACATCTCACGTGAACAGTTGATGATGAGGTTATAAGTAGGGTCAAAATTAAGAAAATGGCATTCAATATGAAATTGACTTGGGCCAATATCTAGCAAATAATGCCACTCCCCAAGGTTTCATTGAAAGGGACTACATAGTAAAGTTTTTTGGTTATTTTTATATTTATCTTCTGAAAGGGGACTGACTACACAGTGAAGTAAGTTATTAATCCCAAGTGATAAACCACGAACTTCTTCTGTCTGTCACATTTTAAGAGTAAAAAACATACTCTTACTTTTCTTTTTGGTTTGTCCCAGACTAAGGTTCTTAGTTGCTTTAATACCTAAAATAGACAATGTGACCGAGTGCAATTTTCTTAATGAATGTACTTGCTTTAAATCAATCTCGACATTCCATCTATTGACCGACTGACTGTCAGTTAATCCAACAAAATCCTACTCCCAAAGCTGGCCTTCTGTTGAAGAAGCTCACTTTAATCCAACTGAGAATCGCTCCAACAAAATTTGCTTAAACCCTCTAATATATGGTCGTTGTTCGACGGCATCATCTTGTTTATTTTATGTGTGTTTGAGATGAGATCATTTTAAAATTTATGAGTCCTGTCTAACTCAAAAACATCTGGTCGGTTAAAAAGAAAAATAAAATGAGGTACTAGCAAATCCAAGTTCCACTTTAAACCTCAAGTAAAGAACAAAACTTTGGAATTGTACTCTTCCTCCATTAAATTCAATGACTTCACAAACATTAAGGACATATTTGTCATTTTCCAACAAACCACTTCCACAGCTCCTATATAAACCTCAAAAAAAAACCAACATGGCTATCTTCCTTCTTAATCTACCCCCATAGCTGTAGATAGATAAAACTTAAAAACAATGCCTACCCAATTTACCCTCACCCTCACTATCTTCCTCCTCTTATCACTCTCACTCTCCACCTCAGCCACCCCAAATCAAACCAAACCAAAACCCTTCAACAAAATCTACGCCTTCGGAGACTCCTTCACCGACACCGGAAACACCGTCTCCGCCACCGGCCCCAACGCCTTCACTTACGTATCCAACCTCCCTTACGGCCGCACATTCTTCCACCACCCCACCAACCGCTACTCCGACGGCCGCCTAGTCATCGACTTCATTACCCAATCACTCTCCCTACCTTTCCTCCCACCCTACCTCAAAAAAAGCATCTCCGACACCTCGAACGGAATCAACTTCGCGGTGGCGGGGTCCACCGCGATCCGACACAGTTTCTTTGTTAAAAACAATATTACGTTAAACATTACGCCTCAGTCGCTGCAAACGCAGCTGAACTGGTTTAATAAGACGGTGGTGGCGAGCGGTGGGTGTAGAGAGGGGAAGGTGACGACGTGTAAGGACGTGTTTGGGGAGGCGTTAATTTGGGTTGGGGAGATTGGAGCTAATGACTATGCTTACTCGTTTGGGTCTTCAGTGTCTACTAACAAAATTCAACAGCTTGCATTACGGAGCGTTACGGGTTTTTTGGAAGTAAGTACTTCATTTCATTGCATTACTATTCAACATAAATGATTTTGGATATACCTTTTATGTTACTCCCTCCGTCCCGGTTTAAGGTTATTAGTTTGACTTTACACGCTTATTAAGAAAACAAGGCAAATTTGAGTCGAGAATAATAGTGTGTGGAGGATATAATAGTCCATTCATAAAGCAAGTGGGTGAAAAGTAGTGGGTAAGTGATGGTTTTTTTGTAATAATATGAACTTTAAGAGGACAAGGATGTCCAAAACACTATTCATCCTTTGCCATTTAAGGAATAAAGCAACTAAGAACCTTAAACTGGGACATACCAAAAAGAAAAGTAAAAACCTTAAGCTGGGTCGGAGGGAGTATTTGTTTAATGAATTTTAAGCAGTAGTCATATACTACTTCTGTCTTAAAATGATTTTGATAGTCTTAGAATGATTTTGACTATTCAATTATATTAGTGATTTATTCGTATTATTATAACTATTTTTAGTAGTGTTAAACAATCACATTAGCATCATAGTTCTTATAAAAGCAAAAATGACGCAAATGAAGCGATGAGTATTATTTTTAGGAAGTTAATAGATGTTTAGCGTTTAATTTTAGAAATGAGAGTACCTTTACGAGACAAACGAAAATGGAAAGAGGGACTATCATTTCAAGACAGAGGGAGTATTAATTTAATTAGTCAAATTAAAAATTAAAATTTGTTATTGGCACACCACTATAAATACTAATGATATTAACTTTCTTTTTAATTAAAATAATTACATTTAACTATAGTTATTTTGAACCTAAAAGAGTAGTATAAAAAGAATAGTGAAAAATATTGGTGAAAAACACGTATGATAAAAAAAAATGAAAATAAAAATCCATTTAAGAATAGATGGAATAAAAGAAACAAAAAATATTCTAACCAGTTTTGGCAGGTTCACTAGAATATTGGTTTCTTGGCAGGAACAGTTATTAGGATTTTCATAAAATAGAGTAGAAAAAAATCAGTGAGGCAATCACCAATAAATGTGTTTTAACGGACCACCTATTTATGCATTCTTTTGGTGCATTTACTCTACACACATGGGTCTTTATAACTACTAGTGTGTGTATAACTTTAATCCATGCCGCCCTACCCTACATCAGTGAGATATCATAATTTTTTTCTTAAACGAAGGGTGTTAAAACTATCAAAATTGTACTACCTCTGTCCTTAAATGAGTATCCAAATTTCATTTTAAAGTACATCTGAAAATGTCAACTTTTTGTACACTTTGGTGGCAAAGATTCATATGTAATCTTGTAATCTCCTTTCCAAACATTTAGTTTTGCACGTATAAAGAGACCGGTGAAAAAAACATTTAGGGACAAAGTTATGCTAAAAAAAAACAACCATTTAAAGACATTTTTTTTTAAAAAAATGACACTCATATAGGAACAGAGGGAGTAGTTTTTATTTTTAACTGTAAAAATGTTGTCCATTAATTTGAGTGGGCAAAAATGACAACTCTACACAATCATGGAGATCGAATGACCCCAACAGGCTGCGTAACACTCTCCCTGTCTCTATCTTCAATAAATAGAGGAAATAAAAACAGTAGTAGTTAAACAATTACTCCCTCCGTCTCAAAATAGATGTCGTTTTGAGAGTTAAATTTTGTCTCAAAATACTTGTCGTTTCACTGTTTCCAAAGCTTCTCAAAGAATATTTTCCGTAACTTTCTTGTTCACAAACTTGTGTATATATAATATTTACAAATCTGACTTCTTTACCATAATTCTAGCTAACTAACTAAGGAAATACAATCCTATACAAATACTAGAATATACATATGATAACTATAGACAATAGAGAATATATCCCTAATGCTATGAGATATATTCTAACACTCCCCCGCAGTCGAAACGGGAGGGGAACGTACGCTAAGACTGTCACGAAAATCTTCAAATAAAATCAATGGAAGCCCTTTCGTGAAAATATCAGCAATCTGATGTCGAGACGGAATATGTAAGACCCGGACTTCTCCTTTTGCTACTTTATCCCGGACAAAATGAATATCCATCTCTATATGCTTAGTGCGCTGATGTTGAACAGGATTACCCGAAAGATACACAGCACTAACATTATCACAATATACCAAAGTAGCGAGTCGAATAGGACACTGTAACTCCAATAATAAGTTGCGTAACCAACATGATTCCGACACCACATTAGCCACACCCCTATACTCTGCCTCGGCACTGGAACGGGACAACACCGCCCGGCGTTTAGCTGACCAAGAAACAAGATTGTCACCCAAGAACACACAATAGCCAGAGGTAGATCGCCGAGTATCTGGACAACCCGCCCAATCAGCATCCGTATAGGATATGAGGGAGGTATGGGACGAAGGATATAAGTACAAACCAAAACCAAGCGTCCCATGTACATAACGAATAACATGCTTAAGAGCATTCATGTGCTCAACACGTGGGGCATGCATAAACAAACATACCTGTTGGACCGCATACTGAATGTCAGGGCGAGTAAACGTAAGGTATTGCAAAGCACCCGCAAGACTACGATAGAGGGAAGGATCGGAGAATAAAGGACTGTCAGCCGAAGAGCTGAGTTTCGGCTTGGTGTCAACCGGTGTCTGAGACGGCTTACACGAAGACATGCCAGCCCGCTCCACAATTTCCGCAGCATACTTACGTTGGGAAAGAAACAAATTCCCATTAGAACGAGAAACAGCGATCCCCAAAAAATAACTTAATGGTCCCAAATCTTTCATAGCAAACTCGGAGCTAAGTCGAGCTATGATAGAGAGTCGAAGTGCATCAGACGAAGCCGTCAAAATGATGTCGTCGACATACACCAAAAGATAGGCCATGGAAGGGCCTTGATTATACACAAACAGAGAATGATCACACTTACTCTGAATAAAACCAATCGTCGAAACAAGTCCGCAAACCGCTTATACCACGCCCGAGGAGCCTGCTTAAGTCCGTATAAAGACTTCTTCAATAAGCAAACATGATCCGGAAATTGTTTATCACGAAACCCTAATGGCTGGTGCATGTAAACTGTCTCCTGAAGGTCCCCATGTAAGAACGCATTTTTGACATCAAGTTGATGAATAGACCACTTTTTAGAAAGTGATAAACTCAAAACAGTACGGATGATGGCTGGTTTAACAACCAGACTAAACGTCTCCCCACAATCAATACCCACCCGTTGAGTTTTACCATCGCCAACTAACCGAGCCTTATGCCTTTCAAACGAACCGTCCGACCTGTGCTTATGAGTAAAAATCCACATGGAACGAATGATATTAGTAGCAGGCGGACGGGGGAACCAACTCCCACGTCTTATTATCAATAAGAGCATTAAATTCCTCAGTCATGGCAGTTTTCCAATTTAAGTCATTGAGAGCAGAAATAGGATTGCGAGGAATAGGGGATTTGGACATGTTAACATGCAAATTAAAATGAACCTTGGGCTTATGAATGCCCATTTGACTTCGCGTGATTGGCCCAGCTCGGTGAGTAGTGGGCTGAACCGGAGGAGAGGAGGGGAGAGAAGAAGCAAGGAGTGGGCCTTGGGCCGGCCCAGCCATAGTAGAAGTGGACTGGACAGACGGGCCAGGAACCGGACTCGAAGGAACAGCAGGAGGAGAAGCTGGAGTTGGCGAAGCAGGCGGACTAGGAGCCTGATCACTTGGGTCAGGAACTGTCCAATGACGAAAATGATAGGGGGATGGACTATCATCTAGAAAATTATAAGTGGAGGACGACATGTTATGTAAAGACGCAAACGGGAACCGATGCTCGTCAAACAGGACATGGCGATTGACAATAATTTTACGGGAAGACAAGTCGTAACATTTATATCCTCGATGATTGGCCGGATACCCCAAAAAAACGCACGGAGTAGAACGTGCTTGAAGCTTATTGATGGTGGTAGAAGGGAAAAGAGGATAGCAAAGGCATCCAAACACGCGAAGATCTTGATACGATGGATCCTTAGCATAAAGAACTTTGAGAGGAGAAGAATAGGATAAAGACTTGTTGGGAATTATGTTAAGGAGATATGTGGCCATAAGAGCCGCATGATGCCAAAAAGAAGGTGGAAGAGACGCATGAGTTAAAAGGGTCCGAACCATGTTATTTATGGTTCTTATTTTACGCTCAGCTGCCCCATTTTGAGATGAAGTATAGGGGCACGAAAGTCGAAATGAAAGACCATTCTTTTTACAAAAATCCCAAAACTGTGCATTATCAAATTCACGGCCATTATCACATTGAATTGTTTTAATGTCACGCTCAAATTGATTTCGAACGAATGCACGGAAAGACAGAAAAACAGAATACACATCTGATTTATTCGCAATTGGAAACAACCAAAGATATTTAGAGTAATTATCCAAGAACAAAACATAATATCGATGACCCGCACCACTTAACACGGGAGATGTCCATAAATCACTATGAATAATATCAAATGGCATTAAAGTAGTAGAACTAGAAGATTCAAAAGGAAGTTTAATATGTTTGCCCAAGAACAAGCATGACAAAGGTGCGAAACAGATGAACTCCTACAATCTATAAAGTTATTTTTCCTAAGAGACTCCACGATTGGTGCGCCAGGATGACCCAGCCTCTCGTGTCATAAAACTGGAGACAAAGTAACTAAAGCTGAAGAAGACACGGACGAAGTGGTGACTGGATAAAGATCCCCTTGACTATCACACCTCATGATACGCCTCCCCGTCTAGAAATCCTTCACAGAAAAACCAAACGGATCAAATTCAACGGTGACAAAATTATCGGAAGTGAACTTACGAACTGACACTAAATTTTTGACAATATGAGGAGCATGGAGAACATTACGAAGACAGAGAGGAGGATGGGGTGGGGACAAAGTAGTATGACCATAGCCAAAAATTGGAATAGTAGTGCCATTACATACAACGATGCCATTTTTAGTGCTCAAATTGAAATAAGGCGCGAGAGAGCAGAATCCATAAACCAGTTTGGTGGAGGCTGGGCAAGACTCATAGTATGCATGGCTGTATCAATATCCGTAGCAGAAGAGGGAACAGATGTAGTAAAGGCCTGTGGCGGGCGTGGGCCGAGCACGCTAGGTGAAGGCTGTCCGCTAGGAGTACTCGATCTTGGCCATGGTCCATGTTGCATCGGCCAGTTCCCAGATTGTGGTTGTGTCGGATATGGACAAGGTGGAACTGGCCATGGCCCCCAAGGTCCTACCCACGGCTGCGGCTGTCCACTGGAGCCCCACCCTGACTGCCAAGAAGTGCCATCACTGACCTTACCAGCCTTGTTCCCACCCTTTCCGCCATTCTTCTTGTTGTTACCTTTGCCATTGCCTCTACCCGCGGGCTTCATACCAACACTGGCCGGAACAGAAGAAAACGCTGGAACAGGTGGAGGAGAGAACGAGGTAGTGTCACGAGCCATTAGTGCAGTAGCAGTCGCTGCCTTTTTCTGGAGACCCGCCTCCTCTAAGGTAACCATGGATCGAGCCTGATAAATGGGTGGAAGAGGATCAGTTTGTCGAATCATAGTAGCGACTCCATTATACGCATCGGTGAGACCGGAGACCATCTGAAGAACGAGGCGGTCATTAGAGACTGGGGCGCCCACATTCTTAAGTTGATCGGCCAACTGTTTAAGATGTTGGCAATACGAGGAGGCCGAGTTGAAGGACTCCATGAGAGTATGAGAAAACTCTTGCTCAATGGTTACAGCCCGAGAATTTTTGTTGTCGTAGAAGATGTCTCGTAACCGATTCCACGTGTCCATAGCAGTGCTGTCCGGTTCTATGATCGTATTGAGAAGATCATTAGAAATCGTGGTGTAGATCCATCCCAAAACGGTAGCATCGAGAGTCGACCACAACTCCTTTTCTTCCTCGGTTACATGGATCTTCTCCTTTCCCGCAGCCGGTGGAATAATATGATGAAGAACACGGACGGCACGAGTATGAACTTTGAAAAGTTCAGCCCACGTAGCATATTGGACATTCTCCAATTCCAATGTGATTGCTATATGGTTCTTGATGTTAGAGACAGCGAGAGCCGGATGATATGGAAGTTTAGACATTGCCGACAGAAGAAGAAGAGAAGACGGCTGGAAAAAAATATGCGGTACAGGAACCCTAGGCGCAGCGGAAGAGAAAGAAACCTAGGTCTCTTGATACCATCAAAGAATATTTTCCGTAACTTTCTTATTCACAAACTTGTGTATATATAATATTTACAAATCTGACTTCTTTACCATAATTCTAGCTAACTAACTAAGGAAATACAATCCTATACAAATACTAGAATATATATATGATAACTATAGACAATAGAGAATATATCCCTAATGCTATGAGATACATTCTAACAGCTTCTTTATTGCTCTATACCAATTATACCCTTAATAATGATAATGAATTAGTATCTCTTACCTAACCATTTAATTACTCCCTCCGTTCCTTATTAGTATTTGTCACTTTGGCCACAATTACACAAACCAAGAAAGCATTTACTATCTCTCTATTTTCCATAGTTGCCCTTTCTCTCACATCTTTAATAGTTACCATCTTATTAAAAACAAATGGAATATGAAAAGTTTTCTTTAAAGACAAAGGGTAATTAGGTCTAACTAAAATATAACTACCAAAAGTGACAAATATTTAGGAACAAATTTAGATCTCTAAAAAGACAAATAATAAGGAACGGAGGGAGTACTTAGGTAGTTTTATTAGTTTAAAGGTATTTGAGTCTTCTTCACATGCATTAATGGCATTTCTTAATATGTGTGAAACACTCCAAAACGACATCTATTTTGAGACGGAGGGGGTACTATTAACAAAGACTTGTTAAATGAACGACCTTTTTCGAATAATATTCCATTGGTTTTTTAGTTGTTCTATTTTGTTCATTTGCAGGTACTGCTGAGCAAGGGAGCAAAATACATGGTAGTGCAAGGCCTCCCCCCAACAGGCTGCCTAACACTCTCCCTGTCTCTATCTTCCCCTGACGACCGAGACGATCTCGGTTGCGTCAGAACCTTAAACAACCAATCCTACATTCACAACTCCATCCTCCTATCCAAAATAAAAGACCTCCGAAAACGGTACCCTGAATCAGTCATTGTCTATGCTGATTTCTGGAACGCGTATCGGTCCATTGTGAAGAATGCAGGTAAATATGGGTTCAAGGAGCTTTACAAAGTCTGTTGCGGAGCTGGCGGTGGGACCTACAATTTTGATATCTTAGGGACTTGTGGGTCCCCTTCGTCTAGCTCGTGCAAAGACCCTTCTCAGTATATAAACTGGGATGGTGTTCATCTTACTGAAGCTATGTATAAAGTGGTTGCTGATTCTTTTCTTGATGGCAAGTTCAGTCAACCTACCTTTGACTACTTGTTAAGCAGGAAAAAGAAGTCTGGTTGAAGTTATAACAAAAATACCTAATCCCAGAATCAACTTGTTCCCTCTTTCATTTTACTGTCCTAGTTTTGTTTTGTTTTTTTAAAAGACGGACTTTTTGTAGCATTTATTTTGCTTTCAGCAGTGATCTGTTCGCTCCATAGCTTCCAAATTTCAAAGAGAAATACATTACTCGAGAGTCAAGATTCCTATAGTTTCTCTTGCCAGTCGAAGAACGATAGATCGCTAAAAGCGGCAAAGCGCAACCTGGT
Source organism: Campanula takesimana (assembly GCA_026119855.1). Classification (NCBI taxonomy): domain Eukaryota; kingdom Viridiplantae; phylum Streptophyta; class Magnoliopsida; order Asterales; family Campanulaceae; genus Campanula; species Campanula takesimana. The sequence goes on from JAOWBW010000012.1 coordinate 1,460,444, forward strand.
ACTATGTGTGTGGGTCCAGGGAAGGGCCGAGCCCACTAACATGAAAAACTTCATATGAAAATTCCAAAAAACACAATCTTTTATTATGCTTGATGATTCTTCTGCAATGAGAATATACATCTTTCTGCACAAAGATTTAATTTAGCTTAATTGTACAAATTGTTACCAGACTCAACTCTAGCGATGGTTGGCAAGACCGCAAGATCTTGTTTCCTGTCGGATCAGATTAGATTAAGTGCTCATAACAGACTACGAAAAGTGCATGTGGGACTTGCGTTATATCAACTGAGAGTATAGTATGACCATTCTAATTAGCACTTGGAATAGAAGCGGCCCTGCAAACGTATTTGATTCAAACAAAAAAGTATGTAATCCCCCTGTCCCTAAATGAATGGCCGTTTTCAGAATTTTTTTTGTCTCAAAATAAATGTTCTTTTTGGAAAAGACTTCGTCTCTAGATGGTTTTTTACTAATTTTTTTTTTTTCACTAGTGTGTTTATACCTACAAAACTAAATGTTTGGGAAGAGGTTTACAGAATCACATATGAATCTTTGCTTCTAAATTCTCTAAATTAGATATCCTTTTGTTGTGGATATGGCCCTCCACTACCCAAGCAAATCGCAAGAAAATAATGGCACCACAAACAAGCACAGAAATAAGAAACCAAAGCAAAAGAACAAAACGAACACAAGAAATTGTTTACCCAGTTCGTCAATATGTTTGACTACGTCTGGGGGCACTACCAAGCCAGGATCTTGCACTATAATATGTAAATATGGAGTTACAATGAGTTATGGGGCGGAACATTATTTATATAGCAAACCTAGAAAGAGTCCTAAACCTAAACATAAGAGGAATCCCAAAATAACTGCAATTCCCGCAACCTGTGACGCGGCACCAGGCGCCCGCCTGGTCCTATGCAAGCGCCCGCCTGCATTAATCCGCCAGGAACCAAAACCTTCTGCCCAAAAGGGCGCCCGCCTGGTCTATACCAGGCGCCCGCTCGCCTGGCTGCTGCAGAATTTTCTTCTCTCCGCTTCCTTTTAGATCTCTACTCCAACAATCTCCCACCTAGAGATCAACCGCGTATACAAACCCCGTATCCGTCTTCAACTCATCCATTGGTGTCGTCCTAGTGCTCACCTCGATCATGGTAGTGCCTTCCTCCTCCCCTATTCTCCAAGCCCCGTTGAAGCTAAACCCAGCTTCAACTTCACCTTGCTTGAGAAACCTGGAGCCTTTGCATCCGATCTACACTCACTGTTAGATCTGCGTAGCGGAATATCCGGTCCTAGAGTATGTGGTTCATCTTCAGTGACCCCTTGTCATTGGTCATCATGAACCGTCCCGCTCCCACCCGAGTTTGGAATATCCATGCAAATCACATTCGCATCCCCGCATTCCTTGAACTCCCGAAGCTCATACTCTCCACCATTATTAGACATCAAGCTTTTAACCTTGAGTCCCCTCCGATTCTTCACCAAGGCCTTCCACTTCTTATACATCCTGAAAGATTCATCTTTCCCTTCTAAAAAGTAATCCCGGACCTTCCTTGTCGAATCATCAATGAAGGTCATGTAATTTGACACACCAACCCGAGAAGTTACCGGAGCCGATCCACACAAATCTGTGTGATCCCCCTTCTCACTCATGTGATCCAATCGACAGTGCCACAATTCCGTATCACCCTTGGCCATCGCCACCGTGATACTACCCTTGGTGTTTCCCGCCAAATACAGTCTTCCTTCCCCATTACCCCGAGCGACCTCACGATCCTCCTTGGCAATAACCCAGTTCCTGCAGCTAAAAGTTACCGTGTAACCTTCTTCACCCAGCAGCCCAACTGAAATCAGGTTCTTTTTCAAACCCGGAATGTGACTGACCCCGTGTAGATGTAGGACCTTCCCGTCCGATGCTCCTATTCTGACATCCCCCTTCCCCTTGATTTCCAAAGGCTCGCCATCCGCCAGATAGACCTTACCGAAATCACCGGAAGTGTAATTTTCCATCGCTCCTGCATGCCCGCATGAGTGGAATGATGCCCCCGAATCCAGCACCCATGATTCTAGCGCACTACAAACACTCAGAATCAGTACATCGTCACCTTCGATTATCACATTCGCCGATTTATCCCCTCGCATGGGACAATCCCTCTTGTAGTGTCCTAACTCCTTACAATGATAGCACTCTACCGATCCTCTGGCAACCCTTGGTCTTTCTTTGTTCTCCTCATACTGATCCCCACCCCCGATTACACTTTCCCTTGACCCTGTTCTCCATTTATTGCTAGAACCCGGTCTTCCCCTACTAGTTGTAGCCAAGACCGATTCCGAAGTAGACGGTGTCCCCAACTTCTTTAAGCGATTTTCCTCGCCCAAGAGAAAGTCCTTAACATCATCATACTTCAATTTGTTCTTACCCGCTGAAGCATTTAACGCTGTCACCGTTCCACTCCAACTCCTTGGTAAGGACGCTAGCAATAAACACGTATGAACCTCGTCACCGAAAGTAATCTCCAACGCAGTCAATGAGTCTATAATATCCATAAACTCATCGATGTGTTTAGCTATGGATCCTCCCTCTTGCATCTTGAGACTACCCATCTTGCGTATCAAATCAACCTTATTTGCAGCAGATGGAGTTTCAAATCTCTCAGTAAGATAATCCAATAGCTCCTTGGTGGTTTTCGCCTTCCTGGTAGTCTTCGCGATCCACTTCGACAAAGTAGATCGAACCACCCCTAAGGATTTCCGATCCATGAGATCCCAGTCTTCCTGCTTTTCTTTTTCCGGTTTGACTCCTGTTAGAGGCTATAGAGATCCTTATTATACAAGAGATCCTCTATTTGCATCCTCCAATATCCATAGTCAGACCCATCGAATTTCTCAATCGCTTGTTTATCCTTGCCCATTCTTGATTGCTTGATAAACCCCTTTGATCGTCCAACCAAAACTCTGATACCAGTTGTTGTGGATATGGCTCTCCACTACCCAAGCAAATCGCAAGAAAATAATGACACCACAAACAAGCACAGAAATAAGAAACCAAAGCAAAAGAACAAAACGAACACAAGAAATTGTTTACCCAGTTCGTCAATATGTTTGACTACGTCTGGGGGCACTACCAAGCCAGGATCTTGCACTATAATATGTAAATATGGAGTTACAATGAGTTATGGGGCGGAACATTGTTTATATAGCAAACCTAGAAAGAGTCATAAACCTAAACATAAGAGGAATCCCAAAATAACTGCAATTCCCGCAACCTGTGACGCGGCACCAGGCGCCCGCCTGGTCCTATGCAAGCGCCCGCCTGCATTAATCCGCCAGGAACCAAAACCTTCTGCCCAAAAGGGCGCCCGCCTGGTCTATACCAGGCGCCCGCTCGCCTGGCTGCTGCAGAATTTTCTTCTCTCCGTTTCCTTTTAGATCTCTACTCCAACACCTTTAAAATGAAACTCGGAAATTCATTTGGGGCCGGAGGGAGTACTTCCTTTCTGTGCATAACGGCAACAACTATTTCAACCATACTAAAAACCAAGTGAGGGAAGCCATGATTCTCTCATTTCAACTATAAGCTTTAAAGGGGAAAGAATGAAATGTGAACACCAAAGCATTTTTAGGCAACACATTTTGACTCTGCCTAATCTACTAACTGAGTTCTGATAATCACAATGAGGTTTCAAAGGTCTACCGTCTACTTTATATTATCAGTAAATATTGTTGTGAAAACCAATAAAATACCAATCCTGCTTAGGAATTTTGTCAGAGCAGAGTACAATATCTCTGGCAAAATATACAAACTTATGCAGCAAGGCCAAATTTAGAGAATAATAGATACCCCCTCCGTCCCAAAATGATCTTTACACTTTTTTCCACATTACTATGAAGGAACTTTGAGCAATGATTTTAAGTTGATTCAATTATCTTAATGAAAATCTAAAACTTGTTCTTGATAGTATAGTTAACGGTGAAAAAATGTAAAGATCATTTTGGGACGGAAGTGGTATAAAATAGTAAGACCAAGTAGAGTAAACGAAAATTCAAAACAAAGTACTAATATTTCTGATACATAATTAGAAGCTAACATGCAGAAGCAGCCATGAAAGGTTCATGAATACACACCTTCATGGTAGCTTCTGCATCTATCCATGCTCATTGAACCTAAACCTAGTTAATAAACTCTAGAATCATTAACAAAAAAATAAAATAAAATTAAGATCATATTATTTCAACTGCTTTATCTCCGCCAATTGATGCCGATACTTGATTCTGCTCTTTGACCACCATCTTCTTCATCTTGATCAACCACTTGTACCCTCCAACAACATAATCAAACAAGTTAAGTGCAATGTACAACCCAATCCCACCTATAATCCCATTTGATATAGAATATGTCAGTGGCATTAGCAGCATAGTGATAAAAGCAGGCACTGCCTCTTTCATATTGTTCCAATCTATATCCTTGACCACTTTCATCATCATCACCCCAACCATTACTAGCGACGGTCCGATCGCCCACGGGGGCACGCTACTCAACAAGGGTACGAAAAATAGCGACAGAAAGAAACACAACCCGACGATCACAGCTGTTAATCCTGTTTTACCACCTTCTCTGATCCCTGCAGATGATTCTATGTATGTCGCGATTGGAGATACCCCGAGTGTGGACCCCACAATGGAAGCGCCCGCATCGACCATGTAGGCCACATATTCGCCTTCGAAGCTCCCTTTCTCGTTGACCAATCCCGCGATTTCAGCCATGGTGTATAATGTGCCTGTGGTGGCTAGAACATCAACATAGAGTAAGGTCACTAAGGCTACCCATACTTCACTTCTGTTGAAATTTGTGAAGCTAATTGCCCCTGCAGTTGACTTTATTTTATGGAAGTCAACTATTTTTTGGAAATATTGGTAGTTTGAGTCACCTAGAGGGGTGTTAGGGAAATTTGTTACAGAAGTGCCTCTGATCCATGATATTAGTGTCACAAATACAATGCCATAAATCATGCTACCCTTGACATTCTTCATTAGCCCATAACACATGATTAGGAACCCGACCGAACCGAGCCAGAACGTCGGGCTCTGCATCTTCCCTCCGGTGCACTCTCCGGTCGCCGGATTTATGCTCCGGCAACCGGTGATGGTCACAAGTGTGGCCGAGTCAGGGCCCACTAGGCCCACTCCTTGGTGGGCCTGTAGACCCACAAATGCGATAAAAAGCCCAATACCCGCAGCACAAGCCAGCCTTACCGGAGGAGGTATCAATCGGGCCAGTTTCGCCCGAAGCCCAAAAGCGGCTATAACTAGAAATGCACAGGCCTCAACCAAGACAATAGCCATGGCGGTTTTGTACGAAATGGGCCCAGATCCATGAAAGCCCACTAAGTTATAAGCCAAGTAAGCATTTGGGCCCATACCTGGAGCCAAAGCCAATGGAAGATTAGCCAATAAGCCCATAGCCAATGACCCAATCATAGATGACAAGATAGTAGCAACAATGAGGTCACTCTTTGTTTTAGAGAGACAATTTTGGTAACCATCATTGGGCTTTAGCATGCATTCCGGCCCAACAGTTTGATTCACCGGAGCCGAGCAGTCGGAAACCGAGCAAGTCCCGCCGGAGTCGGCGAGGATGGTGGCGTTCACAGTAATGATGTAAGCCATGGTGAGGAAAGTAGCGGTGGCGGCACGGAGTTCTTTAGTGAAACAAGTGTTTCTAGCTTCTAACTTGAAATACTTGCCAACTTTGGTATTAGAAATTGCTTCATTCAAGCTTCTCTCCATGTTTTGCCATGACTTGCATAAGCCATTCCCCATTCTTGGACATAGATCTCCTCCCATTCTTGTGTGTGTTCTTGTGTGTGTGTGTGTGTGTGTTCTAGATGTGAAGTTGCGTGCTAGTATATATAAAGGGATACTTTGAATTTTGTGAAAGATTTGGTTTAAAGACACTTGCTATAATGGACAATTGTGACTTATGTTGACTGATTGTGAGTATCTAGGTGTTATATGTACTGTGTAATACAAAGATTTTTTTCTTTATTTATCCACTTGCCTTTTAAGGTGGGGTTGGGGATAAATGACTAAAGAGGACTTGCTGGTTGCAAATTCACTAGGATAGCATTCGAGTTCAGTCCAATGGCGGATGTAGACCCTCTTGATTTTTTTTTAAAAAAAGGGTCAATATAGTAAATTTGAAAATCGTAAAAAATAAATTTATAAAAATTACAAAAGTCAGGGCTGCGGGGAAAATATATGAATAGTTGTGGATCCCGCTCTAATTGACTTCTCACAGGTTCACTCAAGAATTCATGGATGTTATTGGTGTCCAATAAGTAATAAGTTGAAGCTTATATATCACAATCAAAGTTCACCTCTTTCCCGATGTAGTAAGTTTAGTGAGCACATGTTACGTATGATAATTGATAAGTGGATGAACATTATACGTATTGCATTAAGTATGATGTGTGTGAACTTGATGAACATTTTACGTGCTAATTTAATCTATGTTCCACAAACAAAACTAATTGCCAGACATCTAAATGATATTGTTGTTGACATTAATTCCTCATTGTTCTTCATATTTGCCTACATTTTCAAATGTGGAACATAATATTGTTGGCAACAAATCTTGTTGTTTTGTTTTTCCATCCACACTTTTTGGTCTTTTATTTTTTATTTAAAGATAATTTCATAAGACAACAAAAAGAATGGTATCCAAAGACTCAAAATTAATTGGATTTGGCACAAAATCATTTTCATTTGAATTTCTTGAATCTTTTTTAACTGTGCTGCCAATTTCTAATACGACTAGAGCTTCTCCACCAAACAAATTGTCCCCTTTGTGATTTTAACCCAAACCCACTAATCAAACATTTTCATTTTGATGTCACAAGCAATTTATGTCGACTAGAAATTCAATGAAAGTCAAGTAGACCAACCAGTTTCCCACTTTCACTAGAATATTTAAGGACAAAAATTTGTGTGAGACGGGGTCTTATATATGAGACGGATCTCACTGAGAGAGTAAATGATTTGCCCCTATGGGCGGAGCGGGGAAAGCTTATTTCCTCTCTCGTCCAGACCCATTTCATGTGTCAGACCGTGTCACACAACTTCCTCGATCTTAAATTGGACTAATGCATGAATATCTATTAATTTTAAAAGCAATCATTTTTAAAGGGTTAAACTTCCACTCTTTCCATTCCAAAATAAGGAACACTAGAAAATAAACTCGTGCTCCGCACGGGAGCTAGAACACCTAATGGCATTATGGTGAATTTAAATTGTCTCATTTTTTTACTTTTTTAAAAGATCATGTTATTGCTAAAATTATTTGATAATGAAATTTAAATAATTTATTTGAAGGTTAAACTGGATTTGTTAGTTATACTCCTTCCATCCCAAACTTTTTGTTAATAATTTCCGTTTTGAATTTCTCCTAAGTTTAATTACTGATGAAAGTAAATTTCTCTCCTAAATTGCTGAATAGTCAGAGGAATGCGGGTATGTTTTTGTAAAATATTTAATATATACACTCAGTCACATATGTGAGAAGCTATGAAAAGTTATGAAATGAAGACCCGTTGCTTACTACTTAGCCCTAACTACCTATATACTCCTTCCGTCCGAATTGATATGTTAGAAACAATAGTTATTGTAGTTTTCTCTAAATCTTTGTAATTAACTAAATCTTAGTAATTAACTGCAACAATTTGACATACTCTATTAAATTAACAAATTCAACATACCCGATGTCCTAACATTGTATTTGGATGTGGTACCAATTCCATTATCCAATAGTAAATTTATTTTCCTGGAACTATTCGTCCGTTGTGATGTACGCATTGATGAATCTGTAAACAAAATAAAAGTTTGAGGATATGGAAAATTGCATGTGTGTTTAGTGTGTATATATATATACATGTGTATGTGTTGTGTGTGTGATGTGTGTGTGTTGTGTGTGTGTTGTGTGTGCCGCTTGTGTGTATAGGTTAACTCGTCCATCTTTCGACATGCATGTTCCTTCCTTCTCTTTCGCTTGTAAATTTGAACTTCCTTTTTTTTTTTTACTCATCAAATAAGCACGCTTCATAGCACGGTTTTTTTTTAGCAATTTCTTTTGAGGGAATAGCTACAAAAATTAATATTACAACAAATACAATAGTTAGTATATAATGCATGAAATATTGAAATAGAATATTATATTACCGATATGGAGGGTTGATAAATTATTGCGTCGTCTTCTTCCCATTGGCTTCATTTATGTATAGAAAAGTATGAACAATGAAATTATCCTTGCATCTAAAATGAGAAGGGTGTTTTTTTTTTTTTTTTTTTTTTTTGTAGAGTTGAGAGCTTAAAAGTACTATTTGATAAATAAATGTTTGGTTTTTATATTTTTGTAGTAGTATTTAAAGTCGAAGAGTCTTATAACTTATGAGATCATGAATGCAAGTCATATTAATAATATGTAAGTTAGAGACTTTTTAGATTTTAGCATTATTTATTACTTGGTTCATCTTATCTTTTCATTTTCTATGATTTCAAGTTCACTTGATATTTTAAACTTTAAGAATTCCATCATAATTCAATGGTTTTGAATAATATGTTGTCTCTTGGAATACATGAAAGGATCAAAGCCATTGAATTATGAAAATTTGAATAGTCAAAAACTAAAAAATCACTTCTTAATGAATTGTTCTTTAATGCATCCAAACCCTACCTAGTCTAATACTCTATATATAAGAGTATATGTCTACCTAGTCTAATACTCTATATATAAGAGTAGATATTCTATTAGATATGAATCTCTTCTTATCTTCTTATAGAATCATTAAATTACCTACTATCATACGTATGGATATTACCTATTATTTTACCTAGGTAGAAACATGCCAAAATCCTCCATGATTCCAAAGTCATATTACATGGCATCCTCTAAATCAACATAAACTCATTTTTGGCTTACGTGTCATTCCCAAGGTAAGTTTCACCAACTTTAAAATACTATAGTATAGATTTTTTATTATAGAAACATAAATGTCTATTTTATTTTATTTTTAATCACTTTATACTTAAATGATATTTTCCCAAAAGAAAAATCGCACTTAATTATATTCTTGTTAAAAATACTAACAAAAATGTTTATGAATTAAAAAAAATCATTTATAAATATCTCTTAAAAAATAAATAGATAGTTCATTTTGAAATGGTGGGAATAATAATTAAATTGGACTCAGACCAAGCCCCAATATTAGTAATTAACCATGTTCAATGTCAGTAATTGACTTGCTTAATTATATTCTTTTCATAAAGCAGAAGTGAAATAATTTCAAGGAAGGAACATGGTACGCATTTTATCTTAAAACATTAAATAGTAAAAATATAATCCAACAGAAATAGTCACAGAGTTCAAAAACTTTGTTTAATCCTCGTTAAATGGGTAAAGATTCTAGTTTTACGTTGGAATGACAAAATTTGATTAAATAATTTCTACTTTACTTTTACCTTTATATAGAACTAAAAAAAAGTGGGAATTTAATTAAGGAAAATGGATGAAGGCGTGCTAATGGCTTGTGATTAGGCTTAGAGGTAACTGTCACTACTTTATGGGGACATGTACCTGTTGTATTTATATACAAATATCCCTTAAATAAAGTTGTTTTATTTAACAAAAAAAAAAAAGTATGGAATTTAGTGGCCTCAGACTAATATTAAATTTGGGAAATGTTAATGCTAAATGTTTATATATATTCTTGGAGAGGCTAACTCAGGTGGCATAACTAAAAATTTAAAAAAAAAAAAATGTAATAATAAATCATTTACAATTTTTAGAATTTCATGTGATCATTAGATTGACAACAATGTTAGGTCAAAGTTCATTTATGTTGATCATAAAAAGTCAAAATGAGACAATCTTTTTGTGTTCTTTTTAACAAGACGCAAAAATGAAAAATACTCTTTACGTCCCAGACAAATAATCTCATTTTACAACCTTAAAATACAAAACAAAATTTCCTCATAGAAATGGGTGTTCATGGAAAATCCATCTACTATCCAATTCTTGCAAAGGTTTCTAATGGTACAACAAAAGCTTTGATTTTGCGAGACACAAATCCATGGTGAAGGCTCGAATCCGTTGACCAATTTGGGTACAGAAAATAAGACTTTTGATCTATTTACATCCAAACATGGCGCGCGCACACGCACACATACAAAATGCACATCATTTTGATGATAAGTGTTTGTTTTTCTTGTTTCCTCGTTTTCTTGAATTACTGGTTTCAGGTTTTCCTTCTTCCTCTTCGGCCTTTTGTTCTGCCTCTAGGACAGCCAACTGCAACAACGTACGGAAATAAACCATTAGGTCAACCATAAGCGTAGGAAAGATGATCCAGTAAAGTGGTAACAACGTTACCTCATCAAGAATTGGTTTAAGCTCCTTGTAACGAGCTACTGCCAGATCAAAACCGTCCTTACGAAGCTCCTGTATGGCAAATGTCACAAACAGTTGGACCATTTAGAAATGTGCATTACTTGGACAAGAACAAGCCAAAAAGTGGCAAAATTTAACAAGCTACAATGAAAGCATTCTTCCTTAGTTATGCGGGTTTCTCTTCTTTTACAGTGATAAGAAGTTAGATTTGTCTAAATACCATTAGGCAATGTTTAAAGCGGGTAAATGATTTCAACAATGCAAAGAATTAAGCACTCAAGAAAGCCTTATATAGTGCCTGCCTCCATATTACTTAAAAAGGCCTACATTAATTTTGCACGTTCCACTAAAAGAGTCCTTCTTTGGAAACTAAGCTTATAATCTTTCAAGTATCCTATTTTGTCACTAAATCTTACAAAAAATTGTATGCTTTTTTTTTTTTGGTGGGTGTATGAGAAATTATTTTAGTCCTGAACGACTCTCAGACAGGCCACCTTTTGAGCAGATTAGGGAAAGTAACTAACAGGTTGAACCAGCCTTTTTCCCCAGCAATGAGATTATAAACAAAAACAATTCATAAAAAAATAAAGAGAGTATGAGTGGTTTGATAAGTCGCAAGATAAAAAAAGACCTTTCCAGTGTGCTCGGTGTGTTCATATGCTGCCATTTGCCAGTACATATTTGTGCGCTTATAGAAGTCTTTCAATGATTCTCCTGGCTACAAAAGAGCATATAAGACAAGTAGTGAGCAAATGATCCGAAATCTAAATACTCCCTATGTCCCAAAATGATCTTCATACTTTTTTTTCGACGTTATTACGAAGCATCTTTGAGCAATAATTTTAGGTCGACTCAATTGTAATAATGAAAATCTAAAATTTGTTATTGACATACCATCAACAATCTATCAATAACAAGTTTTAGATTTTCATTAGGATAATTAAATACACCTAAAATCATTGCTCAAAGTTCTTTCGTTGTAACATCGAAAAAACTGTGAAGATCATTTTGGGATGGAGGGAGTAGATCTTAAAAAGGTGCAAATATGTCGACGATAGACTAGTTACAATTTGCAGCTGCGAAGAAATTTAGCAGTTAAAAAAGAGTTCATGATGTAACCATGCCAAATGACCATTAAACAGAAAGAAAAAAAAAAAAAAAAAAAAAAGGATTTTGAATCCAGAATCATATTTGCAAGGAGGGATTACCATAGGTGTTCTCTGTGAATCAGAAAGACCAAGACTGGCTCTGATTTGATCAATCCTAGCTCTTTTCTCTTTTCTTCGTAGTTTCTTCCCTACCCCCTTTATTATCGCAACAGCATCTCCCACACCATTGTTATCAGCCTTCACATAGCAAAATAGAAAATATAAGTAAATACAGCTGACATAGATTCACATTGTCTAACTGTTCTAGCTCTACAATTCCCAATAATCAACAACTCAAAATCAAACATATATCTCTACACCTTCAGCATAATTATTGCCGGACATTAATAGTGATGTACCGGTTGAACCTTATCCTCAACAATTTAGACTGCTAATGACACAAAATATCCATATCATAGAAACGTCTCTATGAATTAGAGCATCATCTTTGCAAGTTTTCAATTTGACGGATGTATAAAATGGAGTGACACTGACTCTCACAAATGGTGAATGTTGAGAGAGGGTGAGAAAGACGTTTGAATAATGTTACAAGTAAACTGTCGTAAGAATATGAAAGAGTTGAGTGGTAGCATTACATTATTAACGTCTTCATCTTCGTCATCATCTTCATCCGTCTCATCACTATCGTTTTTGTCCTCATCTTCATCTTCGCTATCATCTTCGTCGTCGTCCTCATCCTCACCTTCATCCTCCGAGGCTTCGATCCACTCAGGTTCAGAAGCCTGTTTAAAAGGAAGGAAAAATCACCAAAATAATGATACAAGAGCAACTTAACATAAATGAAGCGTGTAATGTCCTACATGTTCAAATAATAATACTCCCTCCGTCCCAGAGTAAGAGTCCTACTTTTTATTTTGGTACGTCCCAGAGTAAGAGTCTATTTCCCAAAATAGCAAATGATGGGAAAGGATGAATAGGGTTTTGGACAACTTTGTCCTTCTAATGCTTCTATAGTTACAAAAAAACCAACACTTGCGAACTTACATTTTGCCTACTTTCACAATGAACAGAGGCGGACACACAGTATCTATAGTGAGTGGCAGTGCACCCACTATATTCCCAGCTTTACCTTTAAAAAAATCCCTCTAATCTTAAGTGTACCCACTAAATTTTAGTACTAACACCTACTGATACATATTTAATTGATTGTCTTGTAGTCCATCCGTCCCATAATAAGTGTCGCCGTTTTTGGTATAATAATACGAAAAAACTTTGAACTACAAATTTTAGGTTGATTTAGTTATCCTAATAAAATTATAAAACTTGTTATTGATACGCTGTTATAATTACTATCAATAACAATTTTTAAATTTTCATCGAGATAATTATATCAACCTAACTTTAGTGCTCAGAGTTCCTTTCGTAATAACGTACCAAAAAGCATCGACACTTATTCTGAGACACAGGGAATATTTTATTGAAAAAATAATAATTTTGAGTGTTAATGGTGATGATGTACTTAACCGTTTTCAAAGTATGAAAACACGCAAGGGAGAAATTTAGTATGTTTTTTATTGTGTTCGGTTGTAAACATGTTAAAAATAATTACTCCATTTTAAAGTTTAGCGTAGTATAGTTTGTGCATCCACTTACTTTTGATCTTGGGTCCGCCACTAACAATGAATAGTGTTTTGGACAATTATATCCTCACCTAATTGCAAAGTTTACCCATTTCCTATTGTTTCCTTAATAAGCGTGCACAACCAAGGTAGGACTCTTACTCTGGGGACGGAGGAAGTAACATATACTGAGTTTATTTATGAATATCAGCCCTTTTTATATCGAATTAACCTAGTTAAAGTCATGTCAATACTTCATCCATGTCTCATTACTTTCGTCCAACATATTATACTCCGTAGTTATAATGAGAAGATAACATTGGGAGTAAATTAAGGCATTTAGTCCATAAACCTCTCCTTAGTGAAAACTCTCTCCGTCCCAAAATGATCTTCCCAATATTTTTCCGTTACTATGAATGAACTTTGAGCAATAATAATAGGTTAATTTAATTATATTAATAGAAATCTAAAACTTATAATTGATACACAATCGATAATACTATCAGTAACAAGTTTTAGATTTTCATTTGGATAATTGAATCAACCAAAAAATTATTGCTCAAAGTCCATCCGTAATAACAACAACAAAAAAATAGGAAGATCATTTGGGGACAGAGGGAGTACAAGCTACTCTTTGTCATGGTCCACAGGTCCAGTAATTGCATGTTCAAGTTCAACTAAACAATCGCCTTTTCTATTAGTAATTTTATTTTTATTTTTAATAAAAGGTAAAGTCAAAATATGAAAAAGAACAAAAAACATAGTGCGATTAACAAAACCACAACAGAAACACAACTATAAACAACAAAAAGGAAGTGAATGTAACAAACCGGTATCAAGCACTTCCATTCATCAAGCTTGCTTAGATTGAGTGCATACAAATCATCAAGCGTAATTTCTTGATCTCTAACTTCCATCATACCCCCATAGATATACAATGTATCTTTTCCCACAACCAAGCTGGAATTAATACGCCCACAAGGCTTCACAACCTGAGCAAGTGAAGACCACAATGCAGCATAAAGGTAATGAAAATAGAGATATTAAGTGCAAGAAACTTTTCTTCAATCTGTCATAACAAACCTCTGAAGAAACAGAATCTGACATGGATGATTTGGAACTAGATTCACGAGTCTTCAAATCAGAGCTATCAACTGTCACATTTCTTTCCATATTAGAAGAGATATTATCGATGTCACACTCCATATCAACTGCTTCATCGTAATCCATATCCTCATCTTTGTCATTTGCTGCACGGTCGACTACTTCGATGCTAGAGGTACTACTGTCGACCGACATATTACTACGCTCTTCATTTTTATTCTTTTTAACCTACGAATAAGACTTTATTTGTAAATGACAAAACCAAGAGGTCCACATAGGGAAAGGAGAGGGAGGGAGGGAGGGAGAGCATCCATCCAAGCCATAGTTTTATTGCAAGAAATACCTTATCTTTTGTTGACTTCTCTTTCCTTAGCTCCAATGGATACCTATTTGAGAATCATATGAGCACTTTTAGCAAACAACTTATAACAGAACTTGGCAACGACAAATGGAACTCAATTGACAGTTTGAACTCTCAATTTATAAGTCTACATGGAAAACCATTTTGATAATGCTTTAGTAAAAGCATTTTCTCAAGTACTTGTTACGTATGCTGCCTAACAAAAGCTTACCAGGTGATATCCAAAACTTTATAATGATGTTCAGAGCCAAGCTCATAATGGTGTAGGCTACCCTCTAAACAAGGAGTACTAAAGCCATACTGCCAAAACAATGATACAGCAAAGAGCACTGGAAAAGGCCAAAACCCTAATCTTCTATAATTATATACTTCCTCCGTCCCATAATAAATGTCATACTTTCCTTTTAGTCCGTCCCAAAAGAAATGTCGCATTTCCAAATAAGGAAATACTTTTAATGCAATTTTCACCATAGTATAACTGATGTACAAACAAGTAGAGCACATATCATAAAATGTTGACAAGTCTAATGTGACATTTATTGTGGGACGGGGATAGTATAAACTAAATCATTGAAAATTATCCAAGTATGAAACGCAGAAATTACCAGCGACGGGTGTCTAACTGAAATCCATAGAGTTCATTCAAGAACAAGCTCATTAGTACATCACCTGCATAAAATTGTGAAGTCATATACGTATAAGTAAAGAAGACATCAGAGACTTGACCACACTCAGCATGTAATCTCATAAGGAACAACATAACAAGGTCAATCTAATTTGCAAGGAAATAACTCAAACTCCAGAAAACATGTGCCCAAACTTTTTATGCCTCTACCAAATGATAAGTCAGAGAGAGAAAAAAAAAAGCAGTTGAAATAGCTGAAATGTCACATCACAGCACCAACTCATGCTCATAAAGTCACCTCTAGAATCAATGAGAAGAAGAAAAATTTTAGAGCAGGATTGGCCTATGATAAACTCTTCCCTAACATTGCTAGTTTACTAGTTATATGACCCAGTGAAATCGAGACTGATGCTCCAGAATATGTTTACATGCCTTCAAGATCATAACATCAAAATCACCAACATCAAAAGTGGACACTTTAAGCCCGATAATAAACATATCAGGATATTCAGCTTCGGTACAAACTGTCCTTCCACAAAATACAATGGTATCGAAGTTTAACAGCCTCAGCCTCATAAAATTTAATTGCTGCGGAAACTATAGACCAGAGCAGAAACCTAGGATGAAAATCCAGGCTTCCATGGAGCGAGTTCTGTGGGGAAAGATATTCAAAGAGATGCAAAATAGAGATTGAACAAGAAAACTGACCTTCTGCTTCCATGTCCACTACACCCCCAAATAGCAAGGCCCGCTTTTTATGGATACACGTTGAAAACCCAGCACGAGGCCCAGGAGGCATCCCACTTTTCTTTACCTATTACCATGAGCGATTACCAAAAGATAAGTCAGTCACATTTCACATAATTTTATACTATATGGATTAGAAGATTGGGTTCTTGTATTCAAGAAAGAAGAAGAAAAAATTGGATAACATAAGAAATGCCAAAGGCACAATGTATGCTAACAGTTGCTCTAATAGTGATCTGACAGAGAAGGTATTAGCTGAAGAGGTTGCAAGTTGTCTGTTACTGCATATAATGCAGATAAGACCATCTTTTTTCTCAGAGAAACTTTATGCAAATTATGCGACATCCAGACTATTAGAGCAACAAATAGGTAATCTTTCCTAGAAAAGTGTGGGTTCTAAGAATTTTCAATGTTCATATAAACTACGCAGCATATGTAAAATAGAAAGTTTGTCTACTTAAGGTGAATTATACAAGAAACTGGGCATGAGATGTTACAAAGTTGGGAGAACAAAACTGTGTGTAACTCTTAACATATTTCGTTGAAAACAAATATGCAGAGTGCTACTAGACATATATAAATAAAACCAACAAAGTGCATAAACAAGTTTTAATATGAAAATGAACTTTTTATCACATGAACTCCTGTCGAAGTACGATAAAAATACGCAGCATGTGTAAAATAGAAACATGATCTATCCCAAAAGAGTGTAATTCTGAAAGGAAAAACATTATTGTATCCCTACTTTTGAATCAGTAGGGATACCAGAGAGAAGCGCACAGACCTTGTTCCACTCCCAATTCCTAGGATCAAGTGACCACATGTCGGAATGAACAACCCCTTTCTCAGAGCCATTCTTATCAGAAGAAACTTCTTTGGAGTAGCCGCCATATAAAAATATCTACAACGTCAAGGATATATATATCAAGGTGAGGCACTCGACAAACATCATATACTATTCAACTATTGTCTAACTTCTACCTTATAAATATAGTGCGTACATTAGAAAATATATTCACAGATGCACAAAATAGCAAATTACGAAGAAGCAACATAAGATTATAAATTAACAAAGGTCGATTCAGCTATAAAGATGAATTTCAGGTCAAGTAGCTACTCAAAAGGTTCACTTTTTCGGCAGATCATAATTGATTAATATTAATAATCATTAAAAAAAAACAGATCTTTCAGAAGAGCACAAGAAATAGTACAAAATTATCATTATATTCATATCTTCAAAGATCAGCATTCATTCGTATCAGCTATTTTGGAATTCCTTCACATGTGCTTAGAAGAGAATAAGAGAGTGAGCACATAATCTACCAAATCATTCTTAGGATTGAAATTTCCAAAAGACTCCTTTTCTCATGAATATAGGGAGCTTTGGCCAAGGTTATAAATATAATGACCTGAATATTCCTCTCTTCAAACGGCAAGTTACCAAACTCTTTCCTACTATCTGAACCATAGTTACCAGGAACGTGGGACGTTTCGGGACGCGGGACGGGAACGGGAACGGGGAACGTGACTTTTAAAATTTTGGGAACGTTGGGGGTAGGATTAATTGGTACGCCGGTTGGGAATGCGGTACGCTTTTATTGGAATAGAAGTACTGGTTAGGAGAAGGCATTGGATATCACAAAAGAAAAAAAGATATTTTTTTAGGAATTTTGTTATTTACACTCATAAATCTTTGAAACACCCATTCTATAACATGTAAGTGTTGTACAATGAAAATAAAAGTGTTGTACAAATTAAATAGGTGTATTTAAAATTTATAAATGTTGAGTGAAAATAGCTAATCAAATTATAAAGTCAAACGAAATCCCACACCAAATCGACTTTCACGTCGTCAACCCACCCAAATAGACTTCATATCGGCTTTCAATCTCGCCGATTTCGTCGAATCCCTCTTCCTCCATGAGTCCCGATTCACCCCACGTCTGCAATCCTTTTCAATTCTGCTTATTATCTGAAAGATTCTGAATCATTCTCTTCTCATCCAAACTTCAAATCCGATGATTATTGGCAGAATCGACGCAATCGACAACATTAATCGAAGGGTAAAACATGACCTAGACGATAATCGATCGACCGATGCCAATTGAAAGGTCAGATTCTAACTTTTTGTTTTAATTTCGGGAACGATTATATTGCCGAATTGGGTCGCCGTTCCCTGGCGAATGGGACGCAAACGTACCGCGTTCCGGGACGTGCGACCCGGGACGTGGGACGAGGGGGGGAGGTGCGTTCCCGGTAACTATGATCTGAACTACCAACGAATTTTTCATTCTCATTTTCAGCAAATAAGATAGCAGGGAACTCAAAATATATACTCCCCTGTCACAGCTCAATGTGGACACTTACTGTTGGGCACGGGAATTAAGGAGCGTGTGTGCATTCAAAAATCAAAAGTATTGTGAATGAAAAAGAGGTTGTGAGTATGATAGTGGATATGATTTGCAAGTGCAGCCCACAATTTATGTGTGTGAGTATGACAAGTGGGTAAGGTAAATAAATTAATAATAGTTGTCCATTTTAGGAAGTGGGACTTATCAATGACACCCTCTATTAGGGAAAGTGTGCACATTAAGCTGAGACAGAGAGAGTATGAGCTAAGGTTTATGCGAAGGAAAGACTGACTCAAAAATTTACTCCCTCCGTCCCAAAATGATCTTCACATTTGACTATTCAAACATTTTAAGGATATGAACATTTGCTTCACTAGCCATGTTGTGTTTATTCACATTTAAGCCTAAATTGTAAAAAGGGGAAGAAATTTTTGGGACAATGAAAAATGGCAAATGAGGAGATCATTTCGGGACAGAGGGAGTAGTTCTTACATTTCCAGAAAATGATCGCAGTATGCCAACAGAGCTGAGCATTAAAGTATACAATGAAGAGTTCTATACTCTATACAATTGTTATAAATCCCGTCCCGTCTAACGCGCCGGTTTTGTCATTGAAACGGGACGTACCGGCACAGGAGTGCACCGACGTACTGTACCGGATTTACCGCATGACTTCTTTATTTTTATAAATTTATCGTATTTTTTTCCCAAAATTAATTTCTCTTGTTTTTTTCTTTCAAGAAGTTACTTACTCCCTCCGTCCCAGCACAAGTGACACTAATTTTCTTTTCGGTCAGTCCCAGCACAAGTGACACTAGCCAAAATGGAAATGTTTTAATGTATTTATATTCAACCAACCCCACCATTTAACCCTACTTATTCTCTCTCTTCGTTTTCCACCACTCAATTTATTCAACCAACACTACTATTTACCCCACTCATTCTCTCTCTTCATTTTCTACCACACATATACGACCTTTTTCTTAATTATTGTCACAAGTTTGTGTCACTTGTGGTGGGACGGAGGGAGTATATTTTAACTAAAATAATAATTTTAATGTCAATTATTTTTTAATGATACCAACAATAAATGCAGGTTTATATTTTTCCCTTTGGTTTTTTCAATCACTAAGATTTAAAATTCAAATTCATCCATAAATGATTCTCTAGAAAATGATGTTAAAAGTAAAAGCATTCAAGTAAACATAGAAAATCACACCCAGCCCAAGTAGAATGCTTCTCTTCCTTCTTATACTATTTCAATTTCTATAAACCCACAATTTCTCTACCTCTAAATCTGATTTCTCTTCCTCCCTACAATCTCAAAATCAATCGAAGTTCCTTATCATCCTCTTTGTATGCTTTTGATTTTTCATAAACCCTCATGCTTCCATTTCTTTCTTTTCAGCCGACTACAATATATAGAAGGAAGAAAAGTATTTCCATCACCAGCAAGCACAAGCTTCAATTTCTTTCTTTTCTATCAGTGTCCCTGCATTCCGGCCGGAAAGTTCATCTCGCCCGGTTCAGACTGGTTTGTCCGGTACGCTCCGGTTTAGAGAGGGATATAGACTGAGATGGAATGTTGCCCGTTCCGCACTAGTTTTTTACCAGAACGGTGTGTACCGGCCGGTACGGGACGGGATTCATAACTATGGTCTATACAGCAAGTCACTCGAGATTTATTCATAACTATGGTCTATACAGCAAAGTCACTCGAGATTTTATAATGTCCTATGGGCTCTGTTACCCGGACTCTTCAAATATGTTGAAGTACCCGTGTCCGATACGTGTCGTGTCCGACACGACACCCGGACACCTGCTTTTTCATTCGGATCCGACAAGAAAAAATTGAAAGAAAAAAGGAGTGAGTTGACTTCATTTATAAAGATTTTACAAATTTTGATGTTGTTTTACTTAAGTATACAATATATCTTAGTAAAAAAGGAGTGAGTTGACTTCATTTATAAGTATAAATAGTATATTTATACTATTTTGATTTGTCCTGAAATAATGCTCGTATCCCGTACCCGTGTCCAAATTTAGGACGGTGTCCCAGTGTCCAAAATTATTAAGAAAATTGTATCGGACACTACGTGTCCAGGTAACATAGCCTATGGGCATATGAATGTTGCTTAGCAAATGAAATACATTGGTAAATAAGTATATACAAGCCTTGATAGAGCAAATTGGTCATTAGCTCACCTCATCTTGGTAAACAAACAACTGAAACCCGCTCCTAGCGCTCGGCCACAAGCATCCAGGTGTAGGCTTTACCTCTTGCCACTACTTTGCACAAAAATTGCAATTATTCAGTAACCAAAAATAGTTTCAACAGATAATATCTCACAAGGTCAATTTGATGACATAGGTTCACCACTTCACCTTAAACTGGTCCAGGTCAAACACATATAAATCATTGAAGTACCTGCAGAGATGAGAACCTTTATATGGCAAAAGCGATATTCATGAACAAACCACTACACCAAAATGCTTTTTCTGAAACTTTAAATCAGCAAGAAACAGAATGCATGTCAACCTGATTAGTTTCGTGGAATTATTTTATACTGGCACCCCATCTTTTCGAAATTATTGACACATTAAACTAAAGTATTTAACTATTTACAACAATGTTTAAATCAGATAGTAAAATAGAAGAGTATTTATCTACCTCACTTCTCGTAGAGTATCATAGAAGCCTCCAAAAACAATAATCTTGTGTTTATACAGAACCTGCAATACATTAAATGAACTGATGTATAGTTACAGTGAAACTTTCAACAATAAAATGATATCAAGTTTGAAAATGAGCATATGACCTAATGTAATTGAAAGGCATATAATCTGAGATTTGTAGCTAATAATATTAAGTAATTAACTCCACCATGCAAATGTAACAGCATACATAAAGAATAAACAAACAAACAGCTATAGAATTACCAAAACAAAAAAGCCCCCAATTGCGAAAGACTAATCAAATAGTACCAGACAGATATTCTGTTTGTATATTTAAGAAGTAGGGAACAATCAAGTTGAATGATGAACTATCCAGTATAAGGAACTCGGGCTCTCCAAAGTCCTAAATCATATACTCCAATAGAGTACTAGTAACAGGGTTCAAGGAAGTAAAAGTTGATGATCATAATCAAACGAGTAACAGGGTTCAAGGAAGGAAAAGTTGATGATCATAATCAAACGAGCCTAGCACCAAGAAAGCACTTGCGGAGTCTGGAATTTCTTGACACCAAATCACATTTCAAAAGATAAAGTTCCTAAACTCCTTATTTTCCAACATAAGCTACTATTCATCCATCCATCATTCAACAACTGGGTAACAATCACTCGGCGTTTAAAGTTCACTAGTTGCTTCTTGATCCTAATGAATACCCCTTCAAATACAATACATTTTGAAAGCCAGATTATCACATTTCATTAATTTTATAACCCTTAAGCACGAAAAAAGAGTGTCTGCTAACCCCATAGCCTTATGTGGCTTTCTATAACACATTGCAACAATTAAAAATAGTGAATGGATCAATGAGACTAAAAACACAATGAATAAGGCCAACTCTTTAATTATGCCATCCTAAAGTGTCTTATACCCCCCCCCCCCAAAGAAGGTGGAGATAGCTTAGCATCTTGATTTGATTAATGGATAAAGCTAAATTAAAATGATATTTAAAAATAAAAAGATAGCATACAGTCTCTATTGTTCTTCAATAGATCCAAATCAAAGAGACTTAAGCATACCATTCGATGACCTGATCGAGGACTAGGGCACCCTTTATAATTTAGCTGCTCCCACTGATTTGTTTTCAGGTCCAACATCCAGAAGTCCTGCGCCAAACGGTCCAGATCATTAAATGAGAAAAAGTATACAACCACGTATCCATTATAATTTATAACTGTACTTCTCTAGAACTACATGCCATACCTTGTAGTGATGGAATCGTTCTTGATTAGGAGATGTGAATTCACCACCTAGTAATGAATCGAAGGCAAGGCAATACAATCATCCAAATACTTTTAAACATTTTAAGAAACAAAAATGCACTTACTAATCCAAAATTCTACTAAATACATACCAAAGATATATAGATAATTCTTCCAAGCAACTGCCTGATGAGCACTACGGGGCGGAGGACTATTTGGGCTAGAAATTGACTTCCATTCCTGTTTTTCCACGTCATATCGATAAAGATCTCCATATACAAATGTCTGCATAATTCCGACCATCACAGCAAACAAGTTATAGTCACCAACATAATGCACACAGAATGCATAAGTCAAGGTTACAAAAATCAAACCTTTGTGCCGTTGTAAAATTCCCCACCATAGAGAATCAACTCGCTCTCCTTCAATGGATTAATGTTCAACTGCGCAGACATTCGGGGAAATTGGCACCTTAAGCATACATTCTCAATCAAATTACTGCTGTTACTAAAAACTAAGTTTCATTACATACAGAACAATTGGACCGAGGAGAGGGCCGAGGCACATTATCTTCAACATGAACTTCCTTCTTCTTGGCTTCCTCTTTCTGTATACTCAACTGCACAGTCATAAGCAAAAATTAAAAATTAAAATCTGTACCCAGTTCTTAATTGTTGCTTTCAGTTCCATTTTGTTGTAAATGAGAGTGTTTAATCAAAAGGGTTTGGCTAACATGGCAAATTAAATCTCCACAATCGTACTTTCTTAAATTCTAATCCAACCCAGAAGGTGGTATTCAAGTCTAATGGGTGTTTATAATATTAACCTATTGCACTCTCAGAGTAGGGTAAAACGAATACTATTAGTAGAGAAAATTGGTATACCAAAATGGCGTCGATGTCGTCTTCCGGCGACAGTTTCTTGGACTCTCGACGAGCTTTCTTCTCCTCGGCTTTGGCTGTTTTCTTCTCCGTCTTCTCCTTGCCTTTTCCCGGCTTCTTCGTCTTCTTCCCCATTTTTTGGCCGCCTCCTCTTGTTGCTGTTTTGACACGGACAGAGCGCGGCGCTGCTAAACCAACTGAACGGCAGGGGAAGAAAGACTATAAATTCCCCCCCCCCCCAAGTATTTACTGATTCACACGCAACACCCTTTGACTAACGTTCATCTCATTTTAGCCCTTCATATTTACTCTATTTTGCTTCTCAAACCGAAACTTTTTGTTTTGATAACCAAGTTTTGTTTGGATGGTATTAAAGAGTCAACAAATATTAAAATATAGTACTACCTCTGTCCCTAAATGAGTGTCTAAATTTCATTTTAAATGACACTGAAAATCTCAACTTCTTGTACAATTTGGTAGCAAAGATTCATATATAATCTTGTAATCTCCTTTCCAAACATTTAGTTTTGCACGTATAAAGAAACCGGTGAAAAAAAAATTCGGAAAAAAACATTTAGGGACAAAGTTATGTTCAAAAAAGACACTCATTTTGGGACAAAGATTTCTTGAAAATTGACACTCATTTAGGGACGGAGGGAGTAATAATAAGTCACTTTCCTAAGGTTGTCAAAAAGGGTTAGTATATAGGATGTAAATTGACAATTGATTAGTTGAAAATGTCAATTTAACGACACATCCTATTTGTGGTTTTGAGTGATGAGTTGACGGTTATAACCATCAATTTGATAATTTTAACCCATGAACTGCGACTCTCATATTATGACTTGATTGTTACTATAGTTCTTAGCTTACGAGTTATAATTGTCAAATCGCCAGTTAAACATCAATCGGCATCATGATCATATTAACAATTTCAACTAATAAATTAACAATTTTACAGCCTTAATTAACCTATTTTATGTTATTACAAAACAAAAAAAAAACAAAAAACAATTATGAGACTGACTCTATCAAAATAATCTTGTGATTTTTATTTTTATTTTTAATTTTTGAAAGATAACGGGATAACAACTAAAATCAGAAGGTGACTAACACCCTCCATGGTCGAGGCGCAAAAAGCCACTAAGTTGCAAATAAGGCATGGCACCGTCACCCCAAGTAGAGGGGAGTCATCATATGGCGATCAAGGGCATTGTGTTGTGGAGAACTTCATGGTTAGTGCCTTATCGTTAGCGCCTATTTTAAGCAGCATGTGACAGTGTAATGTATTTGCATTATTGTAGCTTCACATAAGTAGCCTATAATGATAATTTTGGTTAGGTTAGTAATGTCGTAAACATAATAAATTAAGTTAACGAACTGAGTTAACAATTTTTGTATGCGATTGTTTGGTTTAATTTGATCAAGCTTGTTTGGTGTGTTCAAATAAAAATTAAACGCTCGTTTGGTTGCGTTTTCAAGTTGTTGTAGCATAACAATTGCGTTTAGTTAAAGAGCAATGCTAGGGGCACAAAATAAGCTCACAAAATCTTGCTCACAAAATGAGGTGACGATATTTTATTGGTTGAATCGATAATGGACTCGCCAAACTCTACTTAAAAACACCAATAAAATCATGACACCTAAGATTTTGTGAGGAAGATTTTGTGACTTTTTTGGGCCCCTATTATTATTCTTAGCTAAAAGCAAAAGCGCACTTTGTGAAGGGGCAATGCTAAATATTGATAAAATTCATATTGAGACAGACTCATTAGTTACTTTTAATATCTTTTGCAGAGGGCAACATTGTCCAGTTGGCGCCCGTAATTTGGTCATTGACTGCAAAAATCTGGTGCAAGCGTTTGATCAAGTATGGTTTTCATTTGCGTATCGGGAAGGTAACACAGTAGCAGATCTTTTGGCAAAACAAGCTACGGAAATAGAATCTTTTAATGACTCTTTTGAGCATCCTCCTTTGTATTTATATCCACTTTTGTTTAATGATGGTATGGGGATGGTTGTCAATAGGTTAGTTGGTATGTATCAAGCAATAACTATGCATGTAAAATAATTTCTAAACTAGCGGGTAACCCGTGCTCTGCACGCGAAACCAATACTATGTCTTAAAAAATATTTTCATTTTAGTTAACTAATATAGTAATCATCATTTTAATTAATACTATCCATAATAAAAATTAATCTATATGATTACTATTATTATAATAACTATTATAATTAATTAATACTATTGATAGTAATAGTTAATATATATTCCCTCCGTTTCATGTGAATTGAGACCAAAAAATTGGGCACAATAATTAAGAGAAAATAGTGAATGTGTGGTGAAAAATGAAAAGAGAGAATGAGTTGGGTAAATAGTAGTGTTGGTTGGATAAAATGAGTGGTGGAAAATAAAGAGAGGGAATTAGTGGTTGGGTGAATATAAAATATTAAAAAGTTTGCCATTTTGGACAGTCTCAATTGAGGTGAAACTGACGAAAAGGGAAATAAGTCTCAATTCACATGAAACGGAGGGAGTATTAATAGCAATGATTAATCTATATAATAATAATTGTTAATATAATTATTATAATAAAATAATATTATTAATAGTAATAGTTAATTGATATAGTAACTATTATGATTAATTAATTAATATTAAAAATTAATAATCTAACTTATATAATAACTATTATAATTATCTAATAATAATAATAGTAATAGTTAATGTATGTAGCCTATTATAGTTAACAAATACTATTAATAGTAAAAAATAACTTATAAAGTAACTATTATGGTTAACTAATACTATTAATAGTAATAATTAACTTATATATAGTAACTATTATAGTTAACTAATACTATTAATAGTAATAGTTAACTAATATAGTAACTATTATAGTTAACTAATACTATTAATAGTAATATTTGTATTGTAACTAATATTGTTAACTAATACTATTAATAGTAATGGTTAACTTATACTATTAATAGTAATGGTTAACTTATACTATTAATAGTAATAGTTAACTCATATAATTACTAATATGATTAACTAATAGTATTAGCTAAGAATGAGAATATCAAAAGTCATTTAGATTTTAAGATGATGTTGATGTGGCTTCTCTAAAATTAAGTTTTTACTAAAATATGTCCACATGTCAAATCCACAACACTCCTCACCAATTTTAATATATATATATATAAATTTGGTATATATGTTTGTTGGTAAATAAAAAAAAATGAAGGATACAAGATGTGGTGGCGATATTTTATTGGCTATATCGATAGTAGACCCAGCACACTCTAATTAAAAACACCAATACAATTATGACACGTCGTTTTGTCATTTTGTCATTTTGTAAGCTATGAAAGGAAAATCGCACCCAGGATAGTCTGAACAAACCAGAGAGAGAAATGAGGAAGGCGAGATTTTTGAAAAATGGATTCCCGATCCTGCTCTTATGGATATCAACGCAACTACTAGTTCGACCCTCTTCCTCCACAAATCCTTCGCGTTTCTCCCAACAAAACGATCAGGTTCTTCTTCTTTATGTTTTTAGATTTGAATTCCTAGTTGAATCCAGCTATTTATGATTTTAAATCGAGGGTAGTTTATCTTTGTTTGCTCATTTATTTCAGTTTCGAAGAAGATGGATTCATGGTTAATACTCAATTTAATTGGTGTTGGAGACTATAGACTTGATGTTTTGAACTAACTATATCTTCTTGATTTGCATCAATTTTCAACCTCCTTCATGGATTCCTTTATATTTCTCTATTGTTCAACCATGAAATTTGTTTAGAACTGGGTTATTTCAAAGTTATTGGGGATTTTCAATCTCATTCATGAATTCCTTTATATTTTCTTTTGTTCAACCATGTAACTCGTGCACAACGTTTAAGTTACTGGGAAAATGTGCTTAGTAATTACTCCCTCGGTTTCATAATACATGTCGTTTTAGACTCCTTCACACATATTAAGAAATGCAAGTACTCATACATATTAAAAAGACATGTACCCCCCAAAAGTATCCAATTAACTAAGCAATGAAATTATACAAGAAATATTTCACAATTAATGAATAAGGGTATAATAGGTAAACAAGAGTATATATTTTTTGGTAACAGTAAACGTCATTTGGAACAAAAAATGGCTCCAAATGTCATGTATTATGAAACAGAGGGAGTAATCTAGGTCGTGAAATAATTGTTTGTTTGAAACTTAGTGAGTGTGAATGGCCAATCTTCAATTCCCGCTATTGTTGATGATTTTAGACTCTAGAGACCTATACCATGAAGGAATCGAGGTTTTACTCCAAAGTTCCCTAATCCACCTCAAGTGGATTGTTAATCAAATGCTTTTTACCAAGAGTCTTTATTTGACTTCTTCTTTAGCGAAGTGTACATACCTTGTGTGCTGATGCATTGGTGTTATTTCCCAAGTTCTATTGGCATTCTCATTGACCATGCTCCGTTTCATGTTTTGCTTGCATGATGCTTGAAACATTGTTTTGCATTGTTCTTATTTTATATTGTTGCAATAAAGGAAAGCTCGAGGATGGGTGTTTTGGGGGGTTGTTGAAAAGTGAGGCGGGATGGGGTTATGGGACCGTGGAAAGCGGGCCATGCTTGTCTCATTCTCAACTGTCTTCTTGTTGTTGCATGCATGCATATGTTTCTTGTTAGATGTATCCAGATCACATTTCTTCCTTAAATGCCTCCCTATTCTTTCATCATAACTGATTCCATTTGTGTTTACTTTTCAGGATTTGAAAGAGCATGCTGCTTCAAGGTATGTACTATGTGTTAATAATTGGTGTGATAAACTATTTTAATTCTCGATTAATCTGGTAAACGACAATATATGACCATCTGTTTTAACAAGAATGATGGCAATCCAAATATGTTAATATTGTCAATGGGTTCTTAATATTTATGTCCTACACTGTCTCAGCATGACCCAAGTTATTGACACCGGAAGCTTTGGGCTGAAGTGTACCAGTTTAGGAGACAAGGGGGCTTAGTCTCATAATATACTCCCTCCGTCCCATTTTAAACTTCAAAAATTTTCATTTTTGGTGTCCTATTTTAAACTTCAAAACCTAAAAAGGAAAGTTTTTATACTTTTTTATTTGTGGGCCCCACATGTCATACTCACAACAATTACCCACTAACTATTCTCTACCCCACTTTCTCTCTCCTACCAAACTATCTACACTCACAACACATCACCTTTTTCTTAATTCTTGAACCCAAAAGTTTTTTGAAGTTTAAAATGGGACGGAGGGAGTATGTGTTTCTGTTATTTTGTTACTTTCTTTAAGTAGTTACATTGTAATTAGTATTCACTTTTGCTTTCTGTTATGTTCACTCTGTATTTCATGTGCTTTCAATTCAATCAAGGATAGTTAAGGAGTTTTTCATTTGACCTTTGTTTTTTTGGTTTAATGTTGATTGCACTATGAAGACTGAGAATTTGATTCACGAGATGTTTCTATCATCTGACAGCATACTTGTACATTATCAATCTGTTTTCCCGTTTTATGATGAACTTTTTAGACTTCAGATCTGAATTTACTTGATGGTTCATATCCCTTGCTATGTATTAAATAGATTAAGTGCAGGTTCCTCGGATGTGACATCAAGTAGCAGTTAGATTTTGTGAAACCTTTGGCCATTTATAATCCTGTTTCCTCTTTCAGAACCCTTAACCAAGAACAAGGGCATGCTCATGAAGTTCACTGTTCCAGAGAGAGAAGTAGGGCAGCTCGAAAAATAATTGAGGAGGTATGTGCAATCATTGTTCCATAGATTTAGGTGGCATCAGTATGTATGTAAATGGTTTATTTTTATTATCATTCCATAAATAATAAACGTATGTTATGCAGTATTTGATGCCATTTGTGGAGAGAGAAAGATATCAATTATCGCATAATTGTAAGCTTCATCCTGACCTTGATCTCTTTAGAGATCAAGAGGAGCACAAGGTTCACTTGGATATAAATGAATGGCGCTGTGGATACTGTAAAAAAACCTTTCGCGCAGAGAAGTTTCTTGATCAACATTTTGACAACAGGCATTACAATCTTCTGAATGTTGTATGTGAGATATGTTTACCACTTTTCATCATACAGTTATACTCTAAGCACAAGTTATGGGTGTTCATATTTTTCATACAATTTTTTCCTCAAGTTCAATTCACCTTATTTTTATAAGCCCATTGATTCTCAGTTCATCTACCAGCACTTTTTAATTTATCATATTTCTTGGAGAGAGAAACAAAAACTCATGATGTGCTGGATGATTAAGCAATACTCCATATTATAGAAACAAAAACTCATGATGTGTTAGATGAAATGTGCCGTTGCAAACTACTCACTTTGTTTTCTAAAATAGGCGTCTTGTTTGACCTGTCAATTAAGGATAAAATGGTGACAGTGACTGTGTAGAAGAAAAAAGCTTACAAAGTGGACGTTATTTTGGGGGCTCGAAAAGGAATAATTTACACGTATTTTGAACAAAGGTTGAAAGAATATTTCATGTTATTGTTCCTTAGGAAACATAAAGGCTTTATTAGTTGATCTCCTCTTCAGAAGCCCTACAAGAGTGCTGATTCCTGTTAGAGAATGATGTGGAAGTCCTGCTCCCTCTCCCCTTCTTCTATACTAGATTGCATATATAATTGTTTCACACTCACATTCATGGTGTCAAGTTTTTTTTTTGGGACTTGGGGAACCTTTCCAGTAGTTATTATTGATTTTCTGGGTACCTCTGCGTTCACTAAAATATTGTAAAGTACGCTAATTTTACAATTATGCTGTATTCAGAATGGAAGCAAGTGCTTGGCAGATTTATGTGGGGCGTTGCATTGTGACCTTGTATTAGAATCTATATATCCGAAAACCAAATGCAAACCTGCAGCTGCTGCAAGGAATCGCCACCTTTGTGAGGTTGATTTGGCTAATTGATATCTCTCATTGTTATTAAAGTATTTCATATCTCATATCAGTACTTTTTAATGCAGAGTCTTGCCGATAGTTGTTTCCCTGTTAATCAAGGTTCATCAGCAAATCGACTACATGGTACTGTTAAATGTTTGCTATAGCACAATCCCATATTCCCATGCTCTTTCTTACACTTTATAGTTACGGAATCCTTGTATGTTTTTCCTGATAGAGCTGTTTTTGCGCCAATTCTGTGATGCTCATACTTGTTCTGGAGGTGCCAAACCCTTTTCTAGGGGAGGCAAGGTAAGGCTTTGTTCTCCAGTGTAAACTTGGTCTTGGATTTATTTTGCACCTGTTATTTTTTATTGTTTTGGTTTGAGTTGATGCCTTGTGTTCCTATTTTGTGCAGAAACACACAAGCATTTTCTACTTGGCTTGTTCGATATTGATTTTGATGATGCTCCCGATCTTCTATCTAATTGTTTATTTGTACCAAAGGTGCCACATCAGTATAGTTTCTTGTTTTTGTTTCGTACACACTTCACAGTAAATTGATTGATTTTTTATTTTATTTTTATTGTGCAGCGAACTAAAGAAGGGTACCCAGGCATTTAAGCGCATTTCAAAACAGGGGAGAAAACCAAAGCCATCGTAGTTTGTAAGTTAGCTTGATCTTGGCAGAATCTGATAAAATGAACACTCAAGTGAACAAACAAACAGTTGGATTAGTGGCTGGCCCAAACTTTTCAAAACTCATGGCTGCCATAGATAGAAATCCAAATGGCTCCACTATTCATCTTCTTCCGTTTGTTTTTTGGCTCAGTTTTTTTAGATATATTTGAGTACATGAATGATCAATTTATCTCTCTTAGCCTTGATGGGGTGTAATTTGGAATCCTATCTATATATTTAAGATGTGGGTAGAGCAGACTAATTTGAATGTTTTCCCCAACTTTTTTCTTGTGAAAAGACAGAAATAAACATTGCTGTGTGATTCTAAAGTGGCCCCCACATCTTAAACAACCAATGAAACTACATATGCAACGTAGTTTCACGTTTTTTTCCCGAATAGTGCTACGTTCGTGTTAGTGACATGCTCCCTCTGACTCATAACAACTTGCACCATTTTTCGTCGACACAAGATTTAGGGGGAGAGTATATATATTCAAAATTATTGTGAGTGGAAATGGGTTGTGACTTGTGAGTATGATGATTTGAGAGTGGGACCCACAATTTAAGTATGTGCGTAAGACGAGTGGGGTAGGGCAAATAAAAAAAGAATAAAAGTTAATTTTGGGAAAGTGGAACTTACCAATGAGACACCCCCAAAAAAGAAATCATATTGGGACGGAGGGAGTATGTATTTGTCTTGTTAAAACTATTGACATTGTCCAATGAAATCTCTTATTTTCATCCGAACCCACTATATCATTGTTTAGTTGTTCTTGCAGGTCAAGTTCTTGCTGTTCTGCACACTACAGAATCATTGATGTTGAAGATCTGTTCGTATCGATCCAAGTATTTCTCCCAATGCATTCTTTGTAAATGCAGTAAATCTCACACAGGAACAGAATATAGACTGCATTAATCCCTGAAAGACTCTCAAACAGAAGATTTTGAAGCATTGCTGATAAACTTTTAAGCAGTTCCTGGCCTGGATGCCATCTTTTGGCAGTTGTAGCATTATATTCTTGTATATTAAGGATGTCAAAGAAATCCTGTTTGATCAATGGAACCTCACTCATTATAACCCCCTTGATCCTTGTTCAGTACTCCCCCGTCCCAAAATGATATTCCCGTTTCCCCTTTTTTACAGAAAGTTAGTACCATTTTGAAAATTAAGCCTTTCAAAATCACCAAATTTCCAAAGCTTATAATGTAACCTTAAAGTGTTTGAAAAGTTAAATGGGACTATGAATTAGACAGTTATAGAATTGGATGTGGCCATGAGACGGAATATATTACTGTTCCAGAAGTGGATGTGGCCATGTGTCGAGTAGTTTACACTCGTGCCGTCTCATAATAACAAGTGTTATAGTTGACTTGTCAAAACATCTAAATTGTTTATATTCAGCACTAAGACTACTTTTTAGTTAGAAATTAAAGACACTTATTTTGGGATGGAACAAAAAGGGGAAAATATAGAAATATGCCCCTGTACTTAGGTTAAGGATGCAGATATACCCTTATACAAGTTAATTGCCACATATGCCCCTGTACTTGAGAAAAATGTGTGGATATTTGGACATCGTTAATTTTCCTTCCAAATTTTAACAGAATTGCTGACTAAGCTGCTTATTTGGCATGTAAAATTTTATACGTGGAAAAAATTTGCCTGAGTGGAATTTGCTGAATGGGATGGGTTCCAAACTACGCCGTTTTGCACTTATTAGAACTAAACTACGACGTTTTAATTGAAGGGGGTAAAATGCGAAAATATTAAATGAAAATATTAAACTATCATCCAAAAAAGTATTTTACAATTGTGATGGGTTACAATTTAAAAACTTATTTACAGTTAACACCCCTCATAATTTATCCCTCATCACATTTACATTTATATGAAAAAAATGAAAAGAAAAACAATAACCCTAATTTCTACATCATCTTCTTCACACAGCCCCCAGTGGCTCCTCCACCACCGCATCATAACACACAGTCACAAATGTGAAATTCAAAAATCTCTTCACCAAGTTCAGAAGAAGTTTGTGATTTATAATCTAGATCTGAAATAAATTTGCTCAATCCAGATCCGAAAATGATCTAACCAGATCTGAATTAAAACTTTGTAATTTCTTGAATCTGGCCGGCTTCTCTCTCTCTCTCTCTCTCTCTCTCTCTCTCTCTCTCTCTCTCTCTCTCTCTAATATCGAGTGTTTCTTTCAGATTTTCTTCTTTCCATGAATCCCGTTTGTCGCCATTTGAGGAAAATTTCGATCTTTCTCCGATGACTCTGTTTGGCAAAGAGAAGAGAGAGAGAAGGGGTGGGGGAAGAGCAGTGGGGGTGGTGAGTTGGTGGGATGGACTGCTAGGAGGGGTTGATTTCTTCTTATCTATCTTAATCTGCCAATTTATTGAATTTGTGTTGAGATTATGGTGGTGTTGATTTGGTTTTGATTTTGTGTTGTTAATTTTGTAGTGATGGTGGTGTTGAATTTGGTGGCGATGGTGGATGATGGTGGTGACTTGTGAGTGGTGGGTAGGTGACGGTGGTGCTGGTGTTGGAGATGATGAGGATGATTAGGAGAATTGATATTTTTAACAGTCTTGCTAACTGAGGTCTCAAATAAAATGTCATTTCATCAATTATTTAACACATCCGTTAACTACTTAACGAGTATTGGCCTTCTAATTTAACTACCAAAACAACGTAGTTTCAAACACAACAAATTCCACTTAGGCATTTTTTTTCCACGTAGGAAAGTTTACATGCCAACTAAGACGCCTAATCAGCCATTCCGTTAAAATTTTGACGGAAAGATGACGGTGTCCAAATATCCCCACATTTTTCTCAAGTACAGTGGCATATGTGGCAATTAACTTGTATAAGGGCATATCTGCATCCTTGACCTAAGTACAGGGCATATTTCTATATTTTCCCGAACAAAAAGTAAAATGCACACTTATTATTGGGCAAAGGAAGTAGATTGATATTAATGTCAAACATAATGGATTTGCAATATACACACTCCTGGATCCAGTTTTTACATTACACTGTCAAACTATTTCTTACCTAAAACATAACTTACAAAACTGTGTTTTGCCTCTTATCATTTTCTCACAAAAGGTACTTTACCATGTAAGGGCCTTCTAGTTCATAGCCCAATTTTCTATAATAGTGGCGCGTTCCTACACCAGAAATAACAGCTATCTTTGTTGATCTATGCTCCCTACGAGCAATCCGCTCCGCCTCTTCCATAAGCAGCGTACCATAGCCCTGCAGGACAAAAAGACAGCACACGCAATCCGTAAGAAACTCCAGGAATCTTAGCCATACATGGCAGGGGCAAAAATGACAATTTTGTCTTCTATTTGAAGGGTTAATGATAAAAACATGCTAATCGACTTCTTTCCTTTAATTGACATTATTTACTTCTGTAGTTAGTGAAAACAGAGGAAATAAACACCTGATGTTGAAGCTTATCAGCATCCCTCCCATGTACTGGAACTGCAGTCCCATAAACATGGAGTTCACGTACAATTGAACATTTTCCAGTAAGTTCTGGACAAGTTGTGTTTCGACCACATCTTCTCAAGCGCAGTAATCCAACCAAAATATCCTGCATCCGTACGACATTGTTTAATAACAGGCTGTTCCCAGAAAATGAAGAAAACAAAAAAGAGTAAAGCATTGTGACTCGACTCACAGTGATTGGTTATGGGTTGCTCAATTTATCTATGCATTGTGTAGAAGGTGGAGGCAGGGGGGAAGCCAGATATTTTCGACAAGGGGGTCAATGTTGCTTTCGAGTTTTAATCTTATACTTGAGATGTCCAAATTTAGCATACAAGGGGGTCACAATAATAATTAAGTGCAAACTTTTCCTAAAATTAAGGGGGTCAAAATGTATAAATCCATCATTTTTAGTGGTAAAAAAAAAACATTCTTAATACTTGGAGGTGTTAAATTTACAATTTTACACACTTTAAAGTTGAAGGGGGTCGCATGACCCCATGTCAATGACGTGGCTTCGCCACTTGGTAGAGGGCCGTATTTCATTGATGACGTCTTATAACATAGATAAAACTTGCCAATGGACTCGGCCAAGAAAAAGAAAAGGATTGTTCGACTACCTATGCATATACTCCCTCCGTCCCGATTCTTTACAATTTTAAGGGTGAGCACGTGAATTAAGGAAAAAGTGAAAATGGTGATGTGTTGTGAGTATAGATAGTTGGTTAGGAGAGAGAAAGTGAGGTAGGGAACAATAAGTGGGTAGTTGTTGTGAGTATGACAAGTGGATCCCATTGGTTAAATAATATCAAAAAGTTTCCATTTTAGGATTTTGTAGATTAAAGTGGGACACCCAAAATGGCTTTTTTGGTAAATTAACGTGGGACGGAGGGAGTATGACAGAACTCAGAACTATTCGTCATTTAATTTGGGCGTAACTTTCACTTACCTGCCGTGTGTCTTCATAAGAAAGAAAGGTTTCCCAACCCTCATTGGCTGAGTAATCACGGCGAACAAGCTCTACTTCTTCCGGCTTTATTTTATGGTGAATGTCCTGGTCGCATAAAAGAATTGCAAGTATTACCCGCTTATTCTGAATTAAGCAGTGAATGATAAATTAAATTAAACTGAAAATATCTATTACTTGAATTCCCGCTTCACGAGTCCGAACATCACGACACTTCAAGCCAAGATCATCCATCCTAGCCAGTGCTAGCTCCCGAAGATTTCCTTTCTCGACCCCAGAAGTAACTAGGGGCATAGGAATATCCCGCTGTACTCTGTAAACACGTGTCCAAGGGGGTACCATGGCTAGGATTCGGGCTACAATGTCCACAAGCTGCTCAGGCGGGTAATTCCTATACCTGAATATGGGCACGGAAAATGATATATAATTCCCAGATTCAGAAATAGTGGTATTTTTTTGTAAGAAAAAACAAAAGAGATCAGACCTGCCAGTTTTCCAAAGCTCGTAAAGACCAGTTCCACGAATCACGAGTGTCGGATAGATTTTAAGCCCGTCAGCTCTGAATGAAGGGCTTTCAAAGAACTCCTTAAAGCTTTCCATGTCTCGCTCAACCCCAACATTTGGAAGATCAGGCATCATGTGAGCAACAACCTAAAACAAGCCCAAATCAGTTTTTTAAAAAAGAGCATGAATTACCAGGAAGGTTGCATAAAATAATGAATCTCAACGAGGCGTAACGGTGAACTAGCTTAAAAGGTTGGAACAGATCTGATGACCCATGAACACCGCATCGTTAGGATCCAAGCAAGTGAAGCCACTTTGGCCTCAAAGTTCTTTAATATATCTTCCAATATGTTAGTGAGGACTTCTTTAAGTTTCAGATGGATTATATTTATTTATTTGTTTGTTTGGGGAGTAGTGGGTACATTTAGACCTCATTCAAATGAGGCCTGCGAAACTCTGACGTGAAGTATTTAGCTGCTACAAACCTAAGCATGAGGATCTCCTATGTTCTCCCAAATCAGATAAAGTGAGTCCGTTAGAAGAAGAATATTATCACAAAAAAAAAAAAAAAAATTGTTTGAAATAAACACGAACTAGTGATAATTTGATCACCAATAGCAGCAAAAAGCACCTTGAATCCAGCATCCTTCGCCAGGCAAAAGCAATCGGCCACAGCCGCCACGGTGTGCCCTCTATTTGTGTCACGGGCAACATCCTCATAGGTGCTCTGAACTCCGATCTCTAGTCGTGTACAGCCATAGGCAAGCATCTGTCGCAGATGAGGTCCAAGACAGTAATCTGGCCTCCTGAAAGATGGATAGAGCAGAGAAAATACCATCAAACACCAGAATGCATGTCCGGATACACAATAGTAGACAGTGAAATCTGTGTAATTCAAACATCCAGGGACATCTAACTGACAGAAAGAAATTAAAGTCAATAAAAGAAAATACATGCACATAACTCCATTCCTCAATTGGGAATTCCTTCATATCTCTGGTGGTGAGAGAAATCTACAGGCATGTTAACAAAAATAAAAGAATAAAAAAATATTGATTTTTTCTGACCATGAAAAGAACAATAGCACAAAATATGTAGATGGTAAAACTTTCTCTTAAGTTGGAACTCAATCTTTCAGGATGGCAATAAGCTACCATCATCGCAAGCCGATAAATAAATTAAGGAGCAACCACAGTATCAAGGAAGAATAAATAAATAAATAAATAAATAAATAAATAATGAGAAAAAATAAATAAATCTTCTTCTCTTTTTGTGTGGGGGTGGGGGGTGGAGATGCTGAAACACGTGTAAGGGAAAATAGGCAGAAAGGTATTCTCAAAATATGACAGGAGTGCCCACATAGTCACAACTCACAACAAACAAGAGAAGATATCATGGAGGATAACTCTGCCCAGCTAATGTTTGCTTGTATTAGACATCCAATTGATAATCAAAATCATTCAATACTTGCAAACAACACTTTTAAGAGTTCCACTACAACGTTCTCTACAACTGGACTGCCATGGTATCACCAAGGTATGAGTACGAGATTTCTGTTCAAAGTGAAAACTTGGAAATGGTTACTTACGTCTCAATAGTCATCCCAATACATTTCGTTGCACTGTGTTCGGAGTATGAAACTGCTTCTTCAACATTAGCAGAAGTATGCCCTGACAAAGCGTCATGAAGATTCCTTATGAAGTAATCGCGGTATTCGGCCGGTAAAGACATGAAAGTGCCACCCATTAAGATGAATTCCACCTAGATCAAGAGCATTCAAAGAAATGACACAAGGTTTTCATCAATCATTCATGCACTTTCTTAGTAAATGATAAAACAACAGAATGAACAGAACAAGCCAAACCTTATCAACGCTATGACCTAACCGCTTCAGCTGGTCTATCCTGCTCCTAGCTTGAACATATGGGTTATATCTGGATTATGACAATACTAGTTAGCACACATCAATACTACCATTGAAAAATGCACATAATCAAAAATATCTACGAGTACTATTACTGATAAAAGAGCTTGCAGGCTCCTGTTTGCTTTGTAACACAAAAATATATACTGTTACGACAACAGCCCGAAGTGCTCATATGGAATAGGAAGTTGGCCATCAACTTTGGCCTACACACGAATTCAGCTAGCGAAACTGGTTATGGTCATGTTGTTAAATGGAAGAGCTTGACTGATTCTATATTTCAAAAGAGGCAAGTAGATTGCTATAAATAAAGGTGAATGTCGACTTTGACTATGGCAAACACAGCAATCATTCCTTTCATCCACATGTTCCAATAATTGCATGGTTATTAAAGAGACAAGTAGATTGCTATAAATAAAGGTGAATGTCGACTTTGACTATGGCAAACACAGCAATCATTCCTTTCATCCACATGTTCCAATAATTGCATGGTTATTAAAGAGAAGAGTGTCATGCCTTCACATAACAAACCATGGCTTCAAAAAACAAAGCCACAAGTTACTCATTCATGCAGCGCATAGAAAGTGAAGTCAGGACACTTTTCTTCTTTCAGAAGAAACAAATGAAGCTTTTTCCTGAAACAGGAACCTGGAAGGGAACTTCTTAACCTACAATTTTATACAATACTTGTGGTAACCAAATATACGCACATGAAGTTAACATAAACCCACCAAAATTTTGGCCGTTCTATTTGTGACTTTGTGGAAGGGGATGTAGTAGAAGTTGGTGACATATAACAGAATAACCTTAGATGTGGTAATCTCTGTTTTGATGCTTTCATTACTTGTGAAACGTCAAAAGGAAAAAAAGTAAAAGTGATCATAGATCATCTGAATATTGAATATCTCAGTCAATGGAACTCCAGTTAGAGTGTAGGATCATCCTCATTTTAGCATAAATCTCATGCATAGTATTCATAGTAGTGAATATCCTGGACAAGCAATATCTAGCTGCAGATGGCTTGCTGGATTTCTCCAACTGCGTCCTTGAAACATGAGACATATTCCCTCCTCTCCCTTGAAGACTCCACATTTATGAAGTCGAATCTTCAAAAGGTACAGAAATACCTCCGAAAGATATCATCACACCAAAGATGGTTGTTGAATCTAATTTGTTTTATTCTCGTAAATACTATAACTGCAAGCTTAATTTTGTATCAAGACACCCCCAGTTTTCAAGATCTGAATCCACTTAAGATAATCTCAAGTCCTCTGAAAATACTATGTTTCTTTGGAAAATGGAGCCTATACCAGGGTTCCCACGAATCTATCTTTTTTACTAATGAGCCTGTCTTGACGATACCACACTGGTAGTTGTTCAAAATTTACTACTCCCTCCGTCCCAAAATGATAATCCCATTTACCATTTCTGTTTGTCCCAAAAAGATTGTCCCATTTCCAAATTGATAAGTTAATATCATTGAACTTCCATTATTGCCCAACAAGGATGAAGTGGGAGAGAAAGAGAGTAGTGTCCAATGTGAACAATTGCTGGGTGAGTAATGGAATTTAACTAAACTTCATCAAGGATAGTGAAGTATATGAATATAAGTTGTTAAAATGTTTAAATTATCAAATGGGACTATCTTCATGGGACCCGGGGGTGTTAAAAACAAGTGTTAATAATGACCCTGATAGCAAGTTCTAGTTTTTCCATTCACTGATCAGTACAAAATCCATAAGCTATTCAAAAACTAATGAGTAGTTTAGTTAACAATGGCACAATAGTCCTGCTTAATTCAATGACTTTCGGAAACCTATACTCGAGCACAGATTTTTGACAGTACATAGAAACATAGCACAAAATTGGCGGGCTCTTATTGTTTTTATGTTTTTTATTTTGTACGCAAGCAGATAAATACGCTCCAAAACCTGCCACTGACCTAATTAGGTTATAATAGACCAACTAATCCAAACTAAAGTTTATAGTTAGTTCAGTAACACAAATAAGGACAATTATCAAGAAAATTCAGAGTAGAGTGAAGACGTCATACCTAGCCCTTATAGCTCTCATACTGGTGGGCTCGTATCCAGTGTAGGACTGCGTACTGTACTCGAAATCCGAATCAGGGCCGCCAGGACAGTAGACGCATATATTCCCAGTGGTGGCTATGTGCGGACACCGGTGAGGTTTTGACATGACGGCCACCACCGCAATCCCTGAGGCGGTGCGGACCGGCTTTGCTCGGAGCTTGGGGAGTAGAGCTTCGCGTTCGGAGTCAGGGAGCGCGGCAATCATTTCAACGAGTTTGGGGGCACGTGAGAGGCCGTACTTCCGGCAAGCGGCGGACTTGATGGCGTTTAGGTCGACGATCTCGCCTTTGCGGGAGAGTTCAACCATGGTATTTACAATCTCGGCTATGGCTCTGACACGGGATTCTTCCTCGGTGAGGCCGATGGATACGACACCGCCTCGGCCCGGTCGGGGCAACTTTCGCAAATCGGAGTCCACCATCGCCGTCGCCATGTTAGAGGAAGAAACAAAAGGGTTTACAACAGCAGAACACCACTAATATTGACTCCGCTCCTTTATACCGGTGACGTGGTGGTTTCAGGGATATAGTTAAATACAGGGAATCAAAAATACAGGAAAGGGCTAAAATTACCCAAATACCCCTTTATATACTTATTTTGGGCATTTTGATTTCAAATCGTTTGTTTCAAACTCTCTGTAACCTATACCGCGAAACCGACGACGCCGCACACCAGACCGCACCACCACCGACGCCGACGCGAGACCCACGACCACCACCACACGACGATGGCGAGAGTGAAAGTTCCCAAGAACGTTCCCAAGGCCGCCGCCGGTGCTTCCGCCGCTTCCATCACCGCCGCCGGATCTTCATCTAAGACCGTTCCGGTAAAAATGGTAATGTAAATTAAAATGTTATATTAACCTAATTTTACACTCATCAAATTCCCAATGTATAATTTTTTTTGTTTGATTATATCAAAGTTACTTTGTCGACTCCCCCCATGTAATTACATGTTGCATTTGATTAGTATTTAATACTTTTTTACATACATCTCAGGGTTGGATATACGAGTATTTTCCAGATTTCCGGCGAGTTTCTGACCCTCACTGGCAGCAGGGGCAGACGAGAGCCCGTAGATGGTCTCGTACTGATACAGCTGGGAGGGCATTAGACCATCTAGTGCAGTATCGCCGCACTCTTGACAGGATGCATGTTGAGAGGGTGAGTTATTCATATTAAAACTGTTTCAAATTGTTACACTCCCTCCGTTATTATGTACACTTTACCTAACAAAGTCTACTCACAGGTTCTTTGGACTCCTTATGGTACCGGAGCGGACGCGATACTGCCGGTTTCATACTTCACAGGGGTTCTACGATTTTGTGACATCAATGAGGCGTACATGCCTGAGCGTGTTAGTAGGCAGTTCGGACACCAGCAGAGGATCCCTAGACAACCCTGCCTGGTTCCCACGATATGCATTTTGGCAAAAGGTCAAAAGGGGTACCAGAAGGACCATGGTGACCACGATTATGTTTGGGACGCGTGGGTGGAGCATGGCATGGAGGAGTTCAGGCCCGTTCGCCGCTGGGGGTCACTAGTGACCACATCTTCTCTCGTGACTGATGATTATATGGAGTGGTTTGTGGCTAGGAGTCATGTTCGGATATCTAATCCGATACACGATCCCCCCGTTGACATTCCACCTCCCCCACCGCCCCCACTTGATGTTCCACCGCAGCCTGGGGTTCCAGAGGCACGAGCTATCATACTTCCATATTTGACGGATGCCAGGGTCCCCGAGGACGTCAGAGCTGGTCTTACACGGGCCCACGAGATTTTAGGAGGTTTTATTTAGGAGAGTTACTGATTATGGAGTTTTGTATTACTGATTATGGATTTTTGTATTACTTGGATTTATTTGGATTATGTATTACTGATTAGTTGGATTTATTTAGATTAAAACCCTAAAAAATACATGCCAAATTTGTAACTCAATTTCCATTTGGATTTTGAGTGATGTCATACTAATGAACAACACTTTAAATGTCATTTAGAATGTAGAAAAAAATATTTAAAAAAAAAACAAAAAAAACTAGGTATCCGTATACCATTTTCACAACATCGGGTCATATTTCCTAAAACCCTAAAAAATGGCACAAATGGCACAAATTTCTAACTCAATTTCCATTTGGAATTTGAGGAAAGTCATACTAATGAACAACACTTTAAATGTCATTTAGAATGTAGAAAAAAATTAAAAAAATAAATAAATAGGTATCCGTATACCATTTTCACAACATCGGGACATAATCCTTAAAACCTTGAAAAATGGCACAAATTTCTAACTCGATTTCCATTTGGAATTTGAGGAAAGTCATACTAATGAAAAACACTTTAAATGTCATTTAGAATGTAGAAAAAAATTAAAATAAATAAATAAATAGGTACCCGTATACCATTTTCACAATATCTGGTTTAGGGTTTAGGGTCTAGACATCCCGTGTCTACATACACGAGATGTTTCGTATTGTCACGTGTAAATACACACGACATGGTTCCTTCTATCTCGTGTTACACTACACAAGACGTTTAAATTACGTTTAAACCCTTCAAACGACGACCTGCATTATATTTAACGTTAAAACCCTACTGAAACACACCCATTCTGAACAAAAAACCCCATTATTATTCAAACAATCAATCTCTAAGTTCATAGCATGGATTCCTCACAAATATCTCCCCAACATTCTCCAAGTTCCAATGATCATAGCTTAAATTCCTCACAAAATCCCTCAACAAGTTCTTATGAGCGTATTGACCTTGATATGATAGAATTTGTTCATGATGAAGAAGGAATCTCACCAAATTCTCCTCCACATCAAAATTCTCCAAGTTTCAATGATCCAAGCTTCTATGAAGTAAGTTATTAATGTTTTCTTTTGTTTTGTATTGTGATCAAAATCAAAATTCAAATCTCATCTTGAATTAAAAATCCAATCTTGAACTAAAAATCCCATCTTGAATTAAAAATCCAATCTTGACCTACACATGAGGTTTAGTTATACAATCTTCAAATACACATGAGAATATTGGATA
Organism: Campanula takesimana; assembly: GCA_026119855.1. Taxonomy (NCBI): domain Eukaryota; kingdom Viridiplantae; phylum Streptophyta; class Magnoliopsida; order Asterales; family Campanulaceae; genus Campanula; species Campanula takesimana. The sequence goes on from JAOWBW010000012.1 coordinate 1,503,268, forward strand.
TTCAGAACTGATGGTGACATACATCCCGTGTAAGACCACACTGTTGGGTTTCGTAGTAACATGCGCAGCGGAATTTAGCATTTAAAATTTTAAGAAACCCAAACCATGGATCCGTTCATATGATTAAATCAAATACAACAAGATGAATAGAGGAATAACTAACCCTTGATGGCTATCAAATTTTCTCTTGATCTTTGGTGGAGAAACTTGAAGATTTGATCACGATCACAAAGCTTGAACACGAACTTTGAAGATGATGATTTTCACCCTCTAGCGGTATCCACACTTCGAACGAATATCAAAGGAGCTTCTTTGATCTTGGTTGCTAGACCAATATTATGAAACACACTTTCACAATACAATGAAGAACTATATGGAATTTATTTGTGAATTATTTTGTTCCTCAATCAAGGATATCTTAGAACAAAATAAATTCTCTCTCAAACTCTTTGAGACTCACAAAATCACTTGGGCATATGGTCTGGCCGAATTGGGGTTTTTATACACAATTAAGACCTATTCCAAATAGGAATCTTGTGCCAAAAACCTTCCTAAATCGAATTAGGAAATTCCCAATCGGGACACCAGGCGCCCGCCTGGAACCACCCAGGCGCCCGCCTGTTTGGGCAGAAAGTCCAGTTTATTTCTGGCTTGAACAGGCGCCCGCCTGGTTCAACCCAAGCGCCCGCTTGGTTGACCAGGAGGCCCAGATCATTCCAGAAATTCCTTGGAAGTCCTCCGATCTTAAATGCCAATATAGTCCTTTTATTTAAGATTCGTTCTATTGTGTGTGACCCTCTAGGATTATACTAAGTTGGCAATGGGCTCAAACATGATCCCATAAGATATGATTAGGTTCTAGCAAACCGTCATACCTACCCAAATAGTATAACTAGATACAAGTTCGCATTCCTTTAGAATATGTCACAATCCCTTTGTCCACGATGTCATTGAACACAAGTCATGGTCAAACAGTCAACTTGTTTTGTTCAATACTTTCTCGATTCCGAATATGTTGATAATCCAAATGACATTGATCCAATCAATTCATTTGAGTCCGGCCGAACATTTCATCAACATCATTCCTACGAGAGGCCCAAGCTTGACATCTCTCCGTAGAGGGACAAATCCATTTAGCTTATTATTCTTCCCAACGGGAATCCGATTATGCCAATCATACCCTTTATAACTACCGTGTTAAGGTAGCGTTTGAATATGTCAAACACAATGTTCATCAAGTGGAAGACTATAATAACTTCATGTCTAAGGATTCAAATGACATAACTAATATGAGATATATGTACGACATAGACCATGACATAAATCTCATACAGCGGGTCATGTCCAGTACCTTGTTCCAAACAAGTACCCATAAATCTAACATGATCATCTCATGATCATTTAGCCTTTATACTAGTGCTTAATAAGTACTAGGGACGGGGATTATTATAAGTAAACATGAACAACAATAATAATCAAAACATCTCTTTATTGATATGAAATAAATGATAACAATTACAACGTTTATTAAACGTGCCTAGGGCACCACTACCAACAATCTCCCACTTGCCCTAGGCCCAATCTCCCATGTATCTAATACCCATGGACCTAACATGACCATCATGTTTAGCTTGTGGAAGTCCCTTTGTTAGCGGGTCCGCAACATTGTCATCAGTAGGTACTCTGCATATATTTACGTCTCCCCTATCAACGATCTCTCGAATGATATGAAAACGCCTAAGTATGTGTTTGGATTTCTGATGTGCTCTTGGTTCCTTTGCTTGAGCAATAGCACCATTATTGTCGCAATAAAGGTCTATTGGGTTAGCAATACTAGGAACCACTTCAAGTTCAGTTATGAACTTCTTAATCCAAACAGCTTCCTTTGCAGCATCCGATGCAGCAATATACTCAGCTTCTGTTGTAGAATCAGCGGTTGTACTTTGCTTGGAACTCTTCCAGCTTAAAGCTCCACCATTTAACATAAACACAAAACCCGATTGCGATCGGCTATCATCTTTGTCGGTTTGGAAGCTTGCATCCGTGTAAGCATTTACAACGAGATCATCTTCCATTCCTCCATAGACCAAAAACGAGTCTTTAGTTCTTCTCAAGTACTTAAGAATCGCTTTTACAGCTATCCAATGATTTTCGCCAGGGTCGGATTGGTATCTACTTGTCATGCTCAAAGCATAAGATACATCCGGCCTTGTACAAATCATGGCATACATGATGGACCCAATTGCCGAAGCATATGGAACATCATTCATTTTCTCACGCTCATCTTTTGTCTTGGGACATTGAGTCTTGCTTAGAGAAACTCCATGTAACACTGGCAAGGTGCCTCTCTTAGAATTTTCCATACGGAATCTTCTAATGACCTTGTCAATGTATGTACTTTGGCTTAAACCAAGTAGCCTCCTTGATCTATCTCTATAGATCTTAATGCCAAGAATATATGCGGCTTCACCCATATCTTTCATTGCGAAGCACTTTCCTAACCAAGTCTTCACAGACTGTAGTGTAGGAATGTCGTTTCCAATGAGCAATATGTCATCCACATATAAAATAAGGAATAGCACTATGCTCCCACTAATCTTCTTGTATACACAAGGCTCATCTTCGTTCTTGATGAAACCAAACTCTTTGACCGATTCATCAAAACGGATATTCCAACTCCTTGAAGCTTGCTTTAATCCATAGATGGATCTCTGCAATTTGCATACCTTAGAATTTTGTTCAAAACCTTCTGGTTGTGTCATATACACATCCTCTTGTAGTTTTCCATTCAGGAAAGCGGTTTTGACGTCCATCTGCCATATTTCATAGTCATGATATGCGGCAATGGCAAGCAAAATTCTTATAGACTTGATCATTGCTACGGGTGAAAAGGTCTCATCATAGTCAATACCATGAACTTGCCTATAACCCTTCGCTACAAGCCTAGCTTTGTAAGTATGCACCTTCCCATCCATGTCAGTCTTCCTTTTGAAGACCCATTTGCATCCTATGGTTTTTACACCTTCGGGTGCATCAATCAAATTCCAAACTTGATTGTCTTGCATGGATTGCAATTCGGATTCCATGGCTCCAAGCCACTTGTCCGAATCAGGAGAAGACATCGCCTCTTGGTAGGTTGACGGTTCATCATTCTCAATGATTTCTACCTCATTACTATCCGTTACGAGAAATCCATATCTCTCGGGCTCGGATCGTAACCTACTAGATCTGCGAGTCGCTTGTGTATTCTGAACAGTTTCCACAACTCCTTGTGGTTCTTGTTCTTGTTCCACTATTGGTTCAATGTTATTTTCTGGGCCTCGAATTTCTTCAAGATTTATTTTACTCCCACTGATTTCTTTGGAGAGAAACTCTTTCTCTAGAAAGACACCAGTTCGGGCAACAAACACTTTGTTGTCCTCACGGTTGTAAAAGTAATATCCTTTAGTTTCCTTAGGATATCCCACGAAAATACATTTATCGGATTTGTGTGCTAGTTTGTCAGAGATAAGTCTCTTGACATAAACTTCGCAACCCCAAATCCTCATGAAAGATAAACTAGGTTTCTTTCCGCTCCACATCTCATATGGAGTCTTTGGAACCGATTTAGTTGGAACTTGATTTAGTGTGAAAGCAGCGGTTTCTAGGGCGTAACCCCAAAAGGATGTTGGAAGATCAACTTGACTCATCATTGATCGAACCATGTCCAACAAAGTCCGATTCCTCCTCTCGGACACACCATTCCATTGTGGTGTTCCGGGCGGAGTCAATTGTGAAACTATTCCACAATTCTTTAGATGATCATCAAATTCTTGACTTAAGTATTCACCACCTCGATCTGATCGAAGTGCCTTTATACTTTTGCCAAGTTGTTTTTCTACTTCATTTTGAAATATTCTAAATATCTCAAATGCTTCACTTTTATGTTTCATTAGGTAAACATACCCAAATCTACTATAATCATCAGTGAAGGTTATGAAGTATTGAAATCCTCCCCTAGCATTGCTACTTAATGGTCCGCATACATCGGAATGTATCAACCCCAATAAGTCGCTTGCCCTTTCACCCAACTTGGTAAAAGGTGTCTTAGTCATTTTTCCAAGAAGACACGACTCGCAAGTATCGTATGACTCTAAGTCACATGAACCCAAAAGTCCGTCCCCATGGAGTTTTGAGATACGCTTCTCATTAATATGACCAAGACGGCAATGCCACAAATAAGTATGATTTACATCATTAGGTTTAGATTTCTTATTTACATGATAGACATTATTTTCATTCTTGACATCCAAGATATAAAGGCCATTAAATGAATTAGCAATACCATAAAGCACATCATTTAAATAAATAGAAAATTTCTTATTCTCAATAAGAAACTTAAAACCTTCATTATCCAAACAAGAAATTGAAATAATATTTCTGCTTAAATCCGGAACATAATAACAATTGTTCAAAACAAGAATTAATCCGGAAGGTAAAGTGACTTCATAAGTCCCTACGGCTAATGCAGCAACTCTTGCTCCATTCCCCACACGTAGATCTACTTCACCTTCTTTAAGCAGTCTCCTATTCTTTAATCCCTGCACATTTAGACAAATGTGAGAACCACATCCGGTATCCAATACCCAAGAATCAGTGGTAGAAAGGAGAATATCTATCATATAGATACCTGAAGTCGACGCAGCCTTGCTGCTCTTCTTCTTCTTTTGCTCTTCCAAGAAAGCCTTGCAATTACGTTTCCAATGACCAATTTCTTGACAATGGAAACAGATTGCATCCTTTTGTGAATCAGGTTTTGCCTCAGAAGCCTTGGCAACCTTTGCCTTGCTTATCTTGGGTTTGACAACTTTTGCCTTACCCTTTCCTTTAGCACTAGCCTTCTTCCCATCATGAACCAAGAGCACGGGAGAACCTTTCTCCACAATTTTCATCTCTGCAGTTTTGAGCATCCCATGCAACTCAGAGAGATTCTTATCCATTCCATGCATGTTATAATTCATTACAAACTGATTATAACTTTTAGGCAATGAATTAAGAATGAGATCCGTGGCTAGCTCCAATGGGATTGGATAGCCAAGTTTCTCAAGGTGCTCTACATAACCTTTCATTTTAAGAAAGTGAGGACTCACTTGTTGCCCTTCATTCATTTTACTAGTCGTGAATGCAACAATGGTCTTGTACCTCTCTTGCCTAGCTTGCTCTTGAAACATGGTTCTCAACTCCACGCCTATCTCATAGGCTTCCAAATGTTCCAAACTTTGTTGGAGTTTTGAACACATAGCAGCAAGCATGAGACAACTTACATCTCTAGAATCATTACGATGTTTCTTGTAATTGTCTCTTTCTACCCTAGGGGCAGTAGGCGGTGGTTCAGCGGGGAGAGGCCCATCGAGAATGTACAACTTATCTTCTTGCCTAAGAACAATTCTTATGCTTCGGATCCAATCCATAAAGTTTGTACCATTCTCTCCGAGCTTATCCTTCTCAAGGATCGATCGCAACGACATTGAGTGAGTGTTATTAGTCATTATCTACAAATATGCAAAATTTCCAAAATTTAATAAGTACCGATTTTCATTAAAGAGATAAACAATGTATTAAACAAAATACTCCCACTAAATTATATAACCTTCATATACATCCAATGTATAATATAATTTAAATGGGTTAAGATCCAACTTTAATTTAATTTCAAGTCCGCTAAGGCGGATTACACAAAATCAAATTAATTAGGTAGACAACTCTTGTCAATCATATCTCATATGACTCTTAGTTCCTTTTATGAGATTCTTTAAGAAATCTAATTTCAAAAAGCATGTTAAACCTCATCCTTGCCTAGGCCCAAAACTGTTTTGACGCCCAATTAAGTCTAACCATTTTAAACGCATAGTTAATGTGTCCCGCTAGGGCGTGCCCACATCATCTATCTTGCTCATACATAAATAAATTTAATGCACCTCGCTAGGGCGAATCTACATTAAAATCACTCATGTACTAACAAGTGTTTTAATCATGGCATGGCAATAAAAGACTTAAAACTTTCTTTGAAGGTTCATCACATATAGCATATAACACATTTATGAGCACATAATATAAACATGTTACACATCAAGTTTAGCCACTAAATTAATCTCCATTAATTTAAGCATGATATTTATGTGTCATTAGTTTCTCTATAATTATGAGGATGAGACTATTTCAACTTTGGTCATTATCTCCAAATCAAGACAACAAGAAGTGCGGTCGAACTAAGCCATTAGGCAACCACAATCCCGCACTAATTCAAGAAACCAAGAAAGTAGTCCATGTGGCCGAAACTAAGCAATAGATGGTCTCGATGAACGTAGGCCAACTGCATTCACAATTCCACATGGATCTCCAATCATTGAATCAAGAACTTTGTTTCTCAATTTTAGCAATTATGAACTCTTCATAATTCTAACTTCGTTTTATCTTTGAAACTTTGATTGCGATCAATTTTGGGAAACACAATCTCGATGAACGCAGATTAGCCATCCAAAACTTGAACCAATCTAGGAATCACAAGACTAAAACAAATAGGAAAATCAAACCCCAAAATCCACACACAAACCAACTACCCAAAACCCATTCCAGATCAGCAAGTCTGAAGTGGTCTTGTTATTGGTTTTGTTGGATTTATCGAAAAATTCCAGATTCAGATTTTGAACAAAATCAGAACATTCTGGCCTAGCGAGCGCGCGCCTGGTCCAGCACGGGCGGGCGCCTGAAACGCGCGCGCGCCTGGTCCATAGCGGGCGGGCGCCTGAATGGTCAGAATGGTATGGAATTTTCAAGTTCGAAAATTTTGTCTCAAAATTATTTTTCCCCGATTATTAAAACTTTGATCCAATCAAAAATCAATAATCGAAATAATTCAGAATCCATCATAATTTTTATTGCGATTGAATCGTGCGATTAATGTTGAAAAACAATAAACCACATAAAATCACAAAGCACATAAACATCATATAATCCAATATTCATATCATGCTTGGCACATAAACAATTTATACACACACAACATGATCCAAGTATTGAATTAATCAACATGAACGGGGCTCTGATACCACTGTTGGGTTTCGTAGTAACATGCGCAGCGGAATTTAGCATTTAAAATTTTAAGAAACCCAAACCATGGATCCGTTCATATGATTAAATCAAATACAACAAGATGAATAGAGGAATAACTAACCCTTGATGGCTATCAAATTTTCTCTTGATCTTTGGTGGAGAAACTTGAAGACTTGATCACGATCACAAAGCTTGAACACGAACTTTGAAGATGATGATTTTCACCCTCTAGCGGTATCCACACTTCGAACGAATATCAAAGGAGCTTCTTTGATCTTGGTTGCTAGACCAATATTATGAAACACACTTTCACAATACAATGAAGAACTATATGGAATTTATTTGTGAATTATTTTGTTCCTCAATCAAGGATATCTTAGAACAAAATAAATTCTCTCTCAAACTCTTTGAGACTCACAAAATCACTTGGGCATATGGTCTGGCCGAATTGGGTTTTTTATACACAATTAAGACCTATTCCAAATAGGAATCTTGTGCCAAAAACCTTCCTAAATCGAATTAGGAAATTCCCAATCGGGACACCAGGCGCCCGCCTGGAACCACCCAGGCGCCCGCCTGTTTGGGCAGAAAGTCCAGTTTATTTCTGGCTTGAACAGGCGCCCGCCTGGTTCAACCCAAGCGCCCGCTTGGTTGACCAGGAGGCCCAGATCATTCCAGAAATTCCTTGGAAGTCCTCCGATCTTAAATGCCAATATAGTCCTTTTATTTAAGATTCGTTCTATTGTGTGTGACCCTCTAGGATTATACTAAGTTGGCAATGGGCTCAAACATGATCCCATAAGATATGATTAGGTTCTAGCAAACCGTCATACCTACCCAAATAGTATAACTAGATACAAGTTCGCATTCCTTTAGAATATGTCACAATCCCTTTGTCCACGATGTCATTGAACACAAGTCATGGTCAAACAGTCAACTTGTTTTGTTCAATACTTTCTCGATTCCGAATATGTTGATAATCCAAATGACATTGATCCAATCAATTCATTTGAGTCCGGCCGAACATTTCATCAACATCATTCCTACGAGAGGCCCAAGCTTGACATCTCTCCGTAGAGGGACAAATCCATTTAGCTTATTATTCTTCCCAACGGGAATCCGATTATGCCAATCATACCCTTTATAACTACCGTGTTAAGGTAGCGTTTGAATATGTCAAACACAATGTTCATCAAGTGGAAGACTATAATAACTTCATGTCTAAGGATTCAAATGACATAACTAATATGAGATATATGTACGACATAGACCATGACATAAATCTCATACAGCGGGTCATGTCCAGTACCTTGTTCCAAACAAGTACCCATAAATCTAACATGATCATCTCATGATCATTTAGCCTTTATACCAGTGCTTAATAAGTACTAGGGACGGGGATTATTATAAGTAAACATGAACAACAATAATAATCAAAACATCTCTTTATTGATATGAAATAAATGATAACAATTACAACGTTTATTAAACGTGCCTAGGGCACCACTACCAACACACACGAGATGTATGTCGTGTAGGTTTACACGAAATATAAACATCACGTACTGAAACTGAAGGTTCTGTGATTTGCAGGGTCCGTTTCCGGATATCAGTGATGAATTCACGACATCAGAATTATTTCCAGATAGGGATGCACTTCTTGCACATGTACGAGAAATCGCGAGGCGTCGAAATATTCACCTTATTATAGACTACTCGAAGAGGAGAAGTGGAAATAAACTAGCTTATGCGATGATAATATGTCATTTTGGTGGACATCACAGGCCCGGAAGATCAAAGAACATTAGGAAGAGTAGTAGCAAGAAGAAAGAGTGCACTTTTAAAATACATGCCAAAGAAAGGAGGGAGGATGGGTTATGGGGATATGTTGTAAGGAACGGTGTACATAATCATTGCTTTCCTTTGTATTCGGAAGGTTTTCCTCTCGGGAAATTGACACGTGGAGAATATGACGCTGTGTGTAGCGCAAGTGAATGTTCATTGCGTCCAAATGACATAGTATCAATGTTAAAGATGAACGATAAGAAGAACGTGAGCACTCCGATGCACGTCCGCAATGCCATCACAAAATATAGAGAAGAAGAACGAAAAGGGAGGACCCCGCTACAACAATTCCTTAAGTTACTCGACGATCATGAATATATATACTACACGAGGGAAGACGCTGAGAGTGGCATGGTCAGCGACATATTATTCTCTCACCCAGTATCAATAAAGTTGCTAAACTGTTTTCCATATGTTGTACAAGGTGACTGCACTTACAACACCAACTGCTATGGACTGTACTTCTTGCAGTTTGTAAGATTTACTTCCACCGGGCATAATTTCACAATAGCGTGTGCGTTCCTCAAGTATCAGAGTGCGGATGATTACATATGGGCATTGGATAATTTGCACAGTCTGTTTACACCTCCCCGGTTGCCAACAGTTTTTGTCACTGATCGTGAATTGGGTTTCATCAGCGCTCTCCGTCCAGTTTTTCCCGACACCGCACACTTCTTGTGTCGGAGGCATATCGAAGTCAATGTGAGAAAGCATGGCTTGAGTCATACAGGTAGCGAGGATTTGGCAGAATCATTCATGAGGGGTTTCAATTATGCAATCTCAGCCGCTACATCCGACGAATGGGACGAACGTTGGCAAGGGCTTTGTGACCGTTTCAGATCTTATCCTCTATTATTGGTGTTGGGTTTCCAAGTAACATGCGCAGCGGAATTTAACATTTAAAATTTTGAAACCCAAAGCCATGGATCCGTTCATATGATTAAATCAAATACAACATAATGAATAAAGGAAAAACTAACCCTTGATGGCTATCAAATTTCTCTTGGTCTTTGGTGGAGATTTGAAGACTTGATCACGATCACAAAGCTTGAACACGAACTTTGAAGATGATGATTTTCACCCTCTAGCGGTATCCACACTTCGAACGAATATCAAAGGAACTTCTTTGATCTTGGTTGCTAGACCAAATTGTGAAACACGTTTTCACAATGAATTTGAACTATATGGAATTTTCTCTCTTGTGTATTATTTTGTTCTTTGACCAAGGATGTCTTAGAACAAAGTAAAACCTCTCTCAAACTTTTGGAGACTCACAAAAGGCTATTACTGAAGTTCTGGCCGAACTCATCCTTGCTGCTCTTCTTCTTCTTTTGCTCTTCCAAGAAAGCCTTGCAATTACGTTTCCAATGACCAATTTCTTGACAATGAAAACAGATTGCATCCTTTTGTGAATCGGGTTTTGCCTCAGAAGCCTTGGCAACCTTTGCCTTGCTTATTTTGGGTTTGACAACTTTCTTACCCTTTCCTTTGGCATTAGCCTTCTTCCCATCATGAACCAAGAGCACGGGAGAACCTTTCTCCACAATTTTCATCTCTGCAGTTTTGAGCATCCCATGCAACTCAGAGAGATTCTTATCCATTCCATGCATGTTATAATTCATTACAAACTGATTATAACTTTTAGGCAATGAATTAAGAATGAGATCCGTGGCTAGCTCTAATGGGATTGGATAGCCAAGTTTCTCAAGGTGCTCTACATAACCTTTCATTTTAAGAAAGTGAGGACTCACTTGTTGCCCTTCATTCATTTTACAAGTAGTGAATGCAATAATGGTCTTGTACCTCTCTTGCCTAGCTTGCTCTTGAAACATGGTTCTTAACTCCACGCCTATCTCATAGGCTTCCAAATGTTCCAAACTTTGTTGGAGTTTTGAACACATAGCAGCAAGCATGAGACAACTTACATCTCTAGAATCATTACGATGTTTCTTGTAATTGTCTCTTTCTACCCTAGGGGCAGTAGGCGGTGGTTCAGCAGGGAGAGGCCCATCGAGAATGTACAACTTATCTTCTTGCCTAAGAACGATTCTTATGCTACGGATCCAATCCATAAAGTTAGTACCATTCTTTTCGAGCTTATCCTTCTCAAGGATCGGTCGCAACGACATTGATTGAGTGTTATTAGTCATTATCTACAAATATGCAAAAATTTTCAAAATTTAATAAGTACCGGTTTTTTATTAAAGAGATAAATAATGTATTTTCAAACAAAATACTCCCACTAAATTATATAACCTTCATATACATCCAATGTATAATATAATTTAATTGGGCTAAGATCCAACTTTAATTTAACTTTTGAGTCCACGGAGGCGGACCGCTCAAAAAATAAATTAATTAGGTAGACAATCATGTCAATCATATCCCATATGATTCTTAGATCCTTTTTATGAGATTCTTTGAGAAATCCAATTTCAAAAAAAAAAACATGTTTAATCTCATCTTTTGCCTAGGCCCAAAACTGTTTTGACGCCTAATTAAGTCCAACCATTTCAAACGTATAGGAACCATTCAATTTAATGCACCCTGCGGAGGCAAGCCCACATTAAATTAATGAACCTCATCTTGCTCATACATGAATAAGATTAATGCACCTCGCGGAGGCGAACCCACATCAAGGTTACCCATGCATAAACAAGTGTTTTAATCATGGCATGGCAAAGAAGGACTTAAAACTTTATTTGAAGGTTCGTCACATATATCATATAACACATTTATGAGCACATAATATAAACATGTTACACATCAAGTTTAGCCACTAAATTAATCTCCATTATTTTAAGCATGATATTTATGTGTCATTAGTTTCTCTATAATTATGAGGATGAGACTTTTTCAACTTTCGTTATTATCTCCAAATCAAGACAACAAGAAGAATAAAGGAAAAACTAACCCTTGATGGCTATCAAATTTCTCTTGGTCTTTGGTGGAGATTTGAAGACTTGATCACGATCACAAAGCTTGAACACGAACTTTGAAGATGATGATTTTCACCCTCTAGCGGTATCCACACTTTGAACGAATATCAAAGGAACTTCTTTGATCTTGGTTGCTAGACCAAATTGTGAAACACGTTTTCACAATGAATTTGAACTATATGGAATTTTCTCTCTTGTGTATTATTTTGTTCTTTGACCAAGGATGTCTTAGAACAAAGTAAAACCTCTCTCAAACTTTTGGAGACTCACAAAAGGCTATTACTGAAGTTCTGGCCGAACTCATCCTTGCTGCTCTTCTTCTTCTTTTGCTCTTCCAAGAAAGCCTTGCAATTACGTTTCCAATGACCAATTTCTTGACAATGGAAACAGATTGCATCCTTTTGTGAATCGGGTTTTGCCTCAGAAGCCTTGGCAACCTTTGCCTTGCTTATTTTGGGTTTGACAACTTTCTTACCCTTTCCTTTGGCATTAGCCTTCTTCCCATCATGAACCAAGAGCACGGGAAAACCTTTCTCCACAATTTTCATCTCTGCAGTTTTGAGCATCCCATGCAACTCAGAGAGATTCTTATCCATTCCATGCATGTTATAATTCATTACAAACTGATTATAACTTTTAGGCAATGAATTAAGAATGAGATCCGTGGCTAGCTCTAATGGGATTGGATAGCCAAGTTTCTCAAGGTGCTCTACATAACCTTTCATTTTAAGAAAGTGAGGACTCACTTGTTGCCCTTCATTCATTTTACAAGTAGTGAATGCAATAATGGTCTTGTACCTCTCTTGCCTAGCTTGCTCTTGAAACATGGTTCTTAACTCCACGCCTATCTCATAGGCTTCCAAATGTTCCAAACTTTGTTGGAGTTTTGAACACATAGCAGCAAGCATGAGACAACTTACATCTCTAGAATCATTACGATGTTTCTTGTAATTGTCTCTTTCTACCCTAGGGGCAGTAGGCGGTGGTTCAGCAGGGAGAGGCCCATCGAGAATGTACAACTTATCTTCTTGCCTAAGAACGATTCTTATGCTACGGATCCAATCCATAAAGTTAGTACCATTCTTTTCGAGCTTATCCTTCTCAAGGATCGGTCGCAACGACATTGATTGAGTGTTATTAGTCATTATCTACAAATATGCAAAAATTTCCAAAATTTAATAAGTACCAGTTTTTTATTAAAGAGATAAATAATGTATTTTCAAACAAAATACTCCCACTAAATTATATAACCTTCATATACATCCAATGTATAATATAATTTAATTGGGCTAAGATCCAACTTTAATTTAACTTTTGAGTCCACGGAGGCGGACCGCTCAAAAAATAAATTAATTAGGTAGACAATCATGTCAATCATATCCCATATGATTCTTAGATCCTTTTTATGAGATTCTTTGAGAAATCCAATTTCAAAAAAAAAAACATGTTTAATCTCATCTTTTGCCTAGGCCCAAAACTGTTTTGACGCCTAATTAAGTCCAACCATTTCAAACGTATAGGAACCATTCAATTTAATGCACCCTGCGGAGGCAAGCCCACATTAAATTAATGAACCTCATCTTGCTCATACATGAATAAGATTAATGCACCTCGCGGAGGCGAACCCACATCAAGGTTACCCATGCATAAACAAGTGTTTTAATCATGGCATGGCAAAGAAGGACTTAAAACTTTATTTGAAGGTTCGTCACATATATCATATAACACATTTATGAGCACATAATATAAACATGTTACACATCAAGTTTAGCCACTAAATTAATCTCCATTAATTTAAGCATGATATTTATGTGTCATTAGTTTCTCTATAATTATGAGGATGAGACTTTTTCAACTTTCGTTATTATCTCCAAATCAAGACAACAAGAAGAATAAAGGAAAAACTAACCCTTGATGGCTATCAAATTTCTCTTGGTCTTTGGTGGAGATTTGAAGACTTGATCACGATCACAAAGCTTGAACACGAACTTTGAAGATGATGATTTTCACCCTCTAGCGGTATCCACACTTTGAACGAATATCAAAGGAACTTCTTTGATCTTGGTTGCTAGACCAAATTGTGAAACACGTTTTCACAATGAATTTGAACTATATGGAATTTTCTCTCTTGTGTATTATTTTGTTCTTTGACCAAGGATGTCTTAGAACAAAGTAAAACCTCTCTCAAACTTTTGGAGACTCACAAAAGGCTATTACTGAAGTTCTGGCCGAACTCATCCTTTTATACACAAGCAAGACCTATTCCAAATAGGAATCTTGTGTCAAAAGATATTCCAAATCGAATTAGGAAAGTGCCAGCCGACAGTACTGTGCGGCCGCCCAGAATACACTGTGCGGTCGCACATTTATCTGAAACAAACTGGTACAAATCTGAGCTAAGTGTGCGGCCGCCCAGTCCACACTGTGCGGTCGCCCACTTCCCCAGAATGTCTAGAATTTCCAAAATTCCAATTTAGTCCTTTTAAAGATTTGTTCTATTGTGTGTGACCCTCTAGGATTATACTAAGTTGGCAATGGGTTCAAACATGAAACCATAAGATATGATTAGGTTCTAGCAAACCGTCATACCTACCCAAATAGTATAACTAGATACAAGTTCGCATTCCTTTAGAATATGTCATAATCCCTTTGTCCACGATGTCATTGAACACAAGTCATGGTCAAACAGTCAACTTGTTTTGTTCAATACTTTCTCGATTCCGAATATGTTGATAATTCAAATGCTATTGATCCAATCAATCCATTTGAGTCCGGCCGAACATTTCATCAACATCATTCCTTCGAGGGGCCCAAGCTTGTCATCTCTCCGTGGAGGGACAAATCCATTTAGCTTATTATTCTTCCCAACGGGAATCCGATTATGCCAATCATACCCTTTATAACTACCGTGTTAAGGTAGCGTTTGAATATGTCAAACACAATGTTCATCAAGTGGAAGACTATAATAACTTCATGTCTAAGGATTCAAATGACATAACTAATATGAGATATATGTTCGACATAGACCATGACATAAATCTCATACAGCGGGTCATGTCCAGTACCTTGTTCCAAACAAGTACCCATAAATCTAACATGATCATCCCATGATCATTTAGCCTTTATACTAGTGCTTAATAAGTACTAGGGACGGAGATTATTATAAGTAAACATGAACAACAATAATAATCAAAACATCTCTTTATTGATATGAAATAAATGATAACAATTACAACGTTTATTAAACGTGCTTAGGGCACCACTGCCAACAATCTCCCACTTGCCCTAGGCCCAATCTCCCATGTATCTAATACCCATGGACCTAACATGACCATCATGTTTAGCTTGTGGAAGTCCCTTTGTTAGCGGGTCCGCAACATTGTCATCAGTAGGTACTCTGCATATATTTACGTCTCCCCTATCAACGATCTCTCGAATGATATGAAAACGCCTAAGTATGTGTTTGGATTTCTGATGTGCTCTTGGTTCCTTTGCTTGAGCAATAGCACCATTATTATCGCAATAAAGGTCTATTGGATTAGCAATACTAGGGACCACTTCAAGTTCAGTTATGAACTTCTTAATCCAAACAGCTTCCTTTGCAGCATCCGATGCAGCAATATACTCAGCTTCTGTTGTAGAATCAGCGGTTGTACTTTGCTTGGAACTCTTCCAGCTTACAGCTCCACCATTTAACATAAACACAAAACCCGATTGCGATCGGCTATCATCTTTGTCGGTTTGGAAGCTTGCATCCTTGTAAGCATTTACAACGAGATCATCTTCCATTCCTCCATAGACCAAAAACGAGTCTTTAGTTCTTCTCAAGTACTTAAGAATCGCTTTTACAGCTATCCAGTGATTTTCGCCAGGGTCGGATTGGTATCTACTTGTCATGCTCAAAGCATAAGATACATCCGACCTTGTACAAATCATGGCATACATGATGGACCCAATTGCCGAAGCATATGGAACATCATTCATTTTCTCACGCTCATCGTTTGTCTTAGGACATTGAGTCTTGCTTAGAGAAACTCCATGTAACACGGGCAAGGTTCCTCTCTTAGAATTTTCCATACGGAATCTTATAATGACCTTGTCAATGTATGTACTTTGGCTTAAACCAAGTAGCCTCCTTGATCTATCTCTATAGATCTTAATGCCAAGTATATATGCGGCTTCACCCATATCTTTCATTGCGAAGCACTTTCCTAACCAAGTCTTCACAGACTGAAGTGTAGGAATGTCGTTTCCAATGAGCAATATGTCATCCACGTATAAAATAAGGAATAGCACTATGCTCCCACTAATCTTCTTGTATACACAAGGCTCATCTTCGTTCTTGATGAAACCAAACTCTTTGACCGATTCATCAAAACGGAGATTCCAACTCCTAGAAGCTTGCTTCAATCCATAGATGGATCTCTGCAACTTGCATACCTTAGAATCTTGTTCAAAACCTTCTGGTTATGTCATATACACATCCTCTTGGAGTTTTCCATTCAGGAAAGCGGTTTTGACGTCCATCTGCCATATTTCATAGTCATGATATGCGGCAATGGCAAGCAAAATTCTTATAGACTTGATCATTGCTACGGGTGAAAAGGTCTCATCATAGTCAATACCATGAACTTGCCTATAACCTTTCGCTACAAGTCTAGCTTTGTAAGTATGCACCTTCCCATCCATGTCAGTCTTCTTCTTGAAGACCCATTTGCATCCTATGGTTTTTACACCTTCGGGTGCATCAATCAAATTCCAAACTTGATTGTCTTGCATGGATTGCAATTCGGATTCCATGGCTCCAAGCCACTTATCCGAATCAGGAGAAGACATCGCCTCTTGGTAGGTTGACGGTTCATCATTCTCAATGATTTCTATGTGATTACTATCCGTTACGAGAAATCCATATCTCTCGGGCTCGGATCGTAACCTACTAGATCTGCGAGTTACTTGTGTATTTTGAACACGTTCCACAACTCCTTGTGGTTCTTGTTCTTGTTCAACTATTGGTTCAATGTTATTTTCTGGGTCTTGAATTCTTCAAGATTTATTTTACTCCCACTGATTTCTTTGGAGAGAAACTCTTTCTCTAGAAAGACACCAGTTCGGGCAACAAACACTTTGTTGTCATCGCGGTTGTAAAAGTAATATCCTCTAGTTTCCTTAGGATATCCCACGAAAATACATTTATCAGATTTGTGTGCAAGTTTGTCTGAGACAAGTCTTTTGACAAAAGCTTCACAACCCCAAATCTTCATGAAAGATAGACAAGGCTTCTTTCCGCTCCACATCTCATATGGAGTCTTTTGAACCGATTTAGTTGGAACACGATGTAGTGTGAAAGCAACGGTTTCTAGGGCGTAACCCCAAAAGGATATTGGAAGATCAACTTGACTCATCATTGATCTAACCATGTCTAACAAATTCTGATTCCTCCTCTCGGATACACCATTCCATTGTGGTGTTCCAGGTGGAGTCAATTGTGAAACTATTCCACAATTCTTTAGATGGTCATCAAATTCTTGACTTAAGTATTCTCCACCTCGATCTGATCGAAGTGCTTTTATACTTTTGCCAAGTTGTTTTTCTACTTCATTTTGAAATATTCTAAATATCTCAAATGCTTCACTTTTATGTTTCATTAGGTAAACATACCCAAATCTGCTATAATCATCAGTGAAGGTTATGAAGTATTGAAATCCTCCCCTAGCATTGCTACTTAATGGTCCGCATACATCGGAATGCATCAACCCCAATAAGTCGCTTGCCCTTTCACCCAACTTGGTAAAAGGTGTCTTAGTCATTTTTCCAAGAAGACACGACTCACAAGTATCATATGACTCGAGGTCACATGAACCTAAAAGTCCGTCCCCATGGAGTTTTGAGATACGCTTCTCATTAATATGACCAAGACGGCAATGCCATAAATAGGTATGATTTACATCATTAGGTTTAGATTTCTTATTTACATGATAGACATTGTCACTATTTTCATTCTTGACATCCAAGATATAAAGGCCATTAAATGAATTAGCAATACCATAAAGCACATCATTTAAATAAATAGAAAATTTCTTATTCTCAATAAGAAATTTAAAACCTTCATTATCCAAACAAGAAATTGAAATAATATTTCTGCTTAAATCCGGAACATAATAACAATTGTTCAAAACAAGAATTAATCCGGAAGGTAAAGTGACTTCATAAGTCCCTACGGCTAATGCAGCAACTCTTGCTCCATTCCCCACACGTAGATCTACTTCACCTTCTTTAAGCAGTCTCCTATTCTTTAGTCCCTGCACATTTAGACAAATGTGAGAACCACATCCGGTATCCAATAGCCAAGAATCAGTGGTAGAAAGGAGAATATCTATCATATAGATACCTGAAGTCGACGCAGACTTGCTGCTCTTCTTCTTCTTTTGCTCTTCCAAGAAAGCCTTGCAATTACGTTTCCAATGACCAATTTCTTGACAATGAAAACAGATTGCATCCTTTTGTGAATCGGGTTTTGCCTCAGAAGCCTTGGCAACCTTTGCCTTGCTTATTTTGGGTTTGACAACTTTCTTACCCTTTCCTTTGGCATTAGCCTTCTTCCCATCATGAACCAAGAGCACGGGAGAACCTTTCTCCACAATTTTCATCTCTGCAGTTTTGAGCATCCCATGCAACTCAGAGAGATTCTTATCCATTCCATGCATGTTATAATTCATTACAAACTGATTATAACTTTTAGGCAATGAATTAAGAATGAGATCCGTGGCTAGCTCCAATGGGATTGGATAGCCAAGTTTCTCAAGGTGCTCTACATAACCTTTCATTTTAAGAAAGTGAGGACTCACTTGTTGCCCTTCATTCATTTTACAAGTAGTGAATGCAACAATGGTCTTGTACCTCTCTTGCCTAGCTTGCTCTTGAAACATGGTTCTTAACTCCACGCCTATCTCATAGGCTTCCAAATGTTCCAAACTTTGTTGGAGTTTTGAACACATAGCAGCAAGCATGAGACAACTTACATCTCTAGAATCATTACGATGTTTTTTGTAATTGTCTCTTTCTACCCTAGGGGCAGTAGGCGGTGGTTCAGCAGGGAGAGGCCCATCGAGAATGTACAACTTATCTTCTTGCATAAGAACGATTCTTATGCTACGGATCCAATCCATAAAGTTAGTACCATTCTCTTCGAGCTTATCCTTCTCAATGATCGATCGCAACGACATTGATTGAGTGTTATTAGTCATTATCTACAAATATGCAAAAATTTCCAAAATTTAATAAGTACCGGTTTTTTATTAAAGAGATAAATAATGTATTTTCAAACAAAATACTCCCACTAAATTATATAACATTCATATACATCCAATGTATAATATAATTTAATTGGGCTAAGATCCAACTTTAATTTAACTTTTGAGTCCACGGAGGCGGACCGCTCAAAAAATAAATTAATTAGGTAGACAATCATGTCAATCATATCCCATATGATTCTTAGATCCTTTTTATGAAATTCTTTGAGAAAATCCAATTTCAAAAAAAAAACATGTTTAATCTCATCTTTTGCCTAGGCCCAAAACTGTTTTGACGCCTAATTAAGTCCAACCATTTCAAACGTATAGGAACCATTCAATTTAATGCACCTTGCGGAGGCAAGCCCACATTAAATTAATGAACCTCATCTTGCTCATACATGAATAAGATTAATGCACCCCGCGGAGGCGAACCCACATCAAGGTTACCCATGCATAAACAAGTGTTTTAATCATGGCATGGCAAAGAAGGACTTAAAACTTTATTTGAAGGTTCGTCACATATATCATATAACACATTTATGAGCACATAATATAAACATGTTACACATCAAGTTTAGCCACTAAATTAATCTCCATTAATTTAAGCATGATATTTATGTGTCATTAGTTTCTCTATAATTATGAGGATGAGACTTTTTCAACTTTCGTTATTATCTCCAAATCAAGACAACAAGAAGAATAAAGGAAAAACTAACCCTTGATGGCTATCAAATTTCTCTTGGTCTTTGGTGGAGATTTGAAGACTTGATCACGATCACAAAGCTTGAACACGAATTTTGAAGATGATGATTTTCACCCTCTAGCGGTATCCACACTTTGAACGAATATCAAAGGAACTTCTTTGATCTTGGTTGCTAGACCAAATTGTGAAACACGTTTTCACAATGAATTTGAACTATATGGAATTTTCTCTCTTGTGTATTATTTTGTTCTTTGACCAAGGATGTCTTAGAACAAAGTAAAACCTCTCTCAAACTTTTGGAGACTCACAAAAGGCTATTACTGAAGTTCTGGCCGAACTCATCCTTGCTGCTCTTCTTCTTCTTTTGCTCTTCCAAGAAAGCCTTGCAATTACGTTTCCAATGACCAATTTCTTGACAATGGAAACAGATTGCATCCTTTTGTGAATCGGGTTTTGCCTCAGAAGCCTTGGCAACCTTTGCCTTGCTTATTTTGGGTTTGACAACTTTCTTACCCTTTCCTTTGGCATTAGCCTTCTTCCCATCATGAACCAAGAGCACGGGAGAACCTTTCTCCACAATTTTCATCTCTGCAGTTTTGAGCATCCCATGCAACTCAGAGAGATTCTTATCCATTCCATGCATGTTATAATTCATTACAAACTGATTATAACTTTTAGGCAATGAATTAAGAATGAGATCCGTGGCTAGCTCTAATGGGATTGGATAGCCAAGTTTCTCAAGGTGCTCTACATAACCTTTCATTTTAAGAAAGTGAGGACTCACTTGTTGCCCTTCATTCATTTTACAAGTAGTGAATGCAATAATGGTCTTGTACCTCTCTTGCCTAGCTTGCTCTTGAAACATGGTTCTTAACTCCACGCCTATCTCATAGGCTTCCAAATGTTCCAAACTTTGTTGGAGTTTTGAACACATAGCAGCAAGCATGAGACAACTTACATCTCTAGAATCATTACGATGTTTCTTGTAATTGTCTCTTTCTACCCTAGGGGCAGTAGGCGGTGGTTCAGCAGGGAGAGGCCCATCGAGAATGTACAACTTATCTTCTTGCCTAAGAACGATTCTTATGCTACGGATCCAATCCATAAAGTTAGTACCATTCTTTTCGAGCTTATCCTTCTCAAGGATCGGTCGCAACGACATTGATTGAGTGTTATTAGTCATTATCTACAAATATGCAAAAATTTCCAAAATTTAATAAGTACCAGTTTTTTATTAAAGAGATAAATAATGTATTTTCAAACAAAATACTCTCACTAAATTATATAACCTTCATATACATCCAATGTATAATATAATTTAATTGGGCTAAGATCCAACTTTAATTTAACTTTTGAGTCCACGGAGGCGGACCGCTCAAAAAATAAATTAATTAGGTAGACAATCATGTCAATCATATCCCATATGATTCTTAGATCCTTTTTATGAGATTCTTTGAGAAATCCAATTTCAAAAAAAAAAAACATGTTTAATCTCATCTTTTGCCTAGGCCCAAAACTGTTTTGACGCCTAATTAAGTCCAACCATTTCAAACGTATAGGAACCATTCAATTTAATGCACCCTGCGGAGGCAAGCCCACATTAAATTAATGAACCTCATCTTGCTCATACATGAATAAGATTAATGCACCTCGCGGAGGCGAACCCACATCAAGGTTACCCATGCATAAACAAGTGTTTTAATCATGGCATGGCAAAGAAGGACTTAAAACTTTATTTGAAGGTTCGTCACATATATCATATAACACATTTATGAGCACATAATATAAACATGTTACACATCAAGTTTAGCCACTAAATTAATCTCCATTAATTTAAGCATGATATTTATGTGTCATTAGTTTCTCTATAATTATGAGGATGAGACTTTTTCAACTTTCGTTATTATCTCCAAATCAAGACAACAAGAAGAATAAAGGAAAAACTAACCCTTGATGGCTATCAAATTTCTCTTGGTCTTTGGTGGAGATTTGAAGACTTGATCACGATCACAAAGCTTGAACACGAACTTTGAAGATGATGATTTTCACCCTCTAGCGGTATCCACACTTTGAACGAATATCAAAGGAACTTCTTTGATCTTGGTTGCTAGACCAAATTGTGAAACACGTTTTCACAATGAATTTGAACTATATGGAATTTTCTCTCTTGTGTATTATTTTGTTCTTTGACCAAGGATGTCTTAGAACAAAGTAAAACCTCTCTCAAACTTTTGGAGACTCACAAAAGGCTATTACTGAAGTTCTGGCCGAACTCATCCTTTTATACACAAGCAAGACCTATTCCAAATAGGAATCTTGTGTCAAAAGATATTCCAAATCGAATTAGGAAAGTGCCAGCCGACAGTACTGTGCGGCCGCCCAGAATACACTGTGCGGTCGCACATTTATCTGAAACAAACTGGTACAAATCTGAGCTAAGTGTGCGGCCGCCCAGTCCACACTGTGCGGTCGCCCACTTCCCCAGAATGTCTAGAATTTCCAAAATTCCAATTTAGTCCTTTTAAAGATTTGTTCTATTGTGTGTGACCCTCTAGGATTATACTAAGTTGGCAATGGGTTCAAACATGAAACCATAAGATATGATTAGGTTCTAGCAAACCGTCATACCTACCCAAATAGTATAACTAGATACAAGTTCGCATTCCTTTAGAATATGTCATAATCCCTTTGTCCACGATGTCATTGAACACAAGTCATGGTCAAACAGTCAACTTGTTTTGTTCAATACTTTCTCGATTCCGAATATGTTGATAATTCAAATGCTATTGATCCAATCAATCCATTTGAGTCCGGCCGAACATTTCATCAACATCATTCCTTCGAGGGGCCCAAGCTTGTCATCTCTCCGTGGAGGGACAAATCCATTTAGCTTATTATTCTTCCCAACGGGAATCCGATTATGCCAATCATACCCTTTATAACTACCGTGTTAAGGTAGCGTTTGAATATGTCAAACACAATGTTCATCAAGTGGAAGACTATAATAACTTCATGTCTAAGGATTCAAATGACATAACTAATATGAGATATATGTTCGACATAGACCATGACATAAATCTCATACAGCGGGTCATGTCCAGTACCTTGTTCTAAACAAGTACCCATAAATCTAACATGATCATCCCATGATCATTTAGCCTTTATACTAGTGCTTAATAAGTACTAGGGACGGAGATTATTATAAGTAAACATGAACAACAATAATAATCAAAACATCTCTTTATTGATATGAAATAAATGATAACAATTACAACGTTTATTAAACGTGCCTAGGGCACCACTGCCAACAATTGGATTACCTCCGCGATACATGGATTACTCCATACTCTCAGAATATACTGTCTATGCACACGGATGTGTTACCACACTTCGGGACCCATACCACAAACAGGACTGAGGGTGAGCATAACAGGTTGAAGAAGGCATTGGGGAGTGATTCTTCTACTTTTGACACGATCTTCAAAAAGGCTCATAAGATCTTGGATATCCAACTAAAAAATATCAAACAGAGTATGAATAGATCAAAGACCAGAACTCCAATTGATTTGATGACCGGTAATCTGTATCAGAACATATTGACTAAAGTGTCAACGGTAGCCTTGCGCAATATCAGAAAAGAGCGGTCTCGTATTCAAAAAATCATTAGAAACCAGCGGGGTCGTAATAGGGGTAATGTCATCACTGAGGCTGCCTGCGGGTATTACTACAGGCGAATACATGAACTTCCATGTAGTCACGAGATTGCACGGATAGAGGACTGTGGGGGACGGATTGAGCTTTCCTCAATTCATGATTTTTGGAAGAATTTGGACATTGAAGTAGACAACCCTCCATGTGAGCCTTCGATAGATAAAGACAATTTTCAAGCTATGTTGAATAAAGTTGAGCAAGCACCTGAACCGGTAAGGAGGAAGTTATTCAAAACGATGGAAGAAGGGCTTAATCACCATACGAGAGATGCTTACGAGCCAGATCATATTTCAAAGGCGAATAAACCCCGGACCGGAAGTTCTAGAGAACCGTCAGATTGGGAGCATACTAACAAATTTTTTTGAGTCCCCGCGACACCATCCTCGACTAGCAAAGGGTATAGATCTTCATTCATTTGTGGCTCACACTGTTGATTATGTTTTTGATATGAGTTTGTTAATATTGTTGTTGATTATGTGGTTTAAGTTATGTGTCTTCTCTCTATAACCCAGTACAGATTTCATATCGTGTGAAAATACACGATTTGTTGGCTATAATCACGTGTAGTGTTACACGTTATAATCTCGTGTATACACACACGAGATTCATCTCGTGTAACAATATACGAGATGGTAACCCAGTACAGATTTGATTTTTCTGTTGATAGTATGAATGCTTCTCACTCTTTTCTTTGCCCTATTTCAGGTCTAGATCTGCATTCATGGCATCAACCCAAGCTAGTTCGGAGTCCACGCACAAACGGAAATCAGCTTCAAAACCCACAACATCTACCCCTCCTTGTACTCCTACGTCTCATCCACCACCTTCCGGTCGTGGGAGAGGACGGGGTCGAGGGAGAGGTCGAGGACGAGGACGGGATCAGGGTCAGGGTCGTGGACAGGGAAATGGACAGCCCAATCACACTAGTATATACAGCTCTCTGTATATGACGTCTTTTCTGCCTTTCATTATCCCATTTATTGGAGGCATCACAGATGTGGGATCTGATGGACATTGTGGCTATAGAGCCATAGCATCACAGATATACGGAGATGAGGAGATGTGGGCTCGAGTGCGCACAGAATGTTACAATGAGGTGCATGCTCACCGAGACCTTTATCAAAGAGTTCTATTTTGGATAGATATAAAAGAACCTTACGTAGGATTGCTATTTATGTCCGGCCGACGCCGGACAATACTTATTGGATGGACCTCCCCGATCTTGGGCACATCATTGCCACGAGGTATAATGTGGCGTTCATTTCGTACTCGGCTAGCGGTGGCAACTTATGCCTTCCAGTGACTGTACCAGCAGGAGTAGGACCACCGATAAACACAGTTGTGTTGGGACAAGTGACAAACCATTTTATATTGGTATGATACTTTAATTCGTTATATTTAACAATATTACTTAAATTCGTTATACTTAACTGTCTCATCTATATTAGTTATATTTAATTGTCTTACTTAAATTCGTTGTATTTAACTGTTATTACTTTTGCAGCTGCACATGTCAGGCAATGATTACCCAATACCACCACCACCGAACACTTGGAGGGAAAACTGTGATCCAAGTGCAAGTCAACTGATCATCCGATACCGAGATAGGATAGCAACATTCAATGAACTGTATGATCAGGATACCGATGCAAGAAGAGAAAGATTACGTAGGGTATAGTTTATGTGTAATGGATTTTGAATTGTCACGTTTGTATGAATTATCAAATTTGGCGATAGTATATGTGTAATGGTCTATTGGTCCCTCCCACTGCTTTGTGGAGATGTGCTATCATTTTAACAATCAAATTTCATTTCTACTTCTGTTTCTTGTTGCTTTTTCTGTTGCTGTTGTGAAAATCAGGTTCAGACACTATGTCGTGTACCTGTACACGAGATGGATTTTACAATCTCGTGTAACTGTACACGAGATGTCTCGTGTGCAAAAACGATTCATCACGTGTAAAGTTACACGAGACTGTAAAAGCCATCTCGTGTATACGTACACGAGACGGGCAAGGGCGTATTTGGAATATTTCGTTCCCTGTATATAAGATTCCCTGTATTTAGTATTTACCTGGTTTCAGCAGGGTTTTTTTTCCCCCTACTTTTGTCATTTAAACCTGGTTGGAGTTAAAAATCTATATATATATATATTAAAGTTGGCCAAAAGAGCTATGGTATTGACATGTGGACAAACAATGAAGAAAGCTTGCATTTGGAGAAGCCACATCAACAACATACTAATAAATAAGTGACTTTTCATTTTCTTTTCATTAGCTAATACTATTAGCTAATAATAATAGTTACTAAAAAGGGTAACTATAATAGTATAGTAACTATTACTATTATTAGTAATAGTTAACTATAATAGTTAACCATTATAGTTAACTATTACTCTTATTAGTAATAGTTACTATTATATTTAACTATATTAGTTAACAATATTAGTTACAATACAAGTTAAATATTACTATTAATAGTATTAGTTAACTATAATAGTTACTATTATAGTTAACTATATTAGTTAACTATTACTATTAATAGTATTAGTTAACAATATTAGTTACAATACAAGTTAAATATTACTATTAATAGTATTAGTTAACTATAATAATTACTATATTAGTTAACTATTACTATTAATAGTATTATTTAACTATAATAGTTACTATATAGTTAATTATTAATATTAATAGTATTGGTTAACTATAATAGGCTACATACATTAACTATTACTATTATGAGTGTTAGTTAATTATAATAGTTATTATATAAGTTAGATTATTAATTTTTAATATTAATTAATCATAATAGTTACTATATCAATTAACTATTACTATTAATAATATTATTTTATTATAATAATTATATTAATAATTAATATTATATAGACTAATCATTGCTATTAATATATATATTAACTATTACTAACAATGGTATTAATTAATTATAATAGTTATTATAATAATAGTAATCATATAGATTAATTTTTATTATTAATAATATTAGTTAAAATGATGATTACTATATTAGTTAATTATAGTTAAAATCTTTTTTAAGACATAGTATTGATTTCCCGTGCAGAGCACGGGTTACCCGCTAGTCTTATATAAAGTAAAGTTGGTGAGGAGGGTTGTGGGTTTAACACGTGTACATGTAAGTTTGAATTTGGAGAAGCCACATCAACATCATCCTAAAATGTAATGACTTTTGATATTCTCATTCTTAGCTAATACTATTAGTTAATCATATTAGTAATTATATAAGTTAATTATTACTATTAATAGTATAAGTTAACCATTACTACTAATAGTATAAGTTAACTATTACTATTAATAGTATTAGTTAACAATAGTAATTACTATACAAGTTAAATATTACTATTAATAGTATTAGTTAACTATAATAGTTAATATATTAGTTAATTGTTACTATTAATAGTATTAGTTAACTATAATAGTTACTTTATAAGTTACTTTTTACTATTAATAGTATTAGTTAACTATAATATGCTATATACATTAACTATTACGATTACTAGTGAGTAACCCGACGGAATTCGACGGGAATAATAAAGTTAATTAATCTATATAATATATAAAAGCAAAAACATTTCAAGCCTTCTCATTAAGCCACGTGGAATTATGACGTGGAAATCCACGTGGCATTATTCTATAGGCAAATGTATATAATACTTATTTCAGGAAATGATTTAGTTTTTTAAAACTGATTTTTTTTTTTAAATCAAATATTTTCTGAGCTTAAATTACGAAAACATGATTACTTAATTTTAGTAGGCTAAAGATAATGGATATCTTAAATTAAAATATTAGAAATTATAATCATTCAGTTAGTTGAATTTTAAGATATGGGCTAAAGATAAGAAATGTGATGTAGCAGTATATCTCGGTGAAGAAAATTGAGCCACATATTTTGCAAAAATAAAAATAAAAATGAAGGATTCTATAAATAAAGTATGTTTGATGGTTTAAATTACTAATTGATGCGGACACTAAGGCGTTGAAGTTTTTGGAGTAATTTCAGCGAGTGCGCCGAAACCGTCATAACTTTTGACAACATCTACGTCCAAATTAAAGATAACGACTTTTGTCTGTCTCGCTCCGACGTTCGATTTGATATGCGGTGCGTTCCGCGGTTCATCCGAAGTCAAAAGTTATGACGGGTTCGGCGCACTCGCTGAAATTACTCCAAAAACTTCAACGCCTTAGTGTCCGCATCAATTAGTAATTTAAACCATCAAACATACTTTATTTATAGAATCCTTCATTTTTATTTTTATTTTTATTTTTGCAAAATATGTGGCTCAATTTTCTTCACCGAGATATACTGCTACATCGCATTTCTTATCTTTAGCCCATATCTTAAAATTCAACTAACTGAATGATTATAATTTCTAATGGTATTAGTTAACTATAATAGGCTATATACATTAACTATTATGATTATTAGTATTAGTTAATTATAATAGCTATTATATAAGTTAAATTATTAATTTTTAATATTAATTAATCATAATAGTTACTATATCTATTAACTATTACTATTAATAGTATTAGTTTATTATAATAATTATTATATAAATTAATCATTGCTATTACTAAATATTAACTATTACTATTAATAATATTATTTAATTATTATAGTAATTATATAGATTAATTATTATTATTAATAGTTTTAGTTAAAATGATGATTACTATATTAGTTAACTATAGTTAAAATATTATTTTTAAGATATAGTATTGGTTTCCCATGCAGAGCACGGGTTACCCGCTAGTGGAATGAAAATCTAAAAACACTTTGTTTGGGAAAAAGTTGCAATATAAATACACAACATTTATACAAAATTGTAATTTGATTTTTAATATTTGTATATAACTATTCAACCCAAATCTCTCTCTCTCTCTCTCTCTCTCTATATATATATATATATATATATATATATATATATATATATATATATTAAAGTTAGCCAAAAGAGCTATAGTATTGACATGTGAACAAACAATGGAGAAAGCTTGCATTTGGAGAAGCCACATCAACAATATACTAATAAATAAGTGACTTTTTATTTTCTTTTCATTAGCTAATACTATTAGCTAATAGTAATAGTTACTATAAAGGGTAACTATAATAGTTAACTATTACTATTATTAGTAATAGTTAATTATAATAGTTAACCATTATAGTTAACTATTACTCTTATTAGTAATAGTTACTATTATAGTTAACTATTACTATTATTAGTAATAGCTATTATAATAGTTACCTTATGTATGTAGTAACTAATAGTATTACCTAATGGTATTAAGCAAATAACAGTTAACTATTAATAGTAAGAGTATTAGTTAATTATAATAGTTATTATATAAGTTAAGTATTATTTTTAAATATTAATTAATTATAATAGTTACTATATCAATTAACTATTACTATTAATAATATTAGTTTATTATAATTATTATTACTCCCTCCGTCCCAGTTTAAAGTTCTTACTTTCCTTTTTGGTGTGTCCCAATTTATATTTAACTATTATAATTAACTATTAAATAAAATAAAAATTACTATTAATAGTATTAGTTAATCATAATAGTTACTATATATATTAATTATTACTATTAATAGTATTATTAGTTAATCATAATAGTTACTATATAAGTTAATTATTATTATTAATAGTATTAGTTAATCATTATACAATAAATGTTAATATTTAATATTAATAGTACTCGCTCCGTTCGAGAGTAAGAGTCCTACTTTCTATTTTTGTACGTCCCACTAAAAGTCTATTTCCTAAAAGGATAAATGATGAGAAAGAATAAATAGTGTTTTGGACAATTATACCCTCAACACATTTGCAATATTTACCAATTTTCTATTGTGTATTTAATAAGTGTGCACAAACAAGGTATGACTCTTACTTTAGGGCGTAGGGAGTATTAATTAATTATAACAGTTAGTATAGAGGTTAATTATAACTATTAGTATTATTAGTGAATAATAATAGTTATTATATATGTTAATAAGTACAATTAATAATATTAGTTAATTATAATAATTATTTTAATTATTACTAAAACATTAACACAAAACCAATCAACTTATTATTCTCTCCCATTCATTTTCTCTCCTAATTTACTTTTGCACTCACAACACTTACTTCATTTCTTAATCTCCGTGCAAATAGGAGGTAGGACTCTTACTCCGGGACGGAGAGAGTGATATTTAACCATTATAACTAACTAATACTATTAATAGTATTAGTTAATTATAATAGTTA
Organism: Campanula takesimana; assembly: GCA_026119855.1. NCBI lineage: Eukaryota > Viridiplantae > Streptophyta > Magnoliopsida > Asterales > Campanulaceae > Campanula > Campanula takesimana. Next base: position 1,533,151 of record JAOWBW010000012.1, read on the forward strand.
AATATAATTGTTAACTATAATAGTTACTATATAAGTTAATTAATATTATTAATAGTATTAATTAATCATAATTGTTATAATATATATTAACTATTACTATTAATTATATTATTTAATAATAATAGTTAATATATATGTTAAAATTCTATTAATACCATTAAGTTTTTTAAATATTCATACAACAAACTTAAATATACTTCTAAATTAATTAAAAAACATATTTATTACAACTTGTACAACCAAAGCTATGAAAATATTTTGATTAATTTAAAATATACATATATTTTCAAATAAAATTATTATGTTAATTTATCAATTAAAAACATAAAAAAATGAAAATACAAAAACATTAACGGAATAGATTCCCGTGCGGAGCACGGGTTACCTACTAGTTTCAATATTAATCTTACATAGATTTGTTGTATGTTGTAACATTTTAAAGAAAATTTCAACTAAAAATCGCTAATAATGTTAGACAAACACTTGGGTGAGACCGTCTCACCTTGTGAGACGGATCCACCCATGGATATGCCCACAACCCGCCCAGCAGCCCCCTTTCTCCTCCCAGCGTGCGACACGTGTCGCCTTAAAAAAAAACCAACAACTTTAAAATGCTATATCTTGAGATTTTGAAGTAAAAAAAAAAAAATTAAAAATACCGTTGTATTCGTCTCAACGAGACGAACAAAACTAGATAGGTCATGATACGGCTTGATTTTATTTTAACAAAAAAATATTTTTTAACATACAAAAAAAATTGGGTTGTTTCGTCTCTTGATATGTAACACGTTCTTATGAAGAAAGTAACAGTTTGGTCTTAAAAAAAGTAACACTTTATTGTAAGATGTAACAACAGTTTTCTAAAATAATATAAATAGTTTTTGTGGTTAGAAAAAGTAATAATTGAATGTAACATAGTGCATATATGATTGTAATATGTTATATAGATGAATGTAACAGTTTATAGGTTAAATGTTACAATTATTTTTTTAAAAAAGAGTAAAAAATCATGTATATAATCGGTTTTTCATTTCAATTGAATGTAAAACCCCTACAAAAGTGTTACAATTGAGAAAAAAAGGTTACATTCATTTATTATAAAATGTTACATTAGTTTGGTTGTCAATCTTATATTATCTTTAATTTATTTCAGCAAAATTGTGGTAAATTTTTGGAAAAAAAAAAGTTTTACATATGAGAAAAAAGTGCTACATTCCTTATAAAAAGTGTTACTTTTGTTTTGCTGGCAAGAAAAAAGGGTAGGGGAAAAAAAAAAAAAGGGAAACGGCTTGGGCTTGTTGGCGCCGGTCGCACAGCAGTCCCCCCATAATGTTATCGACTTCACACAAATTCAGATCAAAGTTACTGTTATAACTAGGCAAACTAAAACTTGTGTTAGTAAGTATGAAGAAATTATTGTTATGGGTTTTTAAACGTGTGCTCCACTAAAATAAATTGTTATTCTTAATAACAAATTTGAGCTGAAATTCTCATGATTGCTTTTTTACTTGAGTTGTTTGGATTTTTATGTGATGTCACTACTATTAGGAGTGTACTAGCATTCAATCTCGTGCTTCGCACAAGATCGAGAGTACCGACGCATCATTTGGTAATTATAAATATGAAAAGTATTTTTTTGTAAAATATTATCCGGAGTAATATAAAATATAAAGTAATTATTTTTAATGGACCAATTAATAATTTATAAATATATTGAGGGCTTTTTTAAAAAGTTTATATAGAGGGATAGAAACTGCATGTGTGTGTTGGGATTGGATCCTAAACTATGAGGAAGAAAAGGAGTCTAAGTCGGGGGAGTTGGTGAAGATCAAAGAGGGTTCAAACCAGAGGAGGAGTTCCTGGCGGAGGAGCAAGCCGGCGCTTGCCCTGGACCAGGCGGGCGCTCATTTGGACAGTGAGTTGATCCGCCTGGGGGAATTAATTCGAGCGGGCGCTCGCCTAGACCCAAGCGGGCGCTTGGTATGCCGGCTGGGCTGATTTGTTTCCTATTTTGACACAATCTCTTCTTAATTTGATTTAGATCTTCCTTGTACTGTTATATAAGCATAGATACGACCTATGACACATTGTAGCAGATTATTAAGGTGTGATTAATAATATATTGGCTTGACAATTGCCCCCGGACGTAGTTCATGTGTTGAACGAACCGGGTAAACAATTCTTGTGTTCTTGTGTGTGTGATTCTTCCATTATTGTGCTTGTGGGTTTGTGTTCTTTATTTAGATTGCAATGGGGTACCACTAAATTCCTAACAACTGGTATCAAGAGCTTTGGTTAGGAGGATTCAAAGTTTTATTAGTTGATTAATTTTGAATCACGTTCTTGGGGACTTTGTGAAGCAATCAAGATGAAGAACTCAATCGAGAAATTCAACGGTGTGAATTTCACGTTTTGGAGGACAAAGGTTGAAGATTACCTTTATTGTAAGGATCTTCATAAACCCTTAAAGGAGAAACCCGAAGACATGTCACAAGGGGATTGGGAGACGTCAGATCGGAAGGTGTTAGGAGCGGTAAGGAGCGCTCTAACCGATGATGTTGCACGGAACGCGATGGAGGCCAAGACAACGGTGGGGTTGCTACAGATGCTGTCAGACATGTATGAGAAGCCGTCTAATATCAATAAGGTGCATTTGATAAAGAGTTTGCAAATACGAAGATGTCAGAGGGGCAGACAGCAGCGAGTCATATCGGCAGTTTCAAAGGTATGGTGAACCAATTGAAAAGTGTTGATATTACTTTCTCCGATAAAGTGTTAGCATGTTTTCTACTAAAATCGTTGCCTGGTAGTTGGGAGGTAACTGTCACAACGATCAGTGCGTCGAAAACACCATTAGTGTATACGGAGGTTCGAGATCTCATCCTTCAAGAGGAGTTGAGAAGGAAAGAGAAAAGGGGAGAATCTTCCGCAGATGGGGCTGCACTAAGGGTGGAGAGAAATAGGGGAAGGGGAGGACCGAAAAAGGGGGAAAAGCCGATCAAGTGATACAATTGTGGCACGATGGGTCATATCAGTTATGACTGTCCGGATAAGGATGGCGATGCACACGTGGTGGATGATGGAGATGTATTAATCCTAGGAGAGGAGCAGTCAGGTGAAGATTGGGTGTTGGATTGTGGAGCTTCTTGTCATACTAGTGGGGATGCAGAAAAAACAATGGAGCGGTATAAAACTGGAGATTTTGGGGTTGTCTATCTTGGTGATGATCAACCATTGAAGATCAAAGGTAAGGGGAATGTGTTGATGAAGACACCTAACGGGGCTGTTTTACAATTGCACGATGTGATGCATGTTCCGGACTTAAGGAGGAGGGTGATTTCTGTTGGACAACTGGATGATGAAGGGTATGGTGTGACCTTCACTGGTGGGTCTTGGGAAGTCACAAAAGGAGCTAAGGTGATAGCTCATGGGGTTAAGGAGAAGATGTTGTACTCTACCTACAATGTCGACATTCGCTCGGGTGGGAGCAAGAGGCTAAAGAACCGGCCTATTGGTGTAGAAATGAGAGACATCAAGAAACGGTATGTTAGGGGGGAGAAGGACACAAAGTTGATCAACGCGGTATGGAAGTCCAAGTGCCCTAACAGAGAGCGTGTTCAGACCAAGAGAAGACGATGCAAGAAACAAGGTGTGTCCAAGTTTCAAGGGGAAGCATTGCGAGGAAGGTGGGTCTGGAGGGAGAAGGCGAAGTTAGACTTGCGGAGATAAATCAAGGTAGAAGCTGATTTGGGGAGGCAAGAACTATCTAACACGGAGGGGTTGAAATGTCGCTTGGTTTCAACTCGCCTTAGTACTTGAGCGGGAGGCTCGGTAATGTCAAGCCAATATGGGGGGCGGGGGTAAAATGTGTTCATTCCATGGTGGGAGTTGATGGGTGTTTCTATGCTTATGAGTTTAGTCTCCAGGTGGGAAATTGTTGGGATTTGATCCTAAACTATGAGGGAGAAAAGGAGTCTAAGTCGGGGGAGTTGGTGGAGATCAAAGAGGGTTCAAACCAGAGGAGGAGTTCCTGGCGGAGGAGCAGGCCGGCGCTTGTCCTGGACCAGGCGGGCGCTCATTTGGACAGTGAGTTGATCCGCCTGGGGGAATTAATTCGAGCGGGCGCTCGCCTAGACCCAAGCGGGCGCTTGGTATGCCGGCTGGGCTGATTTGTTTCCTATTTTGACACAATCTCTTCTTAATTTGATTTAGATCTTCCTTGTACTGCTATATAAGCATAGATACGACCTAGGACACATTGTAGCAGATTATTAAGGTGTGAATAATAATATATTGGCTTGGCAATTGCCCTCGGACGTAGTTCATGTGTTGAACGAACCGGGTAAACAATTCTTGTGTTCTTGTGTGTGTGATTCTTCCATTATTGTGCTTATGAGTTTGTGTTCTTTATTTAGATTGCAACAGGGTACCACTAAATTCCCAACAGTGTGTCTATAAAAATTTAATCTGTACAGTTAATTTGATATTTATATAGTAAAAAAATTATAAATTAATTAAAACATATTATTGAATACTTAACCCTTTTAAGTATTTAAAGACAAATGAATTAAATTAAGTGTTGCCATCAGGAAAATTGATCACTAGACAATAATCAATTTAATAAAAAAAATAAAAAGTTAAAATAAAAATAAAAAGAAGATATAATAGAAAATAGATGTGGAGTTCATATAATCTAATAACCAATTTTTATAAAATAATAATTTCAACTTAATTAAGTTTATATTAGATTTCTTGAAATTCCCATATAGAATAGCAAATTGTAAAAGTTAAGAAATGATAAACTTACCTCCCACCTCTCACAAGTTAAAAACAAACCTTGCTCATTGAGATGTAAGTGTTTTATCCATAAAATTCAATATTCTCAGATCCAAACATTTATTTTCTTGATCATCCTCAACATACTTAACTTTGAAAATAATAACACCAAATAGAAAATTATATTGCAATCATGGAAAAAAATGAAATACCATATTTGTGACAATAGCGATGATTAATTAATACAAACATAATGATAAAAGCTATATTATATAAAAGTAGATTTAAGAGAAAAAAATCAAAGAAAACTCACCAATAAGCTTGTTTTCTCGATTTGACAATCACCAAAAATACTAATCTTCATTGAAAGTAAATTTGAGTGTGTTTCATACCCACTACATGTAGTCACAGTGGGGTCCTCCATTAACATGTCGGACTACATAGCTTCCATGGCCGTCGATAATGTTTTCTTCCTTGTCCAAATTTGTTCATTTCCCCCCAAACTTACTTAAAAAAACACATGTGAGAAAAAATAGTCGAAACCAAAACCATACAGTACATAGATTTAGAAAGAGAATGTTAAAAGAACGTGAAAATATATAAGAAGTCAAAACAAAAAAATATGCAATTTTAACTGAGAAAATAAATATAAAAAAACATAGCATAGAAAAATGTACTAAAAAATCTGAAAGTGCAAATTTTAATTAAAAAAAAACAATAAAAAAAAGTAATCAAAATTGACAAAAATAATAAATAAAATCAAACCAAATATGAAAATGGTAAATGAAAAGGAAGACTAAAAAATAAAGTCAATATGAAATAAAAAAAACATAAATAAAACGAAAAATAAAGTAGAAATAAATAACAAAAATAAATCTAATCTGAAAGAAAACACAATGAAAAAAATAAAATAAGATTCGAATTTCTAATATGTATCAAACTGTGAATTAAGAACAAAAATGAAAAACAAAAAAATATATAAATGTAAATTAAATTGAACTACAAATTTCAAATTTAAATTAAAAGAAAAAAAAAAGTGATGAAAAATGAAGTATGAGATGTGGAGGATAATTAACAATGTTACTTACATGGAGTGATAAGCAATGGCAAATAAGCCAAAATAATCATGTCTTTGAAAGAAAACACAATTGTGAAATAATAAAAATGAGATGCGATGGGGAGAGAAGGGAGAGCTAGAGAGAAGAGAGAGGTAGAGAGAGAGAGGGAGGAAAAAAATATAAAATCTGATATTGGTGGTTAGTTTACTAAATATTTTTTTGTGACATTCCAACTACTAAGTCTCTAATGCTTATTAAACATCTTTTTGTCTCTTGAAGTACTAAACTATTTCGTTTCATGCATGTTAGCTAAAGTTCTTTATGTATTATCAAAACTCTATGTATTTCCAAAAGAGATTTAAATTGACTTGCAAAACTCTATGTATTCCATCACAAAACAATGCATTCCCAAACAAAACTCTTTATATCCCCTCATAAAGTAATGCATTTTATTATATGAAAAGTTAAATTATGATAATCAATATATAAGGAGCCAGAAATTTGGATAATTATGCATCACTTTATTGCCGTTTTTAAATGCTAGACCTACCAAGTCCATACTTCTAATATATATATATATAAGAGTATATGTCTATTAGGTATAACACATTCTACAAGAATCATTGAGTTCTTTACATTAGTTTCTTATCAATTATAATTCTTAAACATATCTAGTTTCATACCTATTATTAGTACCCATACCCATAACTAAGAATATAACCTATTATTTGTGTCTAGTTAGCAAGAACAGAAAAGTTTGGCTCTTAATGCCATGAATCTAACATGGCAAGCTTAGGAGCAAGATTAACCTAAAATTGGATGAGGTGTCATGCCTAAAGTAGTTTTCGCCTACTTTAAAATACTATAGTATAGATTTAACTAAATGTCATGTCTTGGTTACCATCTTCTATAACACACTCCCCCTCTTCACTCGAAATAAAATTTTTAATCAACTTAATTATACCTTTTTTTTTTGAAACCACGTAATTATACTTGAATCAACAATTTTAAGAAATATAATTATTCTAATAAAAATTTAAAAATAATTATTGAATTTATTAATAATTGTGATACAATAAAAGTTTTTTAATTTTTATTGAAATCATTATTTTTTTCCAAATTATTGGTCAAAGTATTACTATATTGACCAATTCGAGTGGGATGAAGGGAATAAATATTATTTGAATAATTAAACTAAATATTCTCCCCTATTTATATGATCATATATATTAATTGATTTTAAATTATTTTGAACGTAAGGATTTGTTCCTAAAATAAATGTGTTTCATTTTATTTTTCACTGTATTTCCTTTTTCAAAAGCGAAAAATAATGATAAAAATGAGAAAAAAAAGAAGAAGAGAATTTTAGCTTACATTTCACGCACCCCAATTAGGGCAACTCCAATGGTGGGTATCAAAATCAAATTTTGATACCCAACTCAAAGTCATTGTATCTCTAATGGCAATTTACAAGGTAGCAAAATTTGATTTGGTCCTTACAAAGGTAGCATGTTTGCTACCTTTCTTGGGACTTTCTGTTAGAAAACCACGCGCCCAAAAGAAGAACATGGGCTGAATTGTGGCCATTTCCACATGCCAAAATGACAGAAAGTTGTCACTTCATATTGAGTTTGTCACCAACTCCTCCAAGTAACAATGACAAGAGCATTCTCAAATCTATATACAAATAAAGGCTGAAGTAAACGGAGCCCATTTCTTAAACAGTTTCCCGCTCAAACACCTCTTTCTATAAATAGAAACTTGGAAAACGTATTATAAGGCGGTTTTATTTGGTAAAAGACATGAGATTTGAGAATGATCTTTTCATATAAAGAAATAGTAATATTTATACGTGCAAAATACGTTTACAAGTATGCCTATGCTATACATTTATAAAGTGTGGGATAAGACTCACTAGTGATGATGTCGCAACACAAATATTACAATAATAAGCTATCGTTTTATGAATAAAATTACTATCAATTTTATTAATTAATTTGACTAGCGGGTAACACGTGCTCTGCACGGGAAACCAATACTATGTCTTAAAAAATATTTTAACTATAGTTAACTAATATAGTGATCATCATTTTAACTAATACTATTAATAATAAAAATTAATATATATGATTACTATTATTATAATAACTATTATAATGATAGTAATAGTTAATATATATTAATAGCAATGATTAATCTATATAATAATAATTATTAATATAATTATTATAATAAAATAACATTATTAATAGTAATAGTTAATTGATATAGTAACTATTATGATTAATTAATATTAAAAATAATAATCTAACTTATATAATAACTATTATAATTAACTAATACTAATAATAGTAATATTTAATGTATGTAGCCTATTATAGTTAACCAATACTATTAATTGTAAAAAATAACTTATAAAGTAAATATTATGGTTAACTAATACTATTAATAGTAATAATTAACTTATATATTGTAACTATTATAGTTAACTAATACTATAATAGTAATAGTTAACTAATATAGTAACTATTATAGTTAACTAATACTATTAATAGTAACATTTAACTTGTATTGTAACTAACGTTGTTAACTAATACTATTAATAGTAATGGTTAACTTATACTATTAATAGTAATAGTTAACTTATACTATTAATAGTAATAGTTAACTCATATAATTACTAATATGATTAACTAATAGTATTAGCTAAGAATGAAAATATCAAAAGTCATTACATTTTAGGATGATGTTGATGTGGCTTCTTCAAATGCAAGCTTTTACTAAAACATGTACACATGTCAAACCCACAACTTTTCTCACCAACTTTAATATATATATATAGAGAGATTTTATTCTTATAATTTTTCAAAATATTTTTTACAGAGCGTTTAACGCACGGGTGTTACTCTAATTTGTCTTAACTTAAACTTAACCAATTAAAATATGACAAGTTTCAAAATTCAATATTTTATAATTTACTTCATTTAAATTTACCATCACTCAATAATTTGTTATTTATATACTCTCATGTCCCACTTGAATTAGGATTTTTGGTCAATTTCATTATAATTTGAAGAAAAATAATGATAATAAAAAGTAAAAAATTGTTATTGTATCATGGTTACTAATAAATTCAATAACTATTTTTAGATTTTCATTAAGATAATTTTTTTCTTCAAATTATTGATCAAAGTATAATTTAAATTGACCAAAATTCTTAATGCGAGTGGGACGGAGGGAGTATATATTATTTGATCATATGTAATTTAAGTAGTGAATGAAAATATATCACGCATTAAGAAAGTTTTTTTTTTTTTTTTTTTTTTTATTATTAGTAAAAATTACTTAAATTTATTTATATTTAAATATTAGAAGTATTTATTAGAATATTTTTTTTTGTTTGTCACATAAGCCTACAAAAACCGTCTCTCTCCTTTCTCTCTCTTTCTTCAAACAATTTCATTTCTTCAACAACAACTCCATTGATTCTTGACCCTTTCTATCTTTGATTCAATTCAAAGTAATGTGTGAAATCCCTTTTTTCACTCTTATTAATTGTCAATCTGATAATTAATAATTGTGAAATTAGGGATTTAATTTTTAGATTTGTTTTTTAGGTTTTGCAATTTAGTTTTTATTAAAATGTTTCTCTTCGTATTTTTGATTGTGTTATTCTCTCATTATGTGAGAACATGTGATTTTCTCCTTATGTGAGAGCTTGTGATTTCCCTTCTTATGTGAGGGCCTTGTGTATCTTGTGTATTTTATTTGTTGTTTTTATGGGATACTAGCGGGTAACCCGTGCTCTACACGGGAAACCAATACTATGTCTTAAAAAATATTTTAACTATAATTAACTAATATAGTAATCATCATTTTAACTAATACTATTATTAATAAAAATTAATCTATATGATTACTATTATTATAATAACTATTATAATTAATTAATACTATTGATAGTAATAATTAATATATATTAATAGCAATGATCAATCTATATAATAAGAATTATTATAATAAAATAATATTATTAATAGTAATAGTTAATTGATATAGTAACTATTATGATTAATATTAAAAATTAATAATCTAACTTATATAATAACTTATATAATTAATTAATACTAATAATAGTAATAGTTAATGTATGTAGCCTATTATAGTTAACCAATACTATTAATAGTAAAAAATAACTTATAAAGTGACTATTATGGTTAACTAATACTATTAATAGTAATAATTAACTTATATATAGTAACTATTATAGTTAACTAATACTATTAATATTAATAGTTAACTAATACTATTAATAGTAATAGTTAACTAATATAGTAACTATTATTGTTAACTAATACTATTAATAGTAATACTTAACTTGTATTGTAACTAATATAGTTAACTTATACTATTAATAGTAATAGTTAACTCATATAATTACTAATATGATTAACTAATAATATTAGCTAATAATGAGAATATCAAAAGTCATTACATTTTAAAATGATGTTGATGTGACTTCTCCAAATTCAAGCTTTTACTAAAACATGTACACATGTCAAACCCACAACTCTCCTCACCAACTTTAATATATACTCCCTCCGTCCCAACTTAAGAGTCAAAAAACTCTTGGGTTCAAGAATTAAGGAAATGTGATGTGTTGTGAGTGTTGATGGTTAGGTAGGAGAGAGAAAGTGGGGGTAGAGAAGAGATAATAATATTTGTTGTGAGTATGACATGTATGACCCACTTTCTATTTTTGGATTTTGACTCTTAAGTTGGGACGCCATTTTGGGAAATTTTTGACTCTTAAATTGGGACGGAGGGAGTATATATGTATAGATTTGTTTGGTTGTCTCAATCAACTATCCGACGAAGATGATGAAGGAACAATTATGGCGATTCGGGCTTTTATCATTCATGGTCTTGTTCGGGTGATGGAGGGAGATGTAAAGGGTTTATTCTTTGCAACGTCATGGGCCTTGGAGATGGGGTTTAAAAATGTTGAATTTCAAGTGTACTCTACTTTGGTTCATGATGGAGTAAAGTTAGAAGATCAAGTTTTAACTAAACTTGATTCAATCCTTACGCGCTGCAATGTTGTGCTCAGTGGAAACTATATTTTTTCTTTGCGGTTGATAGGTCAAAATGCCAATTTGTTGGCATATGTAACTTTTAGGGCAGCGTTTGTAATTGCGATCACCACTGTTTGGGTCGAACTACCAACGTTTGTGGATAGTCGACTTCTAAACATTTGTTGTTAATAAAATGGTTTTCCTGTTTTTTTTTTTTTTTTAAAACTATTAGAATATTTTTAATGATTATTCAAGTTAATAATAGGAGGTTTTAATTTTTATACCTTGGCTTGCATTGGAGATGTCAATTTAGTACCTTATGAATAGTAAGTGAGAGGAACCTTAACGCCGGCGATTAAGAGCAGCCATGGCAGACGAAGTGGAAGTAAGAATGGTGATAGAGAAGGTGGGACAAGTCATAAAATCAATCAACGAGGCCAAACACGTTGACCTAGTAATTTGCGCTCTTCACTCTCTTGCTGTTCGCATCTTCGCTCTCGATTCACACGCCTTCTCAGGTCAATCTCCATCATCTAATTTAATTTCTCCCCCTTACCGAATTCTGTCGCTAATTAGGGTTCATGTCCTGCCATTTTTGTGTTTAGGGTTTAGAAAGCATAATTCACATATTTCACTAATTAGTCCGTGCTTGTTTTGACTGTTGTAGGCAGTATTGATGAGCAATACAGGGATAAGGTGCGTAACTTTTTATTTCTCGCAAGTCGAACTTAAGTTCCTGGATTAATTATTAAGAATGCGGTTGATTCTGAAATAAATTTATTTGATTTGAGTTATGATTACTCAGGTAGATGGTGCTGAAGTGCCTACCGAACAAGAGAGGGATAGATGGTGGCAGGTATTCTACCAGGGTGCTGCATTTCCTACCCTAGCCAGATTCTTGTTATATGGTATTTTTTTGGCCTCTTACTCTTAGGAACTTGGCTACGTTGAACTTTGACAAAGAAAAAATTTATGAAATTTTAATTATCCTCACAAAAAAATAAATTTTGTTATTGATATACCATAAAACATACTCAAAAACATCTTTTAAAAATAAAATAAAAATCTTGAATATAAAAAGGGTTAATAAATATTTGGTCAAGTTTCAATAAATGTTTGACGAAAGGTCAAACTATGACTATTAACGTGGAGCACAGGGAGTATTATTTAGCTGGTCCCTTTATAATGCAATAAAGATTGTGTTTATTTGGTACATAGTTACCAGGAACGTGGGACGTTTCGGGACGCGGGACGGGTACGGGAACGAGGAACGTGACTTAGTAAATTTTGGGTACGCTGGGGGTAGGATCAATTGGGAACGTGGTACGCTCTATATTGAAAACACATCACTAAGTTTAATATAATAACATATATATATACACACACACTTGCATATATTTATATATATATACTCTTAGGGAGATAAAAGAGTATAATGTAAAGGCGGATAACCATAAAAGATTGTAAATGCAGACAAGATTCTACATTGATGACCGTTTATTTTCGGTACGATTGTTTAGGGTCCATCTTTTTGTTCACCATAGGCGGACTCACTGGAAGGCAAATTCTGGGCTGGACATTGAGTACTTTGGGTCGAGTTCCCTTGTGAACCCGGGACGCGTGTTCCCGGGACGTGGGACGAGGGGGGTTGGGAGTTCCCGGTAACTATGATTTGGTACCTGGTGAATTGATCATATATGGTGATCCGAAGGTCTCATGTCATGCTGAAAGAATACTGGAAGTATGTTGCCTCGTGTAGTGAGATGCTAGTTATTCATTAGTCATTGTAGGTTACATCTGAGACTTGGTTAAGTTGCATACTTCCGATGGTCGCCTATACAGTCTAGAAATGTGTCTGTAGTTCCAGTTCTGAAAGGTTGCATACACTTCGCAAGTACTTGTTGTTTCTCAACTTTAAATTCTTGGGTGAGACAGATCATGCCTACCATTGAGCTTGAAGCATTCGTACCGGTCAATATGTTGATTTGTTCAAAACTAAATTTCTTTATATAAATTTGGAATTCATGGCCTGGATATGCAATTCGGTAATATGCGTATTTTTATCATGCAGATGTTGCTCTGGATTGGCTAGGTTGTTTTCCGATTTCTGCAAAGAAGCATGTCTATGACGTGTTCTTTCTGAGGGGCCATGTTACTGAGGTTGTCCAAACGTTAGTTCCTTGTTTACAAACCAATGGAAATGGTAGTCATGATGATGCTGTCTGCGCAAATGTTGAGAGGTAGTACCCATTTATGTAATTTCTTTGCCGTTTGAACTCGTATGTTCCACATCGAGTTCTTATATGACATTAATGCATGTCTTATAAATCATATATCAGTTGGTTCTAATGTTCTATTAATGATTTACCTCTGTCAAAGAAATATTTTAGTATCGTATTAAATACAAATAGTTTACGTTTCTGTTGGACTAGGATTTATCGCTATGTGAATGTAGCGTGCACCGACATGAATTTCCTGCATCGCTCCATGTGCTTGTAGTGTCCTGTCATGAATATTTTCATATAAAAGACAAAAATGAACTCTCTGGAGCTTTTTTTTTTTTTTTTTTTTTTGCATGAATTGTTCACATATTTTGTGGCAGTTGAAATATAAAGATGACTCTAATATTGGAAGGGATGAGTAGAATTAAGCGAACTGCCTGGATCTTTAATGGTTATATTCCCATGGCAGATTGCTTGTGTTATGCTTACTTGAGAATAATGGGGTACTCCAGTTGGCAAGAGAAATTGCTCAATCTGGAGACATCAGTGAGGACCCCAAGCCTGCTGTCTCGAGGATGGCACAGCTTGTTACATCCATCCCTGACAAAGCAAGATTGAGAGCTTCAACCGCCCTTTCATCGCAGTATCCTTTTTGAAAAATGTACAACTGAAGATTGTTCTCTTTTATTTCTCTTGTCATTTGTATCATCCATTTGTGGTAAAATTCTTTATGAAAGTTGAATACATTTTGTTCTCTTGAGAGAACGTCAATTTTCAAACTCTTCACTTGAACATGGATGTATATTGTAATTTCGATAGTTAATCAGCACAACAAGCAAGTTTCTCTTTTTGGGTGCTAGATGCTGCTGCAGAAGTTTGTATCACTGACTTCAGTGTGGGAAGTGGGAGTATATGTAGACCTGTTGCGAGTGGTTGTAAATACTACCTTTGTCCCTAAATGAGTGTCCAAATTTCATTTTAAGGGACATAATTTTTTGTATAATTTGGTGGCAAAATTCATATATAATCTTGTAATTCTCTTTACAAACATTTAGTTTTTGCATGTATAAAGAGACCGGTGAAAAAAAATTGGAAAAAAAAAACATTTAGGGACAAAGTTATGATCAAAATGGACACTCATTTTGGGACAATTTTTTTTCAGAAAATGGACACTCATTTAGGGACAGAGGGAGTAATAATTTAAGTGTCAACCGAACTTGCCTTTATTCCGTAACCCTGTCAGTTTTGTTTTCCTTCACAAAAACATTTCAGCTTCTTTTTCAAGGAGGTCTCAGCTCAACTCATCAAGGGTGCAGAAGAACTGAACTGTAACACATTTGATGCAACAGTTGTTTCCAGTGAAAGTGACGTGGGTGGCACCATCCTATTTGTGGGGGAAGTGTTTGCTCGTATTTGTCGGCGAGGATCTGCAGGTATTCTTGAGTTTTCACAAGAAGTGATAAGAATACCCTATTTACTTTGTCATTGTAACGACATAGACTTCCAAAGTCCTAGAAATGCTTTGCTGGGTTATGCTTGATTTTTTGAGTCTCGAAGAAGCCTATCTTTGAGACAGTATTGGGGTTGGGTACTGTTAGGATTACAGTAAAACTAAGCTTGTGTATATGTTATAATTCATAAGTACTGCTCCTCTACTTCCGTCACATAGATAGTTTATAAGAGGATCGTGGTAAACAGTCAACTCTACTCAGCCTATGTACTAACTACTCTGGGAAAGCGAAATGAATCTTCTTTTTTATTAAGCAAGTTCTTGTGCTAAACCATAACCAATCTTATTGCAGTCAGTGGTCAGGCCAGCCTATAGCAATGTGGGTGGTTGACCTCTTTTTCCCCCAAAAGAGAAAACAGTCTAGTGCTAATTTTTTTTAAATATATTTCAAACTTTACGGCATAAATTTGACCTCCTTTAATAATATGTTTTCACTATTTTTTTTTTACCCTTGATTTGTGTTTTTTTTTTTTTTTTTTTTTTTTTTTTATTTAGTGGATACTAGCATGCAAATAAAATTTATGCAGTTTTTTTGAACCCCTTCACTGAACTCTGAACTCCGAAGATCCTGGTTTTTCCTACCGATTGCTGTTGATAAGTGGTTTAGTATCCATTGTTAAGAGAATAAGTTCTAGATGGTATGATACGACCTTTCTTGGATTGCAGATATTCTGTTGAGTGAGCTGGTGCCGCGTATTCTTACTCATGTCCGTGGCTTCATGCTGTCAGAGACTGATAACAGTATTAATGAATCGTTTGAATCAAAGCCTGGTTTGCGGTTCTGGTTTAAGATAATGGATGCTATTAAAGATCCTTATGCGGTAGAAAGGATATCTGAACAGCTCTTGCATCAGCTCGCTGCTCAAAATGCAAGTGATGTTGAAGCTTACTGGACTCTTTGGATATTGTATCACCAAAGTTATGAATGTCAAGCATCAGTCAGGTGTGACCCCCCCCCCCTCCTCCCTTCTCTCTGTCTCTCTTTCTCTTCAAAAAAAATTGAATTAGAGTCTCTCATTGACTTCTTCACAATTGCGAGCGATTCAATTATTTTAAACAACTATAGTGATGATAGGATGTCATCAAATGATAGCAGCACTTGGTGCAAGGGTAAATTTATCCATTTTAGGTCACTGCTTAAACCATGAGATTCAACATTGCTCAGGTTTATGAAATCCACACGCATATCACCATTCTCCTGTTTTCCTAGAAAGAAAAAAAGCTAGGTTTTTTCTTTTTGATAATGGTACTTTCCTCGTGTCTTTTTTCAGGTCCATGTTTGTAGAGAAATTCTTACTCTGGAAAGTATTTCCTATCTGTTGCCTGAGATGGATTCTTCAGTTTGCTGTTCTTGAATATGCTCCCGATACTTCTTCCAAAACAAAATGTAAAAAGGGTGGTGGTCTACTGGATACAGCACAACGTGTTCTAGCAGTATGGTCCAAGCGGGACTTTGTACAATCTGCCTCAATTGAGCAGCAAGCTTGTATCCTTTTTTAGTTATGATCTGCATAGATTCCTGGAGAAATATTTACCTTTCTGCCCTTCTCTCTTGCCTCTGTGATTCTTTAAATGAAGAATTAGATATAACTGCTGCAGTTGGGCTTTCTCTGGAGAAGATGGTAAAAGAAGATCTGGATGCAAGTAAAGATGCTATGCACTCGATCCTTCAGGGAGTTAGCTGTAAAATCATATTCTTTTCTATCTGGTAGTTATGTTACTGAATCGCGGCCTTCTATTACTTTCTCTTACAATCTTCTGCTGATTGCTGGCAGGTAGGCTCGAGAGTCCTAACCATTTGGTTCGCAAGATGGCCAGCTGTGTTGCTCTAGTATTTTCACAAATAATTGACCCAAGCAATCCTCTGTATCTTGATGATTGCTGCAATGAGGAGACTATTGACTGGGAATTCGGGTTAGAAACTCCAGTCAGAGGGATTGTGGTAGCATCGAAAGGGACTGACAAGGATATTAAAGTAGAAGGGAGAAATACCTTCATATTAGGAAAGGAATCTAACAGCGAGAAAACCAATCAAAATGGAATTAAGGACGAGAACAAAAAATTAGTGGAATTCAAGTTACTTGATCCAGATGAGGTTATTGATCCTGCAGCATTAAATAACGAATTAGTTTCTGATGAAGAAAATGATGATGGCGAAGCTTCACAGACTTCTGAAACCTCGAGCGACTCCTCCTTACAACCTTATGATTTACATGATGATGATTCAGATTTGAAAAAGAACTTGTCACAGTTGGTTGATGTTGTCGCAGCTTTAAGAAAATCAGATGATGCTGATGGTGTAAGTTGTTTTAGCTCATCAATCTGTCTCTTCAAAGTTGTTTTTTTCAATAGACCGATTGATACATTATGATATACTTTCTTCATTTCATAATAAATGTTGCACTTTCCTTTTTGGTCTGTCCCAGAATAAATGTCACATTTCTAAATTAAGAAAATAGTCTTAATACAGTTTTATCATTGTACAAGCAATGCACAAACAAGTAAAGCATATCCCTTAGAAACGTTGACAAGTCAAATGTGACATTTACTTTGGGAAGGAGGGAGTAGCATGTAAGCACACTCATGATTACCTTAGCTAAATGACGGGTGTGTATGAAATTGGCACATTGATCTGTTTTGAAAGAAATGGTTGCATTTGATAGTCTAGATCCTATACATGAAGTCATTTATGTTCGGGTTACCCTATTTTCTTATAGCAATTTGTCATCACAAGTAGTAATGTTCGATGTTAAACTAGGCGAAGTTGGTTTCAGCAAAGCTCCTGGATAACTGGTCATGCATGTCTTATGTTGCAGGTTGAAAGGGCTCTTGATGTAGCTGAAAAGCTTATTCGAGCATCTCCTGACGAGCTTAAATTTGCAGCGTCAGATCTGGTCAGAACACTTGTGCAGGTCCGGTGCTCAGATTTAACTGTCGAAGGGCAAGAAGATTCAGCAGAAGAAAAGAGGCAAAAAGCACTGATTGCACTGATAGTCACATGTCCTTTCGACAGCCTTGATTCTATGAATAAACTTCTATACTCACCTAATGTAGATGTCAGCCAACGAATTATGATTCTTGATGTCATGACAAATGCAGCACAGGAGCTTGCTAATACAAGAACCCGTAAAGAAAAACATCCAGCAAAAGCGCAGATATCAGTCACTTCAGAGACTCAACCATGGTTCATGCCAAGTAGCGTGGGCCCGCCTGAAGCAGGTATGTGGAAGGAGATCACAGGAACAGGGTCACCACTGAGCTACTCTTACTCTTACGAAAGAGACCTACCAGTCAAACAAAGTCAAATCAAGCGAGGGAAGTCAAGGCGATGGGCAAGTAGACCATCAGGTATACAAGATAGTCAGCTGGAATGGTCCCAAAACAAATTCCCTCAATATGCAGCAGCGTTCATGCTTCCCGCCATGCAGGGTTTCGATAAAAAAAGACACGGTGTTGACTTTCTTGGTAGGGATTTCATTGTCCTGGGGAAACTTATTTATATGCTTGGTATGTGCTTGAAATGCGCTGCAATGCATCCAGAAGCATCTGTGTTGGCACTCCCTCTGATGGACATGCTAAGCTCCAGGTACTGGAAAAGTCCTAAATCGTCCGTCCCTTTTCATGTTTTTCCCTGGCTATCGTTTTGTGTTTTCTGGCCTGCCCGTTTATACTCCAAAATGATCTTCCTACTTTTTGTTGTTGTTGTTGTTTATACGAAAGTGAGCATAATTTTAGCTTAATTTAATTATCTTAATGAATACTCACTCCATCCCAAAACAAAGTACCCATTTTGCCATTTTGGACGTCCCATTGGAAAGTACCTTTTTCCCAAAAAGGAAAATATATACTCCACTTTCTCTCTCCTTCCCACGCACGACAACTACCACTTACTATTCCCTACTCCACATTCTCTCTCATTCCCACTCATACCACCTACTTTTTCAGCATCTTTCCTCAATTCCCGTTCCTAAAATGAATGAGTACTTTGTTTTGGGGCGGAGTGAGTATCTAATAATTGTTACTGATAGTGTTTATAATGGTGTATCAATCACAAGTTTTAAATTTTCATTATGATAATTAAATTAAACTAAATTTATTGCTCAAAGTACCTTCGTATTACCAACAAAAAGTGGGAAGATCATTTTGACGGAAGGAGTAGTAGTATAACAATACTCCCTCCGCCCCATAACTATGTGCACAAATTGCCATTTTGGGTGTCCCATTGATAAGTCACACTTTCCTAAAATGACAAAGAATCTTTACTATTCATCCCACTCATTCTCTCTCATATGTTACTTTTACACTCACAACACCAATCAACTTACTATTCCATACCCCACTTTCTCTCTCCTACTTCACTTTTCACACAACAACTACCCACTGCCATTCATCTCTTAATTCCCGTGCAAAACCCATTTTGTGCACATAGTTGTGGGACGGAGGGAGTATTAATCATCGGCCCCTTTTCATGTTTTTCCTTGAGTAAGACGCTGTCTCTAAACATCGTATCTATATACTTACAGGGTCATCTCCTATCACGAGGAAGCATATGCAAGAAAATCTGCCCTTTTTGCGGCTTCATGCATATTATTGGCCCTTCACCCATCTTTTGTAGCATCTTCATTGGTCGAAGGAAATCTTGAGGTTTCTAGAGGGCTTGAATGGATCCGCACATGGGCCCTAGCTGTAACTGAATCTGACACTGATAAGGAATGTTACACGGTGAGTACGGAACAGTAAACTTGAATAATTCTTTTATGTACCATACTTTTTTTCGTTTTCCAAGATGGTTTATTTCTTGATTTTTCTGTTGTTAGCTCGGTGGCATTAATGAAACACATTGGGATGATCACCTTAATTGATAACTAGTAATGTGGCACATGCAATGCCTTAACATTTCCTCAGAAGTATTGAGCCCTAATTGACCTATTGGTTCTGTCTGCAGATGGCTATGGCTTGTCTTCAGCTTCATTCAGAGATGGCCTTCCGAACTTCCCGCGTGCTAGAATCGTCTGAAAATAAATTCCAGAATAATAACGTTAGTATGCCTTCAAATCTGTTGAAAGGCTCAATTAAGATTCCTTTCTTGAATGCATGATGATAAATTGATAATATATGATGAATTTTGCATCTGGAAAGTTATGCCCTTGTTTGTACATATGATTGTAATTTTTTATTTTTTATTTATTTGTTTGTTTTTTTGGGTAGAGAAAAATATGATTGTATTTCACTATTACATTCCAAGGGGATTATTGTAAAGTTGAGAAACTGAACAATGTTATTTTATGTTTGATAGTATAGACCAAATTAATTTTAGTCCTACTTTCATGTAATTGTAGAAGAAAGCCATGTGTTGTGTGAGTTAAGGCTAATTAGCTTGTTGAATTTGTTATTTGGTGCTAATGACATTGGCATGGTGGCGGCGGCAACTATATTCGCGGTGGTGGCTAGAATTGCGGATGATGAGCGGTTTTGAATGTGTCTGATGAACCACGTGACAAGTGATTTGTTTATTTGACAAAAATGTCCTCTTTTTTATTTAAAGACGATTACACCCATCACATGATGAGTCACGTGGCATTGACACAGTGTTCTAAAGGTCCCGTGTAGGATATTATAGTTATTTCTGAAATCTCAGCCCCGCCTAAATTCCTTAAAGACAATTACGCCCATCACATCATTGATGAGTCATGTGACATTATCGTTAGTTTTATAATGTCGTGCAACCGCACAACTTTTCCTTATGTTATGGGGCATAGTGGGGATAGGGGAATCGAACCTGAGATGTTCCAAAGAAAGTTCGAACCCTATACCACTCGGCCAATAGGCCTTGGGTATATGAATGGTTAATTAAAGTACCACTTTGAAATAAAATGAGTTTATTTCAAAAGTGACATGCGTACTTTGTGCAATATATCAATTTGACTCGCGTACTTAATAAACATCAAATGTGACATGCGTACTTATGATTGGCAAGATTTTTAGTCTAATTTTTAACACCCGTTAAAATTTTAACGGGACTGTCCATGTAACTTAACATATATTATAATCAAAACTTCTACATATATTAATCATAACTTTAGGGGGTAAAATGAAAAATGCAAAACTACTGTAACCCTATTAATCTGGACATTCCAAAAAAACCTTCCCGATGCACAGCCCCTCCTTCCCAATTTCATCAACTCTTCTTTACCCTTTCTGATTTCCACTATTCACCGATGCCTCCCCCCACCCTTGCACGCCACTGCAGCCGCCACCCGGTCAGGCTGCTCCATCGCCCATCTGGCCCTCTCTCTCCAGCATCCCTGTCATCCACTAGGGCCTCTTCTTGAATTGCAGCCGCCGGCATATCCAGCAACATTCTCTCTCTTCTACTCAGCCAATTCGGGAATCTTGAAACATCGTCGTCCTCTGACGACATTAATCTACGCCGGCGGTTCTGAATCGGTACTCCGGCGAAATCGTCGCCGCCGAGTATATTGCCAAGTCATCACGTCGTGCGTTCAACCCGGTTTCTGCTGCTGTCCACTGTCCGACGACGGCGCGACGGAGAACAAAGACCGAGATAACTGATCAATAGAGTCCTCGAGAAGCTCGGGACAGTCTTCGTACGCCGACCGTGCGTTACACCCTGTAATTTCCTTGCCGTTGGTCATCTCCTTTTGTTTCCTTCTACAAATCTCATCTCCAACCTTCTAAAAGAAAACCTTCTACAAATCTTTGAAAATGTCTCTCTTCCATTCATTTCCAATTGCCCTTAATTCTAGATCTGGATATAATTGTGAAATCTGAACAATTTTTCTACTTGAATGACGTTGTGCGAGTCAAATTGTTGGTGGCAATGGGTGGTGGTGGGTACTGAGAGGCCATTGCTGGTGGAATGGTGGCGGTGGTGATGCTAATTTCAATCAAAGATTGTGGAATTGGGTTGGTTTTGTAGTAATGATGTTGGGGTTAAAACAAAAGAAAATAATGATTATAATATTTTTTTAAGCAATGATAAATTTAATTATTAAGAACTTGGTTTTCCTTTTTTTAAGTTATTGGTGTTTATTTTAATTTATAAGGGTAAATTTGAAATTTTCGATTGTAAGTATATGTTAACTTATTAGTGATCGTTAACATTCACTAACACCTGTTAGCAATTTAGGTCGATTTGAGAGCTTACATGGACAGTCCCGTTAAAATTTTAACGAGGGTTAAAAATTAGTCTAAAAATCTTGCCAATCATAAGTACGCATGTCACATTTGATGTTTATTAAGTACGCGAGTCAAATTGATATATTGCGCAAAGTACGCATGTCACTTTTGCAATAAACTCGAAATAAAATTACTATAGTGCAAAGTCAAATTGCCGGTACTTTAGGGGTGCAAATGTATTTTGGCCAAAACCAAAAGGACCAAAACCCAGCGTTTCAACTCAGTTTCTCCCTCCACAAGTCAAGTCGGATACAAACCGAGGCAACTCAACAATCCGAATCACTCCCAGCACAACAGGGAGAGAGAGAGAGAGACAGAGAGACGAGGAAGAAGTGAGAGCTATGGAAGGTCAAGAAGAAACCCAGCAACCTCATCTTATACTCGCTAACAAGTTATTCCTCCTCACTCACCCAGATGTTGACGATATTGAGAAAGTTCGCCTCCGCGAAGAGGTTACCGCCACCGTCATCGCCGACGGTAATTTCTTCCACTCACAATTTCCATGTCCAATAGTGTTTTCGACTATTAATGCGGTTTCTCTCTGGGATCTGATTTAGGGTTTTATGTCCGCAGATATGGCTCCCTTGTACGAAACCCTAGCCTCCAGTTTAGGGTTGAGTTTGGATCAGAAGGTTTTGGATGAGATGCGTGTGAAGATCGCTGAAGAGCTTAAAAAGCTAGATGAAAAGTGAGTTTGGATTCCAATTTAATATTTCTGTTTACGTCCAAATTTAATTACTCGATTCTTATGTTGCCTTTCTTCTTTTAATTTAGACAATAGTTCTTCAATGTAATTCATATACATGAATATCTTTGATACTTGAGAGTTATTTGTTAGGTAACTCGGAGGCAGATTATAAAGAACTTAAAACCTTAATTATTGTGTCCATCACTAATTAGTGATCAAGTTTTTGTCATTACATTTAATTTAATTCGAGTTGGACTTCAACATTTTGTACACTGATGTGTGTCATCATGCTTATACTTAGTTTATCTTCCCGTGATATGATACCAAAGTACCAGAACAGTCATAGGCTTAGGGCAGACTATTAAACATCAAAATGCAAATTGGCTATGACTCATGTTAGACTCAGTTAATCGCACAGTTGCTGTTGTCCTAGACCATTCTTTACCCCTTTTTTGTTAGTCTGCGAGTTCGATTAGCTTTGGTAATAATGTTGAATAAAAGAAAAAATCGTTCTATTGGTGTTAAAAAACTGTGAGGTGGCTTGTGCATCTTTTAGCCTGGCTAACTTAATGTCCCTTGTTCGTTTAGATAACTCCCTACTTGTTTTTTGCTATAGCTATGAACTAGTATTCTTTGATGGCATTTCTTAAGAAGCTAGACTTGTGTGGCCATCTGTTCAACAATGAGAGGGATGCTTCTATTTGCACAAGTTAAGACCACGGATGGATTTTTTTTTTTTTTTTTACTTTACTCTCTACTTAGAGGTGCTTTATTAATTAATCTTTTTCTTAACCCAACAAGATAACCGAACAGGATATTAATAGCCATTATGCTAAAAAAATGATCCAAGGAACCATCTCTCCACTGGTCCACCAGCTTCCTAGTAAAAGAGTTCTATAAGTCCTAGTTTTTTTCGTCCTCTTCTATTTACACTGTAGAGGGTGTATGACATCTTTTGTTGAGGTTGTGGTTGTTGGGTGGGTGGGTGGGTTTAGGAGGTTATCGGTAACCTATCAAGCACAAGACAACTCCATTCATCCAACTCGAATTTTGCCGTTTTGCGTCATTTTTTCTAAGGCAAGTGTTACTAAGCTTGCAATGTATGGTCTAGAGTTATGAAACTGGCTGTTGGATATGTCAACTTGGCCAAGTTTTAAAGAGTATTAACTTCTTTTTTTCTTTCTAAAAAAATAAAAATCTATGAAGATATTATAAAGCGATAGACAAACCTTTGGAATCTAACATATAAATATCGTAGTTCCCGCATCTAAAAGGCAAATAGTCTCTCCTTTCCTAAAATATTGTCCCATTTGATAAGTTAAACTTCTATTGATGCTTTAAGTGCTTATTCCTTCTTGAAATTGCACTACGATTGTTGCTATTTTAGAAATGGGATGATCTTTTTTTTTTTTCCCGGGGATGGGGAGGGGGGAGGTGATGTGAAATGTCAATAGTCACCCTCTTTGTCAAAGAGACAAGAAAAGAACATGCCACCCATCATCATCAGCCTTTTAATTCAGAATATGAGTTCATATGGCTAGAGAAGTAGGCAGACTGGAAGACGGTACCCGGTCATTGCACCCTGTTGAGCTCTAGAAATCATTGCATATTCGTTTCAGTCCATACGAATACAAAGTCCAAGATATGTTAGCATAATGGTAAGGTACGTGAAGAGCGGTTGTGTAGTGATTTGGACAGTCTTACCATAAACAAGGAGGTAACTGTGCCAGTTCCTACCCATGCAGGGAGATGGACAAATCTGAGTAGACAAGAATAGAGCATGTAAGGACGTGTACCGTATTTTGAATTAGAACAAGTAAACCATCACAGTAACAAACTTTTCTCAAACTGGTTGAGGGAATGATAGAATCTGATGGAAATCACTCAAGAAAGTCTATCAATGAAATTAAGAGTTTAAGCTGGCTTTGCTGAGAAAGAGAGAGAGATTGAAGGTCGTATATATTCGCTCAGTATGCATACAGAAGCAGGCCACTTAAGATTTGTTTATATATAGTTGTGTCACGATCTTTTCAGTACTTTCTAAGTGAGAACAGGGAACCTCTTTTTCTATAGCCCACTGCCTCTCAATCAAACCCATATGGCTAGTATTTCCCATATGCCAATAACGATGGTATTCCTCAATAAACAGGTGCTGAGGGCTGATAAATTTGATGATTTTTAGAAAACATGTTCTTACCTCCTCGTGATGCATTTTTTGGTGACTAGTTACCTTGTAATGATGCTCCTTGTGGCATTATTGATGCTCATACTGTATTGAAGCAGCAATATCCTTTGTTCCAGTTTAATTATTCTATTCTATATTTGTCGAATTTTTGTCGTAGAAGGCTTTAAGTTGATGCCAAATTTCCTTGTTCCAATCCTCCTTATATATTTTGTTAAAATAGGTTCATTTTTAGTGCATGTGGAATACATATTTTAATAACTCCTTTTGATCTTATCAGTCAGTTGATGGTGCTAACATTGACGGGGTTTTTGTCATTAAAGGCTATGAGTTTGATGCCACAATCACTTGTCCCAACACGCCTTATACATTATTATTATTATTATTTTAAAAAAAATATTACATCTGGCTTATAGTGTCTAATCTCTCCTCCTTTTGATCTAATCACTGAGTGTATGTGGTTGACATTGACTGGAAGACATGAACCAAAAATGTGTTGACCACATTAAGAATGTAAGAACCTGAGTCATTCATAGTTAAATTTGGAGAGTCTAACCACAAACTGTAAACTGTGTGAAAGTAGTATTCTCAGCCTAACTCACACAATCTGCCTAAAATGGCTTATGTTTCTACACCTAAAATGCAGGTAGGATGATTGCTAATTCAAAAGTTGTATAATAAGCAAACTCTGACTTTGAAGTCATGAAATCTTTTTACTAGCACTCTAAAGTTTCTAATGCCTACATCTTCTTGAGCGGAAAACCCTAAATTTATTCTGGATCTGCTGTTAGAAGGGAAAGAAAAAAGACTGACTTGAAGATCCACAGATCTTAAGCACGGTTGTATCGCTGCATTGCCAGAGGCAACACACAATCTTGTCTCTTCTACCTTCAACACTGAACATCACAATTCAAAGAGTAACCCTCATTTGAATTCTGCCCTTTGAGGTCATCGTCTCCTTTTGTCTGTCAGTTTTTTTTTTCTTTTTTTTATTTCATAGCATGTGTTGTTTGCCAGGGGATTAAGACTTGTGGTTTTATATAATGGCACATGTTTCAACCTTTATATGTGATTTGTTTTTTGTTATTCCTGTCACTTAGTTTCTTGTCGCAGTTCATTTTTTCTTGGTGGAATTAGTGGTTTGGTGAGTTCTTATTCCCATAACTTCACATGGACTTACAAATTATAATATTTGTGAGTGTATCAAAGTTATATTGAATGCTTATCCTACTGATGTATATCATAAACTATAATACTATGTAATTACCATAAGCGAATGCATGCTTGAAGGTGCTTCAACACTCATGGCCTCACCTAATATTCTCACTTGCACATACTCCCACTCTGTGTAAGGCCGTAACATCTCACATTGTAAAATGCCTACTATCAAGTGACTTCCACGGTACCAGGTTGAAATTGGGGCATTCTAGCCCAAAGTTATCAGTTGATGTTTTGATGTAAATAATACCAGGAACATTTTATATCTGTAGGTTTAACTTTTTTTTACCCGACTCAAAATATATGAAATTTCAACCTCTTGTTAAGGTACATGAGTTTTCTCACTTAGTGATTATTTTCTTATGATTCTACACAGGATTGCTGATGCTGAAGAGAACTTGGGAGAAAGTGAAGTCCGAGAAGCCCATCTAGCTAAATCCTTGTTTTACATTCGAATTGGTGACAAGGTAGAGAAGAATTGCAGTTCGGCTGTGATCATTTGTTACTCAGCGATGCTTTAGTTATTGTATCTGTGAGCTTCCCTTTATATGTGTGTGTGTATATATATACTCCCTCCATCCCAGCACAAGTAGGACTAGAGGAGTGGGCACAATAATTAAGAGAAAAGTAGTGTATGTGTGGTAGAAAATGAAGAGAGAGAATGAGTGGGGTAAATAGTAGTGTTGGTTGAATAAATTGAGTGGTGGAAAATGAAGAGAGAGAATGAGTGGGATTAAATTGTGGGGTTGGTTGAATATAAATATATTAAAACATTTCCATTTTAGGCAGTCTCAATTGTTTTGGGACGGCCTAAAAGAGAAAGAAGTCCTACTTGTGCTGGGACGGAGGGAGTATATTTTTTTGATAAGTAACTTCCCTTTATATTTTGATCTTTGGTTAATGCAGGAGAAGGCACTGGAACAATTGAAAGTAACAGAGGGTAAAACAGTTGCTGTTGGCCAAAGGATGGACTTGGTGTTCCATACCTTAACGATTGGTTTCTTCTACATGGATTTTGAGCTTATATCCAAAAGCATTGATAAAGCAAAGAAGTAAATGATACATTGAATATCTACCTTACTTAATCATGTACTGCTGTTTCTGATGTTTGGTGAAATGTACTTGTGCCTTTTGACTCATTGCCTTAGTACATTAATGTCAGGTTATTTGAAGAGGGAGGTGATTGGGAGAGGAAGAACCGCCTGAAAGTTTATGAAGGCTTGTACTGCATGTCGACCCGTAACTTTAAGAAAGCAGCTGATCTATTCCTTGATTCCATCTCGACGTTCACAACTTACGAGCTTTTCCCTTATGACACCTTCATATTCTACACAGTCCTTACAAGCATAATTACGTTAGATAGAGTTTCCTTGAAGCAAAAGGTATTTGTGATTTAAATACATAAGCATTTCCCTATCTTGTTGAAATCTATTTTCTTTTTCAGGCAATTATATTTTAATTATTATTTCTTGTGGCAGGTTGTGGATGCACCAGAGATCCTAACAGTAATTGGGAAAATCCCATACTTGTCAGAGTTCATGAACTCCTTGTACGAGTGTCAATATAAATCATTTTTCTCTGCCTTCGGTAAGTACGTTTATCCTGTATTTGATGCTCTCTCCATTGACTCTCTTTGATCGCAATATAAATATCCTGAAGCCCCACCTTTGGTGTGTGTATTTTACTCAAGTATTCTGTCTCCCATTTTTTTGAAGCTCAGATAAATGTAAGAGGTTGTTAGGCATTTTCCTGGCTTTTGCGAGTGCACTGATCTCATATTCTACAACAAAACAGCTTTTAAAATAATTTTGCCATAAGTGTAATTTCGAGCTCACCAAGGTGGTGGGAAGGACCTTAAGCACTCAGTCAGGTGAAAATGATTTCTACACTAACTAATTTAAGCAGGCTTTGCTCAATCAAACCCCTTTCATTATTATTCATTCAGCATGACAACCTTTCTAGGTGAATCCTTGCACTACTCTTTAACCAAACAGTTGTTGGCGAAGCATTTTTGGATATTACTGTCTTTTTCGCTTTCGTTTTTGCAGTACTGCTGAATTCTAATCCCTCCGTCCCAGCTCAATGTCCACAGTTTGATTTTTTTGGTCAACTCAATCGAACTTTGATAATAATTTTATGAAAATCTAGATATATCTATTCAATTCTAAAAAATGTTACTGATACTATTCCTAACATTGAAACAATAACGTTTTTTAGAATTGCATAAGAATATCTAGATTTTTATAAAATTATGGTCAAAGTTCGATTGCATTGACTGAATGAACAGTAACTGTGCCCATTGAGCTGGGACGGAGGTAGTGTGATTTAACAATACACTAATTCTCTAAATTGGCCCTTAAAATATTTGAATTCAAACTAGGCTTTGCTCAATTAATCCTTTTTTGGTACTCTTTTTATGACGGCCCAAATAGGAATACACTCTTCTATTGGATGGAGGTAGTAGCACTTTTTCACATGGCTTGCAGGCCTGCTAGGAATGCACTTGAGCTCAATGTCTCTTGGATTGTTGAACATAGTTCTGTCAGATCTTCTCTTGATCAGCTTAAGCTGTTTGTGGTTTATGAGGTCTAGCTAGTAAAAAGTGCCCCAATTGTCTCTTACTAAGAATGATGTAGGAGGTAATGTGAGTTGGGTGGGGACCAACACCAGTAGAGTGCGGAGTCTTCTTTCAATGCACCAATTAAGCCTTAATATAATGAAGAAGAGCTTGATACTCCCTCTGTCCCAGAAAGATAGGCCCATATTGACTTTTTATGGTCAATATAAATGAACTTTGACCAAATATTGATGTTGATCTACTCATTTTAGTGAAATTCTAAAAATTGTAATTGACAAATCATTAAGTGATTTATTAATAACAATTTTTAAAATTTCATTGTGAACATTAGATCGACACCAATGCTTGGTCAAAGTTCATATATATTGACCATAAAAAGTCAATATAGGACTATCTTTCTGGGACAGAGGGAGTATTATACTCCCTCTGTCATTAAATGAGTGTCTTTTTGAAAATTGTTAAATGGATATCCATTTTTCAGGAAGTTAATAACTTAATACGTTCATCTTTACGAATATCTCTGAACATTCCAATGTTTACTTGCAAGTCTGCAAGTCTGTAAGGATATTTATATATACTCCCTCCATCCCAAAATGATCTTCACACTTTTTTCGTCATTACTACGAATAAACTTTGAGCAACAATTTTAAGTTGATTTAATCATCCTAATGAAAATCTAAAACTTGTTATTGATAGTATTGCTGATGGTGTATCAATAACAAGTTTTAGATTCTCATTAGTATAATTGAATCAACCTAAAATTATTGCTCAAAGTTTCTTAATTGTAAGGGCAAAAAAAGTGTGAAGATTATTTGGGACGGAGGGAGTATTTGCTATTGAGATTACTTGAAGGTCAACTTCTCCAGATATCTCTAAAAGTGAAAAATGAACACTCATATAAGGAATTAGGGAGTGAAGACTGGAGTATGTGCTAATGTTCTTAGACAGTCAAATAGTACGTACTCCCCCTGTCCCGGAATAAATGTCCTAGTTGACAAGTCAATGTTTTTAAGCTTTTAGTTATGTTTCCTTGATTGCCCCAATCTATTCATACGGGTAGAGTGACACCTCCTATCACATCGCAATGCTTGTGCCTATTAGAATGGGTAGTATAGGAAGATAACCGAACTTCATACCCTATTTTTAGTAAGACGACATTTATTTTGTGACGAACCAAAATGGAAAGTAGGACATTTATTCAGGGACAGAGGGAGTAGTATTTATTTATATAAAAGAAGTGAAACTATTAAAGGTGAATGCACTGGGTACTACAGTCTTGGCAAGAAGGGATCTGTCAATTATAGCTACATTTTTATTGAAATTGAAACTAGTATTTGTTTGATCCATATACCAATCTTGATATTTTCAGCTGGGCTGACGGAGCATATTAAATTGGACCGCTACTTGCATCCGCACTTCCGTTACTACATGAGGGAGATAAGGACCGTCGTTTATTCCCAGTTCCTGGAGTCTTACAAGAGTGTAACAATTGAAGCAATGGCAAAGGCATTTGGGGTGATGGTGGATTTCATTGACGTGTAAGTCCATTTTTTTTTTATCCGCTTTCTCATTCATGAAAAAGAAGAGGTGTCTGGGTGGGTCCCGGTCGGAGGGGGTTTCAATTTTCATGTTGTTTTTTTCCTTTTCTTGGATACATTTGACTGATATTATTATTTGTTGGTTGGTTTGTTCAGGGAACTGTCACGTTTTATTGCAGCAGGGAAACTTCATTGCAAGATTGATAAAGTTTCAGGGGTATTAGAAACCAATAGGCCAGATGCAAAGAATGCTCTTTACCAAGCAACTATCAAGCAAGGGGACTCGCTGCTCAACAGGATTCAGAAGCTTTCTCGTGTTATCGATCTTTAAGTAGGTGAACCTTTTGGTTGCATTTCTGTTTCCGAATTGTATTGCTAACTGGAGTATTTCCCCGAGTTTTTTTTTAATTATTCATTTTTATACTCTACCGGATCCAAAATTGAATGCTTTGTAATCACAAACATTTGCTTCAATTATGTTGTTAAATGGATGTGAATGCCGTTAATTGGACGCTTTCATTCTCATTTTTGTTCCAAACTTCCAATGAGAATGAATTTTAGTTGGTGTTAGTCCAAATCATATGCTATTTAGTTAAATATATTATTTGCGTTTCAAAATAAATACGCCCTCCGTACTTATATGTCAATTTTTTTTTTTTTAGTTTGTCCCAGAGTATATGTCCACTTCTTAAAATGGCAAAGGATCTTTACTTTTCCTCTCACTCATTCTCTCTTCTACTTACTTTTATACTCACAACACAAATCAACTTACTATTCTCTCTCACTCATTCTTTCCCACTTTACTTTTATACTCACAACACTTACATCACTTCCACACTTTCACTCTGTTTTAATTTCCGTGCAAATGAGAAGGTGGACATATATTATGGGACAGATGGAGTATTCACTTTTACTATGAAACAAAAAATGGATACAAATTTGTGGCTTGCTTAAAGAGATTAATTTTCTTCAGCCATACTATTATAATGACTGGAATTGTAGCAAATTCATTAGAATAATATCTAGGCGACTACCTACCATCAGTGTTCTAATAGACCCCGTCTAGGCCGCCTAAGCCCCGCTTAGGCGCTAGGATATTATAGTTATTTCTGAATTCTCAGCTCCGCCTAGATCCCGCCAACCTTGCCTACAATACAAACAAAACCGCCTTCAGTTTTGAGTTTCCTCTTTGGCTGCTGTTTAGATTCCATTGTTGTAATCGGCTTCTCTAAATATATACTCAAATAAAATACTAGTACGTGTTGTATATTTAAATGATAAACTAAACTTCAAATTTGTAACTAGTTGAACAGTGTAAAAAACAAGTAATTTCATCCCATTCTCATCTCTCTGTTAATTAATTACATCAATGATGATGTATTATTAATAACTTGTAAAAATGAATTAATTCATCAATTCACGGAGCAAACCCCTATAAAGCTTAGTCTTTTTATCAACTCATCGCGGTTCTAGTATGAATCTTGGGTTTTACTGGATTCAGAGGTTCTTAACAAGAGAATTCCTATGAATACTAAAGAAATGCAATAAATTACCTCATCTTGGCCTTCGGCGGATAGCGGGAATCGAACCCGCGCCTTCTCCTTGGCAAAGAGAAATTTTACCATTCGACCATATCCGCAGTTTTCGTTCTTGATCGAACGACCTTCAACAAAAGGGTACCTGTACCCGAAACCGATACAGGTGGGTAGGTAGAGAATACCTAGGGGCGCGAGACAACTCTCTCTAAGGAACTCGGCAAAATATGATTACCCTCTTGATTCTTCGCGTCATAAAAATTGTCAATATAATTGGTATGATTCTATCCCAAGTATACTTTAGTTTTTCACGATTTCAGATCCATTTTGGTATTTATAAAGTTATATGCGCGAGACACAATCTACTACCTGAAAAAGCATCTTCAGTGGCTCAGGTAGTGACTACTTTCCAGGACAACTAAAAGAATTATTGAAATGAGTTCAAATGGAATCGGTTTACTAGGTATTTTCTTTTATGGTTCATATTCCGGATTGAGTTCATCCCTGTAGTAGTTGGTGGAGTTTCTAAGACGCGCTCAAAGCGATTGAGCCCAGTCTTATCCTACTCAGGTAAATGGAACGCATTAGCTGTCCGCTCTCAGGTTGGGCAAACCACCGCCTCTCAGGTCCCCCGACTGATTCTACCATAGAGGCCATGCACATAAGAGAGGAGCCGTATGAGATGAAAATCTCATGTACGGTTCTGGAACGGAGATTCTTTGAATTGAATGACGACCGTAACGGATGTCAACTCAATCCGAATTTTTGAGAAAGGACAATATTCGAAAAACTTGTGATGTATATGCCATTCCGAAGTGATCTATTAATCTACTAATAAGCCGTTTCATAGCAGTTCCGTCTATCACTTTATTGTGAAAGACCAGACTGGCCCGTTTTGACATAAGTACCTCCCTAGTCTGCTGAGTAGGATTTCACAACCCATCGCTAAAAAACCCACTTTCTTACGATTACGAGGTTCAGGGTAAGGATCAATTTGATTGTAGAGCTGTATGCAATGCAAAAAGATGCCTGTACGGTTGTTCAATTCTATCTTTTTTTCTTCTTATTCTTTAACTGTTCATGGTGATTATGGGAAAATCCTTTATAAAGGAGATATATTCGTTACATTTATATATGAAAAATCCATGAATTGATTATTCCTAAACGAGTCATGAAAAGTTAAAAATAAATAAATAAATTGGTGCACCAGTGCAAATCTAGACCACCTGGATTTTTTTTTCAAGGGGTCAATATAATAAATTTGAAAATTGTAAAGGGTAAATTTGTGAAAAATTGAAAAGTCAGGGGTCCAAGTACTCTCCTCAAAAGGGCCTAGATTCACTACGGCCGTCAGGCTATAAAAAAAAAATTATAATTATAACACAAAATCTTGTAAAAAACGTGTTTTATACTAACTATGTGTAAAACGTGTTTTTCAAATAACGGCTTAAGAGGGATTAAAAGACGCGGTGACAATTTTGTAAATAAGTGGAACTCATGAAAATCTCAGCAGACACATTTTAAAACAAGAGGAGGCATTTTTCAATACTTCACAGCAGACATATTTTAACTCTAGAGGAGACTTTTTTAGAGCAGACATGTTTTAACTCTAGAGGAGGCACTTTTTTTGAACTTTTAACAGTGCATTTTTTGAGAAAAAATAAGTGTCTGCTCTAGTTAAAAAATGTGTCTCCTGCAGTTTCAAAACATGCCTCCTCCAGTTTCAAAACATGCCTCCTGAGATTTTTTTGAACTTTTAACATTGTCTTTTTCAAAGAAAAAAAATGCCTGCTCTAGTTTAAAAATGTGCCTCCTGCAGTATAAAAATATGTCTCCTCTAGTTTTAAAATTTTAGAAGTGCCTCTTTGAAAAAAATGCCTGTTATGGTTTTACAAAGTGTCTGATGTGGAGTTTCAAAAATATGCCTCCTTCAGTTTCATAATATGCCTCCTGCAGTTTTAAAATATGCCTCCTGAGATTTCATAAGTTTTAAATATTTACACTTATGCCACCGCGTCTCTTAAACCCTACTTGCGGTTATTAATAAAACATGTTTTACACTAAGCCTAGTGTAAAACGCGTTTTACAAGAGACTTACTCTAATTATAATATTAAAAAAATGGCAAATTGGCAGGTGGAAAAAAAAAATGTGCACATGGAGGTGACCTTGGTTGTATTTGAGTGCAAGCCACTCAAGATTCAACCCTCGAGTTAAAAGACCCCTCTTTTCTGAAATTGCTAATTCCTCCAATAAAATTTTGATTCGTTCTCAGCCACGATAAATTTCTTCCCAGGATTGGATTACAATTACAAGGCCGTCCATGTGATCCACCTGTGTGATTGTGAAATGTTTTAAAATTTATTCCTTCCAACCGTAAAAATTCCCTTTTCAGAAATTGGAGCCCTCATAAATTCAAAAACTTTGAAATCAATCAACCATGCTGCCTCCTATCGATCTCAAGGAATTTCAACAGAGGCTTTCCACCCAATTTAGACCATGGCAACGCTCCTTTCAGTTCTGGGTTCGAGCTGCTGACATTTACACCGGTTACAAGGTCTCTTCTCTTCTCTTCTCTTTCTTCACATATACATACATGCGCGCACACACACACACACACACATACATATACAAAGTCCAATTGAATTCTATTGTAGCAAAAGAGGTAAATTTTTGACATTTGGGTTTTGGGTTTCTTGGGATTTTAATAGGTATTTCAGGTTCGAGTTTGTTTCGAAAAAGATGTCAAGAAGCAAGAAGCAATGTGGGAGAGACAGCATGAGATTGCGGCTGATAAGATTTACTCTATGTGCTCTGACCTTGGTGGGTTTTTTCTCAAGGTAACTCAATTGGGTTCCCTTCCCTGATTTCAGAATTTTATGGAAGGAATTCTTTTACCCATGAACTCTTAGTGATTTAATTCGATTTGGGTGTTTTTATTACTGCACTATTTCAATTATTTAGCCTTGTTTTTGGATGGTTGAACTCCATGACATAATAATCGAGCCCCCTTGAAAACATTGATACAGTGTGTATGTTATGGATTTGTGAGTTTTTTGTGAAGTCTGATTCTTTTTGTGAAAATGGTTTTTTTGGATTAGATTGCTCAAATTGTTGGGAAGCCTGACTTGGCCCCAGCTGCATGGGTGAGAAGGCTTGTTACTCTCTGTGATCAAGCTCCTGCAACACCAACTCATATAGTGAAACTTGTTCTTGAGAAGGAATTTGGTAAAAGTGTTGACGAATTGTTTGACCGATTTGACTTGGAGCCTCTCGGATCTGCTTCAATTGCGCAGGTATTGATCAGCACTCTCATTTACTGTCACGGTCACAAGACATGTGGGTTTGAAGCAACCAATTCAAAAGTAATCATTTGTTATGTCAAATTGTGATTTTTTATATCAGTTTATAGAAGCGTGCAGAGATTTTCAAATATTGAAATTTATGATAATTCTATTTTTTAACATGCAAATCTACATGCATGCAGGAGACGCTGGTCATATAAAGTGACAAGCTCCTTGTGTTATCTTAGGAGCACTAAAGGGCATGCTTTAATTTTATCAAATCACATTTATCTAAGAAACTTGATGTTTTCTGATAATGTGTGCATGTGCGCGCGCTTGACCGCGTGTGTTGGGTGGGAATCCGGGGCAGGGGATCGAGGGGATTTTGAAATCGAAGCTGAGCTACCTTCATTATGCATACGCTATTCACATATTCAATTGATTCTACTCTTTTGGTAATTTAACATAAGCTTGTGTTCAAAACCTTGATCATCTATCGAGAAAGCAACATAATAAAACCTATTGAGCCTATCTGTATTTCCTTTTGTTTTCATTCGTCAAGCTTTTAGTAACTCTTGAATAGAGTTCGATTGTGTACATACATTTATATACTATGTGTCTCTTATTAAAACAGGTTCATCGAGCCAGACTGAAAGGTGATAAGAATGATATTGTGGTCAAGGTAAGGGTACTCAAACAGTTAGATTTGCAGCTTCATCTTAAATCTAGGCTCTAATCACTAAGTGCACTGTAGGTGCAACACCCAGGTGTTCAGGACCTGATGATGACCGATATCCGCAACTGTCAGGCTTTTGCATTGTACATGCAAAAGACGGATATTAAATTTGATCTGTTTTCTGTAACCAAGGAAATGGAGAAACAGGTGAACACTATTCCTTAACCACCAAACTTTCTTTCCTTTTTTTCCCCTCAATTGACGATTCCATATGACAATTCATATTAGACGACCCCAAATCATTTTAAGACTAAGGCTTTGTTGTTGTTGCTACCTTTTGTATTTGCTATTCATGTAGATTTATGGTATTTTAATTTTATTATTTATATTTGTGGATAGTAATCTTGTTCCAATTCATGCAATTCAAGATAGGGTATGAATTTGACTTCACTAGAGAGGCTGACGCAATGGATAGAATAAGAGGTTTTCTTTATGCAAACAACAAGAAGTCTCCTGTTTCAGTGCCACGAGCAATGAGAAGTATGGTCACTAGGTAAGCTATACTACACTTCCTTTTGTCTTTCTTTTATTGGACAATAAAGTGGTCACCAAATATTCCCATATCTGCTGGGTTCGTCCCATCATTTGGTGGTTTAACTCATTGGGAATGCAGTATCACATGATTAAGTCGATATGTAAACTAATTTCTGATGACCGAATTGTTAGTATTTAACTCTTAATAAGTACTAATAGCCCTTAATCATAAATAATAAAAAACATTAATTAATGCTGGAAACATTATAACACAAATTAATTAAGTTTACATTCAGAATCATTGAGTTTTTAATAGCAATTCTTCTCGCCAGAAGAACTTTTTTGCCCTGGTATGACCAAATTTAATGTGCTGTGTAAGTGTTGAAATCTGTTTCTGACGAGTTAAGGTTATCAGTTGCCATGTAAGTTGAGTTTGTAAATGAAGATTGCTATAATATGGCTGAAGTGATTGCGGTCTTATGATATGTAGTGCTTCATCCCCGAAGTTTCTGATGCACTAAGTCCTTTTTAACTAATGTAATTAAAGCCATTTTTTAAAGGTGTTTCCCTGTCCTATAGATTGGGAACTGTTAGTAATAAAGATAAACTCACTATTATTGCTTCCAACACTTCATTTGAGATGCACGTTGCATTTGAATGTTTAAGATA
The DNA here is from genome assembly GCA_026119855.1 of Campanula takesimana. Classification (NCBI taxonomy): domain Eukaryota; kingdom Viridiplantae; phylum Streptophyta; class Magnoliopsida; order Asterales; family Campanulaceae; genus Campanula; species Campanula takesimana. The sequence goes on from JAOWBW010000012.1 coordinate 1,569,892, forward strand.
ATGCTCATACTAGTCAATGAGTACTAAAAGGAATCTTGCTAGAAACTAAATGTAATGACTGTATCTAAGTCCAAGTTACTTGGAATGACTCAAAATTCTACAGCTTAACTTTTCATTTATTGAGAACAAAAGGTTTACGGGCTTAGCTAACACTGATAGGAGTGATGGGATCTTCTGTTTGGAATTTGTACCACTTAATTCCTGATGCTTAACTGTTTGACCATTGGATAGGAGGGTCTTAGTGATGGAGTACATTGATGGGATCCCAATCTTGAAGCTTGGTGATGAAATTGCTAAAAGAGGCATAAATCCTGATGGTAAGATTGCAGCGGCAGCAAAACAGTAAGCCCCTAGCTATCTGAGAGCATTCAAGTCCTTTTATCGTTCCTCCTCTTTTCAACGCTGCACACACACACACACATGTTATTGACTGATTGTACCTGAAAAATTAGTCTGGCATTAATAGATTTCTCCTGGAGTTGACAAATCTATTTAATGCAGAAAAAACAATAGGGTGTTGTTATACACACCCGTAAAACTTATGAATACACCCGTATTCCAAGTTCTTTCAAAAATACCATCCAAGGAAATGTCAAAACTAACCTTTATATATATTGTACACCCACCTTGTACACCCGTAATTGTTTATTTCTACCCAATCCTACCGAATTGTTGAAGACACCCATAACATTAATACACCCAAACAACCAACCCATTAGTATTTCACCTCCCCCCTGTTGTGGAAAAAGCCCTTCCCAACCCAACACCCAAGCAAATCGCAAGAAAAACCCAGCACCACAAACAAGCACAAGAAATAAGAAACCCAAAGCAAAAGACAAAAGAACACAAGAAATTGTTTACCCAGTTCGTCAATATGTTTGACTACGTCTGGGGGCACTACCAAGCCAGGATCTTGCACTATAATATGTAAATATGGAGTTACAATGAGTATGGGGGCGGAACCCTGTTTATATACAAAACCTAGAATGAGATCAAACCCTAGTCTAATTAGAATTCCCGAAATTCAGCACATTCCCGTCCAGCAGCGGATCGGCCGCTCCGTTTTGCACGCTCGCCCGAGCAGCTCAATTAGCTCGGCCGAGCACACCTTTGATCAGAAGGTGTGATTTTACCCGGTTAGTGCACGGCCGCTCCCATTCCTTGACTCGCCCGAGTCGCTCGCCCGAGTCCTTTACCCGGATCGGCCGAGCATCACCTGCTCTGCGGCTTTGCTGATTTCTTCTATTTAGATCGCTAGTTCCCGGTTTATCTCTATTCCAACAATCTCCCACCTAGAGATCAACCTGTATACAAACCCCGTACTGTTCTTCAACTCATCCTTAGTGCCAGTGCTCACCTCGATCATGGTAGTACCATCCTCCTCCTCTATTCTCCAAGCCCCGTTGAAGCTATACCCAGCTTCAACTTCACCTTGCTTGAGAAACCTGGAGCCTTTGCATCCGATCTACACTCACCGTTAGATCTGCGCAGCGGAATATCCGGTCCTGGAGTATTTAGTTCATCTTCAGTGACCCCTTTACCTTGGTCATCATGAACCGTGCCACTCAATTTCACTCGCATTACAGTATCCCTTAAACTCCCTGAGCTCATACTCCCCACCATTCATAGACCTCATGCATTTATCCTTGAGTCCAATCCGATTCTCCACCAAGGCCTTCCACTTCTTAAATATCCTGAAAGCTTCATCTTTCCCATTTAAGAAGTAATCCCGGACCTTCCTTGTCGAATCATCAATGAAGGTCATGTAATATGACACACCACCCCGAGAAGTTACCGGGGATACCCCCTTCTCAACCATGTGACCCAATCGACAGTGCCACAAATCCGTATCACCCTTGGCTGACGCCACCGCGATACTATCCTTGGTGTTGTTCATCAAATACGGTCTTCCTTCCCTATTACCCCGAGCGATCTCACAATCCTCCTTGGTAATAACCCAGTTCCTGCAGCTAAAAGTTACCATGTAACCTTCTTCACCCAGCTGCCCAACTGATAGCAGGTTCTTTTTCATACCCGGAATGTGTCTGACCCCGTGTAGATGTAAGACTTTCCCGTCCGATGCTCCTATTCTGACATCCCCCTTCCCCTTGATTTCCAAAGGCTCGCCATCCGCCAGATAGACCTTTCCGAAATCACCGGAAGTGTAATTTTCCATCGCCCCTGCATGCCCGCATGAGTGGAATGATGCCCCCGAATCCAGCACCCATGATTCTAGCGCACTACTAACACTCAGAATCAGTACATCGTCACCTTCGATTATCACATTCGCCGATTTATCCCCTCGCATGGGACAATCCCTCTTGTAGTGTCCTAACTCCTTACAATGATAGCACTCTACCGATCCTCTTGCAACCCTTGGTCTTTCTTTGTTCTCCACAGACTGATCCCCACCCCCGATTACACTTTCCCTTGACCCTGTTCTCCCTTTATTGCTAGAACCCGGCCTTCCCCTACTAGTTGCAGCCAAGACCGATCCCGAAGTAGACGGTGTCCCCAACTTCTTTATGCTATTTTCCTCGCCTAAAAGAAAGTCCTTAACATCATCATACTTCAATTTGTTCTTACCCGCTGAAGCATATAACGCCGTCACCGTTCCGCTCCAACTTCCTGGTAAGGATGCTAGCAATTGACAAGCATGAACCTCGTCACCGAAAGTAATCTCTAACGCATCCAATGAGTCTATAACATCCATAAACTCATCGATGTGTTTAGCTATGGATCCTCCCTCTTGCATCTTGAGATTACCCATCTTGCGTATCAAATCAACCTTATTTGCAGCAGATGGAGTTTCAAATCTCTCAGTAAGATAATCCAATAGCTCCTTGGTGGTTTTCGCCTTCTTGGTAGTCTTCGCGATCCACTTCGACAATGTAGATCGAACCACCCCTAAGGCTTTCCGATCCATGAGATCCCAGTCTTCCTGTTTTTCGCTTTCCGGCTTGACTCCTGTTAGAGGCTTATAGAGATCCTTACCATATAAGACATCCTCTATTTGCATCCTCCAATATCCATAGTCAGAGCCATCAAATTTCTCCACCGCTTGTTTATCCTTGCCCATTCTTAATTGCTTGATAAACCCGGATCGTTAAACCGGAGCTCTAGATACCAGTTGTTGTGGAAAAAACCCTTCCCAACCCAACACCCAAGCAAATCGCAAGAAAAACCCAGCACCACAAACAAGCACAAGAAATAAGAAACCCAAAGCAAAAGACAAAAAAACACAAGAAATTGTTTACCCAGTTCGTCAATATGTTTGACTACGTCTGGGGGCACTACCAAGCCAGGATCTTGCACTATAATATGTAAATATGGAGTTACAATGAGTATGGGGGCGGAACCCTGTTTATATACAAAACCTAGAATGAGACCAAACCCTAGTCTAATTAGAATTCCCAAAATTCAGCACATTCCCGTCCAGCAGCAGATCGGCCGCTCCGTTTTGCACGCTCGCCCGAGCAGCCCAATTAGCTCGGCCGAGCACACCTTTGATCAGAAGGTGTGATTTTACCCGGTTAGTGCACGGCCGCTCCCATTCCTTGACTCGCCCGAGTCGCTCGGCCGAGTCCTTTACCCGGATCGGCCGAGCATCACCTGCTCTGCGACTTTGCTGATTTCTTCTATTTAGATCGCTAGTTCCCGGTTTATCTCTATTCCAACACCCCCCTCCCATTAATTTTAACCATCCTATTTATTTCCCTACTCATTTCTTACTCCATTTACCCCTTCTTCTAAACCCATCACCTACTCATCAAATTTTCTTTCAAAGCCCAAACACCACACTGTGATCAAGTCCAAGCATTGTTGATATAGAACACCAAATGGACGTAATTGTAAGTTTTCTTTATCTTCTAACTTTTTTTTTTTTGTCTATATATTTTTCCAAGAATCCAATCTTGTTTTCAAAGTTTCGGTCAAAGGTGGCCGAACCATTAGAAAAAGTTCCAACCTGGTCTGCCGAATTATATCCTATGGTTCGGTAGGGTGTGGCCGAACCATATCCTATGGTTCGACAGGTTGTAGTCGAATTATTTGAAAAAGTTCGGCTCTGGTCTGCCGAACCGTGGCATAAGTTTCGGTGGTGGGTGGCCGAACCCGTAAAATTCAAGTTCCAACTCAGATTTTTCAACATTACATGGATTCTTGCCTTAGTTTGGTTCCTCAATGTCTATTCTTTAATTAGCCTTCAAAATTGGAAAGAAATTGTAAAGATTGAAAGGATTTTGAGAAACGTAAAACTAGGTTGGAAGAACACTTAGAGAGAGAGAGAGATAGTAAACCCAAAACTGATGGGTGTGGATTGGGTGTGTGAATGTGAATGGATTATTGTTTTATTTTTGAGGGTTGAAGGGTATAATAGGAAGTTTAGTGAGTTTGTTTTATTTTTGAGGGGTGAGTTTAGCTTTACGGGTGTATTTATAAGTTTTACGGGTGTCTATAACAACACCCAAAACAATAAAGTCATAAGTTTCTCAAAAAATAAAATAAAAAAATCAATCCAAACTTTCACGTCCTAATATGTGTCGTTGAAGTTTAAATACATTATCCATTTAGACTTCCTCTGTGCAAATGAGTATCCAAAATTTGATGTAAAACATACAATGAAGAAGTTGACTTTTAAGCAATTTTAGTGGCAAATATACATAAGTATCCTTTATGTCCACCTAGACTTGTATTAATGCAAGTATACTGGAATACAATATTTGTTAAACATAACTTCAGTTCTTTTCTTTCCTTTTACTTTAAGCTTTCAAGTACTTTTCACTCTCTAATCCTATCAAGCATATTGCCTTTTCTCTCTTTTCTCGCGTACCTTGGAATCCTGTGTTCTGCGCTCTTTAACATTTATCACACCATTCAATCTTCCCAGATTCTAGTTTTTAGGGTGTGTTTTTTTTCCCCGCAAAGTTGATTGCTGCTCCTCGTTTATTTTAATCGATACTCTTCCATTAGCTATTTTTTTTTTTTATATATATTTGCAGCTAAGTTCACTTTGATATAGTTTTTTGACAAGCTTGCTTTTGCAAATGTGTACATGAGCATGAATTTTACTAAACCATGTTTGATGCAGGAACATCCTTAAGAGTTTGACTCTTGCATATGGACAAATGATCCTGAAGAGTGGTTTCTTTCATGCAGATCCCCATCCTGGAAATATATTTATCTGTAAGGGCTCCGAGGTAATTAGTCCCAAGTTTCTAGCTTAATATCCTAACTTTATTTTGATTTTATAATTACAATTATGTCTCAAGTATCTTCATGTGATATAGTTGCTCTTTTTTCTTCTTCTTGTAGGTTGCTTTGCTTGACTATGGGCAAGTTAAAAATCTTCCTAATGACTTAAGGCTTGGATATGCTAAGTTGGTTCTTGCTCTTGCAGATAATGATCCCAAAATGGCTTCAGAGAGTTATCGGTATTAATATTAGCATATTCAAGACTTATATTCTGCTACCTCCGTTCCAAAATGAATGTCCAAAAAAATTTCCAAATTTACTCTTGATCAAGAGAAAATTTGAAAAAAAATAAATATATTGGAGATTCATTTTGGGCGGAGGGAGTATTACACTTTTTTTATGTCGATTTCCACAAAATTGGGGAAAGTTTTCTCATGGAAAGTTCCGAACAGTCTTGTTGAGATTGATTGATATATACGTTGATATGTACATTCTTTTTTTGAAAGAGATTATTTGTTACACTAGGGAGCTTGGCATAAATACAATGACCAAATGTGAGGACGAAGAGAAAGAAATGCTTGCACTAGCACAGAGTATGTTCGACACGAAGCTACCACCTGGTAAAACAATGTTGCAACCTTTCTCAGAGGACTCCGCAATAAAGAAGATTGCAGTCCAGGTATGTATTCCGTCACCTGATATGATTTATGTTAATTGTTGATTTTTATGGAAATACATGCATTATTTTCTCAGATAATTAGATAAAAATTTGTGCTTGCAATCATATTTCTATCTTGTTTATGGGTATGGGTTGATGAATTCAAGAATAATATTCCTAATTTGATATTTTGATAGGCTTTCCCTGAGGAACTATTTTCTGTTCTTCGCACTGTGCATCTGTTGAGAGGACTTAGTGTTGGTCTTGGGCTAAATTATTCGTGTTCACAACAATGGAGACCCATTGCCGAAGAAGCCTTATATCTCGCGGGCAGATTAAAAGGTGTCTCTTTGAACCCTTGAGCTTAATACTCCTTCCGTCTCATAATGAGTGCGCAGTTGACTTGTCAAACTTTCAATAAGCGAGCTTAACTATTTTGAACATTGCTTATAATTTGATAAAATTCGACTAAGGCTATTTCCTTATTTAGAAACACGACACTTAATTTGGCACGGACCAAAAAGGGTACGCAACATTTATTATGGGACTAAGGGAGTACGACATTTTGACATCCTATAGCTATAGCTATGAATTCATTCTGTTGCTTTTATACTACTCCCTCCATACCATAATAATCAATGTCGCACTTTCCTTTTTAGTTCGTACCAAAATAAATGTCGCCTTTGGGAATAGCAGTGCAATTTTTTCATTGTACAAGCAATGCACATTCTTATAAAGGTTGACAAGTCCAATGCGACATTTGTTATGGGACGGAGGGAATACATTTTAATAAAGGAAACCATGAAAATGGATGCATTGTATTGCTCTTTCTCCGTTTCCTCCATTGAGATGGTGCTAGTAGGTCAAGTCCTGATGTTCTTAAGACTGGTTGGTCAATGCAGATGAGGATCTCAAGAGTAGAATACGTAAACCTGGTCTTCTTAAAAGATTATTTCGATGGGAATAACTGCTTCTGATAGGAGCACGCATGTTGACCTCAGATGTAGTTGTGGGATCAATCCTGGACTATTTGTTTGAAGCTCCGTTGCGAAGATAGCCATTTATGATATGAACTGCATCAAGTTGAAGTGACCGAGGCTGTTCAGATCTAAACGTTGATTTTTATTTTTAATTCTTGGTGGGAGTTTGTATTGTTGTTTAGTCAATTGGATCGGAGACGTGTTTTTTTTTTTTTTCTTGATACAAGTTTTGGGAGCTTCTTTGTTGTAGAATTTAGGAGTATACTGTATACAAGTTTTGGGAACTTTGATGTTGTACAATCATGAAAATACATTTTTTATTGTGAAATTTGGTTTCATTTTTGTGCTTCTTTTAGACTATACTGTATTTTTCAAAATACATTTCACTTGAATGTGTCATGGAGAGCCAAAGGATGCAATGCCCTTAATATACATTCCCTCTGTCCCGTAATAATAATAATAAGGCCATAAATTTCTTTTTTCTTTTTTGAATGTTTCAAGTCATATTACTCAAAATACAAACTTTATGATACTTATTTATTTATATTTATCCAATGAAATTTATTTTTCGTACTCACAAAAATATCCATTACCCCATTTTCTTTTCCCTATTTCACTTTTCGTAATTTTAACACCTACTCTATTACCATTATTTTAAATATATACACCCTCTTTCCCACCTCACTTGATACTTAAGAGGTGAGCACAAAAACTAAGGAAAAAAAAATAAACTAAGGATAATGTGTGGTAGAAAACGAAGATAAAGAATGAGTGGGGTAAATACCAAAAAAAAGTGATAACATCTTGTACCAAAAAAAAAAAAGAAAGTGATAACATCATTTTGTGACGGAGGGAGTATTTTTTAGCAATTAGTTTGGTTTTGATAACTGTCAAAATTTGATTTTCAAGTATGAGCTGAATTTTAAAGTTTTAGGGGTTTCAAGCTTTGACTGCAACTCAATCGACAGATTCCTTTTATGCCTGTGATATTTGAGAAGAATCCTATATCTAGTTTGCTACAGAGCCATCTTTTAACTTTTTGAGTAAAAAAAGGCCGATAGAAAATCACACTTTTTTGTTGATCATTTTCGCATTCTGAATTCAGCATAACATTTCATTTATGCTATACAAATGAAACTCCAAACGCTCCACTGCACGCGATTACACTTAGAAGAAAATTGACGTACGCAAACGTAACACACAACTTATGCCTCTCTTACTTGACTTTGAAGCTTGTTGTGATGCTCAAGAGCTGAAGCTCAAGGTGCTTCTCAAACTTGATCATATCATCTTCACTCAAGGTAAACCATACTTCAATTCCTCCTCCAGTTGCCGAGTCAAAAAGAAAGACGCTATTTCTACGCACAAAGTCAACGATACTCACCCAACTCGGCTTTCCCCACCCAAAATCTGCTTCATAGACCGGAAATCTGCACCAACTGCTGAAATTGAATATCTCTGCTTCCCCTTTCCTTATCAAATTCCCCATATGTCTCAAATTACCATTCAACACTCCCAAACTGTTTTCACCAACTAATTCTCTTACATAGTCTCCATCAATCTCTCCAATACAACCCCTCAAATTCTTAACCAAAGACCCCAAATCCGTGTCGTCATTTGTTATTGCACTTGAGCATACCATCTGGAACAAATTACCGAAACTATTTTTCTCCAAGGGTGGCACCATCCTCCTCCTTATATCGACTACATGAAAAGCGATAGAACTTTTTAACTTCCCTTCCCCTTTTACAGCTTGCCCGCACTTCCATATCAAGGCCGATAACACCTCTACCCGTGTCGGATTCACTACTCCAGCAGAGCTAGCAATCACTTTAGCCTTGAGAGCAGCTATAACCGAGGCAGTGAAAACAAACCTCTTATTTATAAGCCTCTCCATTATAGGCCGACTTGCTAATTTTCTCGGTTTAGGACAGTACTCTTCCAAGTCTGTTGGAGGGAAGATAGTTGCCGAGTTGAAAACGGGCCCCACAAAATTAGCTTCATCCCCTCTTGCTATGTCAGCCCAAGCTTTGACGAAACCAGATATACTAATACCATCAGCTATCTTGTGTGAGATGCAAATACCAATGACTATCCCGCCACACTGTAAATAGTTGACCTGAACGCCTAGTTGTTCATCAACCTCTTTCGCTTCTACTCCTGTCAACTTGAACGGAGCAAACTCGCTCAGCTCCTTAAAGTTTGGATTTTTAAGGATGTCTGAGAGGTGGGAACTGGCTCGGGCTTCTGCGTAGTAGACACCTTGGTCACTACAGTCGAGGTAGCTTTGGTCTTCTGTTGTTCTACCTGCTAAGGGGTAGAAATGGTTTAAAGTTTTGGAGAGGGAAGATTTGAGGTGGGAAGAGACGGTGGACTGTGTTATATTGGTGGTGGCTTCATTGTTGGAGTAGTAAAGAAGTAGAGGGACGTACAAAGGAACTGAAATCTGATCGATGTAAGAGAAGTTGTAGATTTTGAGGTCGGTCGGTGTTGGCTTGGATGGCTTGATTAATTCTCTGGAAATGATTTCGACCTTCATTTTGCTATTCGATATCAAGAGGAGGAAGGGTTGATTGTGTCATCTGGATTATGAGAAGTTATAGGCCTAGCAATCTGGTGGTAGAAAGAATAATGAACTTTAACTAGTAGTTAGTACTCTCTCCGTCTCAAAAGTCAAAATAAATGAATGTCCATTTTCGTTTTGTTCAGGTAGTAGAGACGGATCACCGTCTCAAAATGAATGTCGTGTTTGTTCAAGCTAGTAGTAGTAAACGTTGTAGCGAAGAAATTCGACAGCTTTGATTTAAGAGATTGTTTACTTGATTAGTGTGAACTAAAGAAGTATTTTAGGGACAGTGTGAGTGCAATAATTTTGATTATATGGAAAGAAAGAGAAAACAAGTGCTTAAGAATCCAAAGACGATTGATTATTATTATTATTATGTTAAGAATGGAGAATATAGTACAATGATTAGTTTTAATCTACGAGTGATGCTCTGAGTTGGTGACCACAGATGGTGCAAATTAAAAGGAGTGGCACAGATTATAAGACATTGGACGGACCTTTTGGTTTAAGTGAACGTGACAATATTCCAAAAATATTTTAAATTAGACTTTACTTAATCGAAATTTAAATTTAGTGAAGTCATGACTACTGCAAAAGTCTCTTATCTATCGGTTGCAGTTGTTTTTGAATCAAGTGGACATCCCCAATTTGAGAAATGATTATATCAAAAGACCAAAATAACCTCAAGATTAAATTCAACAGCCAATATGACCAGCCGCAGCAGCGCCTAGCGCCTAGGCGGGACCGAGAATTCAGAAATAATTATAATATCCTAGGCGGGACTTAGGCGTTTTATGAACACTTAGCGCCTAGGCGGACGTCTTTTAGAACACTAAATATGACTACTACTTCAGCGCTCTGGAACCGCTACAACGGAATTAGGTCTACGGCACAACGTTTGTAAAACATTTTCTACACAATGTAAAATGTTCACTACCAAACATAAAAAAAAAAATAAAAAAAAAATAAAATCAAATAGGTAAATGGTGAGATACCCAAACTTATGCTGTTAGTGCCATATTTAACTTCACATAGGTAATATCGATTGTGATTAATTAATGTTATGGCGATAATAGACAAATAACATATGATAAAATATGCCGATAGCCAGCCCCTAATAAGATTCTTTTCAATTTGATTATTTAGCTGTGAAAGCCAAAGGTAGACCAAGTGGTCCAACTCTTACTAATCTTTTTTTTATTATTGTTATTTTATTTCAATCTTTTTTCTTTTATTCATAACGAGTAATCTGCTTTTCTGCCCCTCGTACTATGGCCCCAACATCAATTTGACACTCGTACTACTGAAACAACAAATGTATGATGCGTACTATAGTTTTATTAGCAAAATTAACCAATTTACTATTCAGTTGTTAACTTTTTCTAACACACGTTATTTTTTCTAACGAGCGTTAAATTATTTTAACGAATGTTAAAAATTTATTTTCGTCAGTCTTTTTCCGACGACCATATCTCCCTCTCCGGTAAATATTTTTCAGATCCCAACGGTCAATATGTGCGCCTAGGTGTCGCGAACCTTCTCCAGAAATTTGAAGGCGATCCAACGGTTAATGAATCGGGAAATTGATTTTTTCTGGACCAGACCGGGAAAGTGACGGGATTCGGTTTTGCTTCGATTTTTGGCCTTTTGGCCGGAATTTTCCCATGTTTACTTGCTCTTGGCCGGCGCCTAGGTTTAGGGTAGGTGCGGTCATGGCTAGGAAGGGGATTGGTACAGCTTTTTTGGCGTGGAAGGTGTAAATGGGAGCTCAAATCCTAATTTGCAAAGAAGGGGGTCGATTGGTGTTGGAGATGCTTCTAATCCATCAATGGTGGAGTTGGTTGGGTGGAGTGGTGACTGGTTTGTGGCGGTGGCGATGGGGCGGTGTTGGGTTGCGAAGGGTGGGATGGATGTTGGGTTTGGGAAGATGATGGAGATAACAAAAGTTAATTTTGTTAACATAAATTATTAACATCCGTTAAAATAAATTAATGCTCGTTAGAAAAATAACGTGTGTTAGAAAAAGTTAACAACTGAATAGTAAATTGGTTAATTTTGTTAATAAAACCATAGTACGCATCATACATTTAGTGTTTCAGCAGTACGAGTGTCAAATTGATGTTGGGGCCATAGTACGAGGGGGCAGAAAAGCATATTACTCTATTCATAACATAGTAGAATAGGTACTGCAATGACAAACCACACTTGACTACTTAGGCCTCATGCTAACCTGTGACTTAAGATTGCTGTTATATAGTACTCTCGATGTCCCGAAAAGTTTGTCTTATTTTGACTTTTTATATGGTCTAACATAAATGAACTTTGACCAAACACATTCTAGTGAAATTTTAAAAATTGTAATTGACAATACATAAAGTGATTTATCAATAACAATTTTTAAAATTTCATTGTGAACATTAAATTGACACTAATGCGTGGTCAAAGTTCATTTATTTATGTTGAAAATAAAAGGTCAAAGAACGACAATCTTTTTTCGAGACAATGGGAGTATAACAAGAGTGCTGCTATTCACACCATCTGATTTCTAGATGCACCCTACAACACCCCAAGCATAAACGCGGTTGTGCTTAGAAATATGAGGGGTGTGAATAGCAGCCTCATATAATATAATAAAAGCTTCACTGCAAGTTCTTGATGTAACGGTGACTATTTGTTGAAGCTGAAGCCAAATATAGACGGAATAGACATAAAAGGATTTGAAAAAACTTCGAATTGGGAGGGCGATCCTCCCGGTGAACCAGCTAGAACGAGCCTCAGACAGAGGTCTGTCAGAGTTCCCGAAAAGGGTTTTTCTATTATAGCAAAATTATTGGACCGGAAGACCAGTAACATTAACTGTCATCACAATGATGATTTAAATAAAAAGAAAACGAAAGAGAGGGAATCCATGTTCTACAAGCCGCCACGAGAGAACTATGCAATAGATTGACTCTATAGGTGATAAATGATAAGGTAATACTCTGTTGACAATGGAGAATGAACTGGTGGTGATAAATGATGAGATATTGTGCTACTCTATTAGCCATGGAGAATGAACGGGTGTCCACTCGCATAATTCGCCTTCTTTGAACCATAGTGCTGCAAAGGAAAAAATGTAAAGAAGTTAAAGAAATAGATAAAAAAACATTTTCGCTGAAATGAAATAGATAAAAAAACATGGGACAACTATTTACTCCCAAGTTCATCGGTCAAAAGCTTGAGGTGCACATGCTATATGATAACCACTCACTAACCATTTTCGCTGGCCACTAACTCTACTCAAGAGTCCAAATTAACTACTCCATTTTTTTCTACCCAACCCGTCCATACAATCACCATTAATACAAAGTCCAGCTATCACTATCATTGATTGTCAAGAAAGGTACCAGAATTGTAAGGCAGAACCATGTCTAGGAAGTAGGACCTGCAAAAAGACCTCCCTGATATTCAATGGTAGCATCAGACCTAACCTCCCTCCTTAGAAAATTCTAGAAATCTCTATCACTATCAGTGGCATTCCAGTGGTAAGAGCACCGCTATTAACAAGATGAGAGGGGTTTATAAGAATCCATTAAAAAATATCATTTCTACGAACTACCTTATGCCGGGATATAACCTCAACTGTTCTTTTCATCTTCCTAATAGTGCCTCTATTCTTACAGTTGGTGTCGGATGATTGCACTGGTTAACTGAAGTGATGCTGTGCATGTCAAATCCATAGACATATGTGACCTTTTCCTAGTAAGGATCACATGTATTCACTCGAGGAATGCTTAAATGTGGATTGAAGGTATTCAGCACAAAAAAAGGAGTAAATGCATAAGATTCAAATGCATACATACAACATTTGCAGATAAAAGAATAACATATACGTAATCCAATATGAAAGTTAAAGCTCAAAGTAAATACCACTCAAGGACTAGAAATCTTAATCAAAAAGCAAAAGATAGAACATGACATTTTGAGTAGAAAGTTCCAGAGTCTTTTTACCTATTTCACGCTTGCCATTCTCAGGGCTGTCACTTCCGTGAATCACATTCCTGTCAAAGTAAAAAAAAAAAAAAAAAAAAAAAAAAAGGGCTTGTTAAAAGACTAAAATGCTAGAGAAAATCCCAGCGCCCACCCCTAAGGTTTAGCTGAATCCCAGTGCCCTACCCTCCTCTTTGTTCAAACCCCAAGGACCTCCCTTTTATCAAAGAAGCTGATTGTTATGATTTCTTGCACTGGGATTTGGTTAAACCTCAGAGGAGGGCAGCGGGATTTTCCCTAATGCTATATAAAAGCAGCTGATTGTTATGGTCCATACTATCTGGGATAAACATGAACCCTAAGAATTATACGTGCCAAAAGTTAAGAAGCCTAACCTTCCTGTTTGAACTGCTAAATCCCCTCTGATTGTGCCTGGTTCAGCTTGAAGAGGATTTGTTGCGCCTATTAGTTTACGTGCTGAAGGGACAACCCCAATTCCTTCCCATGCCTTAAAGAACATAATATTATCAGCGGATTTTCAAGAAAATCCAAAATTGAAAGATTACCCAATGAAAAAATGGAAAGTCATTACCATACACACAACAGGACCGGAGGTAATGTAGTCAATCAGTTTTGGGAAAAAAGACTTGGAGCTGAGATCCTTATAATGCTCCTATAAATGTTAACAAGATGAACATAAGGGGTCCATAATTCAGACTTCAAAAAGGATACAAATACAAATACAGTGTTGGGCATTCCAAAATCCTTAATTGGCATTCATGCTCCAATTCTCAGTCACAATTGAGTACAATACAAATAAACAACTGAATTCTCAACTAAAAATTAGGAAAATGGATTTTAAAAAGTGCTATCCGTGTAATTCTGAATTAGGAATACAATTAGTAAATGAGGGGAAAGAAAACAGACCTCAGCCAATTCCTTGGGGCACTGAAATAGCTTCAATCCTGTTAACTTAAAACCCTTGTTTTCAAACCTAGAAATTATATCTCCAACCTATAAAACAAAAAGCATAAAATAAAATCAAATTTGCAACTTGAGATTAGTAATAATTACATAAAAGCCAAAACCAAAATTGGGGATTCTATAGACAAAGCGAAAGGGAAGATTACAAGGCCGCGTTGAACTCCATCGGGCTTAATCATAATGTAAGTAACGTCAACTTGTTCCTGAAATTCAAAAATATAGTGGGTAAATCCGTTCTGCAAGAAAATGAAGGGGGAAAAAAAAGAGGAGAAATGGGTAGAGGGTGTTGTTACCAGTGAAGCGACCAAGTGAGGTAGGAAGACGAGGGGTCTGCGGCGGCGGGTAGTGGCGGCATAAAGAGGAGGAGGGGAGAGATGGGAAATGGGGGGATATGCGGATAAATGTTGGTAGGGTTGGTGGGTAATGGGGCGGACGATGACTTTGGCGATGGAGGCGCGGGAAAAGCCACAACGTATGTCTGTTGAAGAAGAAGAAGAAGAAGAAGTAAGGGATGGAGTTGTTCCTCCTATGGCTGCTATTAACTTCATCTTCTTTCTCTGTCGGAGCTCAAGCTGGAAGTGGATGATGGTCGGGGATGGGTGGGCTCGTCAATTGAATTCCCCGGCAAAAACTATATACACAGCCCGGTAAATACACAGCCCATTTAATTCCATCGCTGCCCTTGCACGTCTCGTGTATACTTACACGAGATTATAGCTTACATCTCGTGTACATATACACGAGATACATCTCGTGTAAGTACACACGAGATTAGAACCGCAACAGCAAAAGCAACAATAAACATAACTTGGAATGAAATTTGATTCTCAAATAGGACATCTCCACAAAACATCAATAGACCATTACACATATACTATCGCCTAATTGTATACGAAATGAAAGTGTTAACAAGGATAAGCATATAATTCAAACATTCATACAAACTGGATAAATCAAAAACCATTACACATATACTATCCTATATGTAATCTTCTTTGTCTTCTTGCATCGGTATCCTCCTCATAGAGTTGACTGAACTCTGCTATCCTATCTTGGTATGGGAGGAGTAGTTGGCTTGCGGTTGGATCACAGCGGTTCCGATAAAGGTTTGGTGGTGGTGGTATTGGGTAATCATTGCCTAACATGCGCAGCTGCAAAAGTAATAACAGTTAAATACAAGACAATGAAATATAATGAATATAAGTAAGACAACTAAATATAACTAATATAGATGAGACAATTAAGTTTCATACCGCTATAAAATGGTTTCCATTGACTTGTCCCACCACAACTGTGTTCACCGGTGGTTGTACTGGTGCAGTCACTGGAAGGCATAGCATACCACCGCTAGTCGAGTAAGAAATGAACGCCACATTATACCTCGTGGCAATGATGTGCCCAAGATCTGGGAGCTCCATCCAATAATCACTGGGCGCCGTCCGGCTATAGCAAGCAATCTTACGTAAGAGTTCTCTTACCGATATCCAAGGTAGAACTCTTTCGTAAAGGTCTTGGCGAGCAAGCACCTCATTGTAACATTCTGTGCGAACTTCAGCCCACTTCTCCTCATCTCCGTATACCTGTGCTGCTACGGCTCTATAGCCACAATGTCCATCTGATGCCACATCTATGATGCCTCCAATACGCGGGGTAATGAAAGGCGGAAAAGACTCTACATACGGGGAGCTGTATAAACTAGTATGATTGGGCTGTCCATTTCCCTCTCCACGACCCTGACCCTGATCCCGTCCTCGTCCTCGACCTCGACCTCGGCCTCGACCCCGTCCTCTCCCACGACCGGAAGGAGCTACTGGTGGATGAGACGTAGTAGTACTAGCAGGGGTAGATGGTGTGGGTCCTGAAGGTGATTTCCGTTTGCGGGTGGACTCCGAACTCGCTTGGGTTGATGCAATGAATGCACATCTAGACCTGAAATAGGGCAAAGAAAAAAGAGTGAGAAGCATTCATACTGTTGTTTGAACGTGTTAAAAAAAATTGATGCTGCTGCTGATGTGTCTCGTGTACGTCCATACGAGACATATCTCGTGTTGTATTACACGTGACAAGTCTCGTGTAATACAACACGAGATATGTCTCGTGTTTACTTACACGAGACATATCAGCAGCAGTTAAACAGTAGCAGCAACACAACAGCACAACAGCAACAATACAACAGCAAAAAATTTGAGACATAATTGAATGAAGATATATACCCTTTGCCAGTTGAGTTTGGTGGAGCGGGGACTCCAAAAAATTTGTTAGTATGCTCCCAATCTGACAGTTCTCTGGAACTTCCGGCCCGGGGTTCATTCGGCTTTGAAATATGATCCGGCTCCATCGTTTTGAATAACTGTCTCCTTACCGGTTCAGGCTCCTTAGATGAAGGGTTGTCTACTTCAATGTCCAACTTCTTCCAAAACTCATGAATCGTGGACAGCTCAATCCGTCCCTGACACTCCTCTATCTGTGCAATCTCATGACTACATGGAAGTCCATGTGTCCGCCTGTAGTAACACCCGCAGGCAGCCTCAGTGATTACATAACCCCCATTATGACGCTGCTTGATTTTCTGAATTCGATCATGCTCTTGTCTGATAATGCGAAAGGCTACCGTTGACACTCTAGTGAATATGTTGCGATATAGATTGCGGGTCCTCAAATCAATTGGATATCTGGTCCTTGATCTATTCATACCCTGTTTGATAGTTTTTAGCTGGATATCTATGATTTTATGAGCCTTTTTAAACAGTGTGTCAAAAGTAGAAGAAGCACTCCCCAATGCCTTCTTCAACCTGTTATGCTCACCCTCAGTCCTGTTTGTGGTATGGGTCCCGAAGTGTGTTAACACATCCGTGTGCATGGACAGAATATTCTGAGAGTACAAATTAAGCCATGTCTCGCGGAGGTAATCCAATAGTGCAGGATAAGATCTGAAACGGTCACGAAGCTCTGCCCAACGTAAGTCCCATTCGTCGGGGTTAGGGGCTGAGATTGCATAATTGAACGTCCTCATGAATGATTCTGCGAAGTCCTCGCTACCTGTATGCTCCAACCCTTTCCTTCTAACATTCATTTCGATATGCCTCCGACACAAGAAGTGTGCGGTGTGGGGAAAAACTGTACGGAGAGCGCTGATGAAACCCAACTCACGATCAGTGACAAAAACTGTAGGCAACCGGGGAGGTGTAAACAGACTGTGCAAATTGTTCAATGCCCATTCGTAATCACCCGTACTCTGATGCCTGAGGAACGCAGACGCTATTGTGAAATTATGCCCGGTGGAAGTAAAACCTACAAACTGCAAGTAGTACAGTCCGTAGCAGTTGGTGTTGTGAGTGCAGTCACCCTGTACAACATATGGAAAACAGTTCAGAATCTTCATTGCTAATGGGTGAGAGAAGAATATGTCTTCGATCATGCCAGTCTCAGCGTCTTCCCTCGTGTAGCTAGTATATTCATTATCACTGAGTAACTTAAGGAATTGTTGTAGCGGGTTCCTCCCTTGTCGTTCCCCTTCTCTATATTTTGACACGGCATTCCGGACGTGCATCGGAGTGCTCACGTTCTTCTCATCCTGCATCTTTAGCATTGCCACAATGTCATTTGGACGCACTGAACATTCACTTGCGGTACACACAGCGTCATATTCCCCAGGTGTCAATTTCCCGAGAGGAAAACCTTCCGGGTACAAAGGAAAGGCATGATTATGTATGCCATTCCTCACAACATAACCCCATGACCCATCAACACCCCTCTCTGTGGCGTATAGTTTAAAACTGCAATCTCGTTTCTTTGTACTAGTCTTCCTAATGTTATTTGATCTTCCGGCCCTGTGTTGTCCACCAAAATGACATGTGATGTAAGCATATGCTAGTTTATTTCCACGTCTATTCCTCGAGCTGTGTATAACTAGGTGTATATTTCGACCCCTCGCTATTTCCCGTACATGTGCAAGAAGCGCATCCCGAGTTTGAAATATTTCTGATGTCGTGAATTCATCACTGGTATCCGGGAATGGACCCTGCAAAATACGAGATGAAAAGTCAGTTTCAAAGCCCCAGCATACATCTATCTCGTGTAAGTCTACACGAGTTGTATCTCGTGTATGTATACACGAGATGAAACTCGTGTAGACTTACACGAGATACTCCCTGTACAGATTGAAAAAAAAAATTGAAAACTGGAATTTGATCTGATATTTCATTGTTATTGTCATGTGTATTTGAAGATTGTATAAATAAATATCATGTGATTTAATTCAAGATGGGATTTTTAAAACAAGATGGGATTTTTATTTTGATTTTGATCACAATACACAAAAAAACATTAAAAACTTACTTCATCGAAGCTAGGATCATTGAAACTTGGAGAATGTTGATGTGGAGGAATATTTTGTAAGATTTCTTCTTCTTCATCAACGAGAAAATCTATCATATCAAGGTCAATACAATCATAAGAATTTTGTGGAGAATTATGTGAGGAATCCATGTTATTATGTGAGTAATCCATGTTATGAACTTAAAGATTGAATTTTTGAATGATAAAGGGATATTGTGTGGTTTCTGTTCAGAATGGGTGTGTTTTAGTAGGGTTTAATCGTCAAATTCATGCAATGGTCGCGGAAAAAAGGGTTTATGGAATTTAAACATCTCGTGCAGGTTTACACGAGATTCACTTGACCATCTCGTGTATACCTACACGAGATGTCATAAACTCCAAATGACAAGTTGTTTATTTTTTTTTTTAATTTTTTTCTAGGCTCTAGATGACATTTTAAGACATTTACATTAGTATGACATTGGTCAAATTCTAAACGGAAAATGGAGTTACAAATATGTCTCATTTTTTTAGGTTTTAAGGAATATGTCCCGATCTTATGAAAGTGGTACATGTCTAAGTTTTTTATTTTTTTTTTATTTTTTTATAGGCTCTAAATGACATTTTAAGACATTTCCATTAGTATGACATTGGTCAAATTCTAAACGGAAATGGAGTTACAAATATGTCTCATTTTTCTAGGTTTTAAGGAATATGTCCCGATCTTATGAAAGTGGTACATGTCTAAGTTGTTTATTTTTTTTATTTTTTTTCTAGGCTCTAGATGACATTTAAAGTGTTTTTCAGTAGTATCACTTTCCTCAAAATCCAAATGGAAATTGAGTTAGAAATATGTGACATTATTAGGGTTTTTAGGGTTTTAAGAAAAATGTCCCGATGTTGTGAAAATGGTATACAACCACCTAGTTTATTTTTTTTAAATTTTTTTCTAGGCTCTAGATGATATTTAAAGTGTTTTTCATTAGTATCACTTTCCTCAAAATCCAAATGGAAATTGAGTTAGAAATATGTGACATTATTAGGGTTTTTAGGGTTTTAAGAAAAATGTCCCGATGTTGTGAAAATGGTATACGACCACCTAGTTTATTTTTTTTAAATTTTTTTCTAGGCTCTAGATGATATTTAAAGTGTTTTTCATTAGTATCACTTTCCTCAAAATCCAAATGGAAATTGAGTTAGAAATATGTGACATTATTAGGGTTTTTAGGGTTTTAAAGAAAATGTCCCGATGTTGTGAAAATGGTATACGACCACCTAGTTTATTTTTTTTTATTTTTTTTCTAGGCTCTAGATGACATTTAAAGTGTTTTTCAGTAGTATCACTTTCCTCAAAATCCAAATGGAAATTGAGTTAGAAATATGTGACATTATTAGGGTTTTTAGGGTTTTAAGAAAAATGTCCCGATGTTGTGAAAATGGTATACAACCACCTAGTTTATTTTTTTTAAATTTTTTTCTAGGCTCTAGATGATATTTAAAGTGTTTTTCATTAGTATCACTTTCCTCAATATCCAAACAGAAATTGAGTTAGAAATTTGTGACATTATTAGGGTTTTTAGGGTTTACACGAGATGACATCTCGTGTAAAACCACTCGAGATGCATCTCGAGTGGGTTTATACGAGACTTGTTTCGTGTAAACACACACGAGATGCATCTCGTGTTAACCCACACGAGACACATCTCGTGTGGTTTTACACGAGATACATCAGTAGTCTCAACACCAGCAACTACAACACAACAGCAACAACAACAGCAAAACATCATGTCCTCGGGGGGGGGGGGGGGTTTTACGAAACACCAGAATAAACTATTGAATCGGGAGGGGGATTTAAAACGATAACTAAAATAAAAATACAATCATATTAACAAACTAGTAGAGGTGTCAATAAAAACTAGAATAAAATGTGTCAATTACAATACAATGAAAAGCAAAAATAAAATAAAATCCTAAGGCTGCGGTGGAAGTCCTAAAATCTCACCGGCCCGTCTAAGACCAACTAGCCAGTGCTCGGGGGCACTGGGATCCGACAAAAATGGAAGTATGATAGCTCGCAACTCCGCAATCCCTGCGACAGAAGGCTGCGGTGGAACATCAGGTGGGGGAGGTGGAATGTCACCGGGTGGATCGTGTATCGGATTAGCTATCCGAACATGACTCCTAGCCCTAAACCAAGACATATAATCTGGAGTCACGAAGGGAACAGCCACGGGATGATCTCCAGTAAATAGTGGCCCCCAACGGACATCGGCCCTAAACTCCGCCATGCCAAAAGCCACCCACTCCTGCCAAACCTGATCTCCGTCACCGTAACGCTTCTGGTACCCCTTCTGACCCTTTGCCAAAACGCATAACTCGGTCGCCATGGGGGGCAGTCTGGGGATCCTCTGCTGGTACCCGAACTGCCTAGTCACACGATCAGGCATATACGCCTCTGTGATGTCACAAAAGCGTATAACACCCCTGTAGTATGAAACAGGCAGTATCGCGTCCGACCCGGTCCCATAAGGAGTCCAAATAACCTGTGAGTATACATTGTTAGGCAAAGTCAACAGAATATCGGAAGGAACGACACAAAAACGTATAATAGTTTTAATATGAATAACTCACACTGTCAGCCCCCATCCTGTCAAGAATGCGGCGATACTGCACAAGATGATCGATCGTCCTCCCAGCCGAATCATCACGAGACCATCTACGGGCTCTCGGCTGCCCCTGCTGCCAATGGGGGTCAGTAACTCGCCGAAAACCCGGAAAGTACTCGTATATCCAGGCCTGAGATGTATGTAAAAAAGTATTAAATACTACTCAAATGCAACATTTAATAACAGGGGGGGAGTAGACAGTAAAAAGATAGTGAATAGAGTAAGATGTACCTCTAGGAGAGCCGCACAACCGCCCATCTGCTTGCATCCGGATCTGGACGCCTTCCCCAACTCTCGGTACATATATGCCAAAGTGGCTGATCCCCAGGAAAGAGTGGGGAGGCTGGCTAGATCCATGCACAGGGGCAGGTAGGCTGCGGGCACCTTATCCCCGCTCTTGTCCACGAACATCGTGCAACCCAATAGGTGCAGGATATACGCGGACGCACGATGGGCATCTGTCATGCCACCTCTACGCTGAGTAAATAGACGCCTGACATCCCTCAATAAATAACCAGTGCCGCTCAACTGGAGGTGTCTAGAGATGCCAGATACGTCAGGCGCTGGATCCGTATAGCGAACAACTCCACCATCAATCCTGATACCTGTAAATTGAAGATGCAATAACACATTTTAGTATAAGAGATGAATGTAGACAGTTATATAATTGTGAATGGAGTATCGAAGCGATGTTATAAAAACATACCCAGGATATGAAAACTGTCATGTAAAGTAATCGTCATCTCCCCCCACGGCATGTGGAACGAGTTAGTCTCAGGAGACCACCGTTCCAAAAATGCCGTTAGGAGGGCATGGTTAGGCCTATGAATGACAGAATCATGCAGATGCTGGAGGCCAGATGCATCTACGAGGGCCAGCCAGGCTCTATCAGCAACCGGCTGCTCATCACGCTTGAACCTGTTCATTCGAAACAAAAAATATTATCAGTATTCAAGAAAAGCAGCATAGGATGATAATTAATGGAATATTTAGAGTGTGTGGTATAAATAACTTCAATATTTAAAACATTTCACATTAATGGTAAGCTTACTGTGCAAGATGCGTGAGTCTCGTATGGAAAGTCACCAATCCCTCAGTAGTAGAGTCACCCCAAATCTGTCTGGCTCGGTGGTCACCGAACCCGTACATCAGTGAAACATCCTCTGGCCCACCACCGGGGTCCCTCTGAAGCTGCCATGATGGTGGCGCATCCTGACCCCGCCTCCTCCCGTGTCTCAGAGGTCTAGGCGGCTCTACTACATCATCATCCTCATCATCCTCCTCCTCCTGCACCCCCACCTCCACCTCCTCCTCCTCCTCCTCATCATCCTGCCCCCCCCCCCTCCTGCCCCTCCCCATCCTCCTCCCCATCATCACTATCACTCTCCTCCTCCCCATCATCACTATCACTCTCCTCCTCCCCATCATCACTATCCTCCTCCTCCTCCTCCCTATCCTCCTGCTCATCATCAGCTGTGGCATCCTCGTCATTCCGAGCCTTGCTCCGGTTTTCTCCTCTCTCCAAACGCTCTTCAGCCTTCCTCTTTCTAGCTGAAACGGTCATAGGATCACGTGCCTACAAAAAACACAAATAAGAGACAATACATTAGCGACAGTTACATTAGATTAAATAAATGAACACAATGCTGACTGATAATTCACAATATTCAGAAGGATCCATCTCGTGTAAAACCACTCGAGATGCATCTCGAGTGGGTTTACACGAGATGACATCTCGTGTAACACCACTCGAGATGCATCTCGGGTGGGTTTATACGAGTCTTGTCTCGTGTAAACACACCCGAGATGCATCTCGAGTGGTGTTACACGAGACACACCAATTTCAATTTCAAAAAATACAACGTACTTTGGGAATATAGAAATGTAAAAGAATGTTAAAAATTGCTTACCTTTTTCACAGGCGCTGTAGACGAGCTAGTCCCGGCGGCGATGTGGGCGGCGGTTGTGGCGGCGGCGGTCCCGGCGGCGGTCTTGGGTATTTTAAGTTTCACCATTTCAATTTCGATTTTTTTTTTTTTTTTTACTGTGAGAGAGAGAGGTGAGAGAGAAGAACAGAGCGAGCGAGAGAGAGAAAGACGACGCCGACGGTGAGCGACGACGGTGAGAGAGACGTTAGAGAGACCGTTCGTTTCTTCGTCGTTTCAAACCGAGAGAGAGAGAGAGGGGTTAGGGAGCGAACGTGAGGGAGAGTGAAATTGAAAAAAAAAAATAAAATATATATATATAGGGGTAGTTTGGTAATTTAACGGGGCTGTGGAAATAGGGGCTGTGTATATAAACGAATCCGAATTCCCCAGATAGACTTTTATTTATTTACAAAAAAAAAAAAAAAATAAACTCATCAACTTTATATATATATATATATATATATATATATATATATATAGGCACTCAAACTCTTATGATGTTACAAGTTTGGCCATTTAATTAACTTTTCTATTCAACATACTCCCTCCCATCGGAAAGATTTCATTTTCTTAGGAACGAGACTTAATGAAAAAGTGTAACTGAAGTAAGTGTTGTGAGCATGAAGATAGAGAAAGAGAAGGTAAAAAGTAGTGAGTGGATAATTGAGTATGAGAAGTGAGTTAATTTTTATTTATTTTTATCAATTTGTTATCCATATCATTAACGGCGAAAACTAAGTGTTGTTAGTAATAATTATACTGGATATAAAAATAATATTTGATGTGTTGAATAAAGAAAAATAATTGAGTTCGAATTTGCAAAAGCATGTGAGTTAAGCGAGATTTTTTTTTAAAGCCTTTTTCTCTCGGTATTAAAGGAATCTTGTTGAGTTTTTACTAATTTGAAAGACCATAATTAAGGCAGGTGAGTTGAGTCAGTTCGGAAGCTCCAAACTCATTTAGACTCGTGACAAGCCAAATCGAACATGGATACAATCTGATCAAGATACTCGACGAATCGACTCGAATGACTTGTTGACAAGTAAGTTGGCTAAGGCCATGTCCTTTAAAAAAAAAAACATAGATGTATAAGCTCATTACTATTGTCAACTCATCTCTTCATATTCGCTCCCACCATCACTTTTTCTAGTTTGCCTCTTCCACTTCATACATGATAGTCTACCACATGTCGGCGAAATGTCTCCTTTAGTTTGAGAAATCCCTCGACAAACTATCTCCATCACCTAGTCACACTCCCCCCCCCCTTAAAAAATAAATAAATCTAATCTCCCCAGTTACCACATGTCGACGATAACATCTCTTTTAAATGTTTGTCCCTCGCTTTCGCTTTGCTCGACACTCGACTCTTGAGCAGCAGCAGAGAAGAAAACAAGGTCGAAGAGGAAGAGGAACTCGGGAAAACAACAACTATCTTTCTAGAGCTACGGATCGAGGGGCTACTCAACCCCCACTAGGGCAACTCGAGGTGAGCCAAATTGTTTCATCATTACTCAAGCTTGGCCCAAGAGACTTCTTTCCGAGCTTAATTAGCTCGACCATGGAAAAATGCTTATTCCCCCTGTCCCAGAATAAATGTCACATGTGGTCAACTAAATTGAACTTTGACAAAAAAATTATGAAAAATGTGAGCATCTTCATACTATTTTGGAAAATTGTTATTGATACATCAATAAAAACACTATTCATAACTATTATTGAATTTCAATGAAGATAATTAATTTTGCATTAAAATTTGGTCAAAGTTTAACTTAGTTGACCACATGTGACATTTATTCAAGGATTATTATACATCAAGCTGGTCATTTTGAAATTAAAATAGAATTTCAGGGGGTATAATGTAGTTATTGTAATTTAAGGGTCTAGCTGTCAGGTGGGTTATAGTTTTCTGCGTTTCTGCCTGATTTTCTTTGTCTAATAGTAGTAGTTAGTATAAAGAGAAAAAAATCATCATCCGCGGTAAGAACTGTTTGATTTTGATCATTTTGAGCTTAGAGGTTCAATTTTTTTTATCTTCTTTGCGGTAGTGTTAAATTTTGGTTACTAGGGTAGGGTTTAAGGAGAATTCTATGCGATGGAGCCAACAGTAGAAAACCTAGTCCTACGCCGGTGGTTAGAGAAGTGGGCCCCTTCAAGGTCGGAGGTTACTCGGCGGGTTCGCCACCCAGCACCACCACCTGTCGTAGCGGCGGCAGCGAAATTTAGTACTCACTCCGTTCCAAAATGATCTTCACATTTGACTATTCAAACTTTTTAAGGATACGAACTCTCGCTTCACTAGCCATGTTTTGTTTTGCTTAGGCATTTTAAGCCTAAACTGTAAAAATACGACGAACTTTTTTTTGGGACAAGTCATTTTGGGACGGAGGGAGTAAGAAGTATGAGAGGCCGAGTAAGTAAGAAGTTTAGGGTCGCATAACGCTCTCCTCAACGCCGATTTCGCCGTCGTTCCGGCTAGAATCACGGTTAAGCTAGGGCGTCTGAGACCACGAGAAAGCAGCTGAATTTGGCATTTGATTGGCCAGGTAACAATTTTCGAATCCAAATTAAGATTTTGATTTTTATTCCGACTATTATTATTATACTTATACATGAGACCTTAAAGTTGTAATTCAACTATTATAACAAGCAAGATACATTGATTTGAATTTTGAGGCCTGTGATTGATTTTACTGATCAAATGAAGACGGTGGGTGGCTATGGAGTTTTTGAGGTCCCGTTTCGAGTGAGTATCTTTGGACTTTGGAGGACATTCTTTTAGTCCCTTACATTAACATTATTACATGAAATTACCTGATTTTTGTTTCTATTTCGAAATGATCAACTTAACAAACAAATTTAGTAACTAGTGATGGAAAATGACAATGTGGACCTAAATCGTCAATTTAGAGACACTAGAGCATAATTTGCAAATCAAAACGAACACTGACCCTAGACTGCAATTAACTCAAAGAATAAATAACCTCAGAAAAAACAATAAAGAATGCTTGTGTTTGTAATATTAATTTTAATATCTAAAATGCTATCTTCCAAACACTAGAATCTTACTTTCCGCTTGCTTGGGATTTAGGAATCAACTTTTTTTCTTTGTTTATTCTTTTTATTATTAATAATTGAGAGTGATGGAATAATATTCTGTGTGTTCTAGTTCTTTGATGTCAAAAATTAAGCTAAGCAGTTTATCAGCAGACTAGGTCATCTCTACATTATTTGTTTTATCAACTGATTACGTGACATTGAATGTTCAAATTTGAAAACAAATTTAAATATTTCAGAATTGTTTGATCGAAGAGTTCAGGAAAATTGTGTATGTTCAACTTAGTGGCAAGTCTATTAAAATTCACGGGTTTATATGAATTTGAACTTATTGTATGAAACAATGTTCGTCGTAATTCTTACAGTGAGGTCAAACTAGCTAAAATTGGTGTTAATTCTACCTTCTAAATGAATCGAAGAAATGTCGATCTTTACAACAATATACAACCTTGTTGGCACACCAAATCATCAATAACTAGTTTATTTCTTCTGCTCACTACTTGAACAGGCCACACTCTTTACATTTTTGTCGTTTTTTTTTCTTTTTTTAGTCACTCTCAAAATTCATAATGTTTTATTTTTTCATTGTTACATCCCATTTCTGTAGCACGAGATGCGTCTTATTTAAAACCTTGAAATTGCATAATACCCCAAGTCCCCCTCAAGAACCTGGAAGCTTCATTGTTTTATTTGCAGCAAGACATGTGATCTTACTATGGCACACGAAACTTGATTATTATTATTATTTTATTATTATTATTTTTTATTATTACTTTTTGGGTGGTGGTGGTAGTAGTAGTTATTCAGCATTTCCAGCATGACACAGCAACAATGGGCTTCGATTTCCACCCAAGAACCAAGCAACCCTTCTCCTCGACAATGGTATAGCCCTCGCATGGCTCGATGTTCCCGAGCCATTGTTTTGCCTGAACCACCGTCTTTATAGGTGCAGCCTGGAACCCTGCCCGGCTCATTCTCCTGCGCCACTGGTCCACCCTCTCATGCCTCTCCACCCTTCCCGGCCCCTCGCAGCTCACAATGTTTTTAATCTCCTCTGCAAAGTAAAACTGCTCAATCTTGGCACGCTTTGTGTCATACTTTGGCAGCATGGCATCAAGGGAGTCAAATATAGCAGAGTAGTAATGCAGTGCTTCCATAAACCTCCCTAGGAAAAAGGGTCCGTTATGGCTCGAATCCTGCTCAACAAGGACCAGAACCTTAGGTGAGAGCTCGTGGATTATTTGAAGAACAGAGTTTAAGGCCCCACGACTTTCTTTTACCACACAGTGCAGCTGAAGTATGCTGTTAACCACTAGGACTTCATTGTCAAAAGTTTTAATGTCTTTAACCCTAAGGTTTTCCAAGCTACTTGCAACTACTGAAAATTCCAAATTGATCTCCATTTCTCTAGCATAAGTTTCAAGCTCATCCCCAATGATTTCAAAGCGGTCAACACAAAGGCCAACCGCAGTGATCCTGAGGCGGCGTGGAGGTTGGCCTGGACGGTTTGCCAGGCTCTGAATCAGTCCACGCCATTGGTATCCATGTGGCAGACCGAGTGTCATCCCCAAGTCGACCACATGAACAAAATTCTCTCCCTCAAAGGCTTCCAATATCGATGAATTGGCAACAAAATGACCAAATTGAATATGCGGACAATTTTCGTAAACAAGGCGCAAGGCTTCTTCCTTTTTCTCTGTCGCGATGTCCATCAAATTCATGGTGGGTGAAACTTGTCCAACCGCTCCAAGTGGTTGAACTAGAGCTAAACGGTCTGTGAGCCCCTGAACAAAGCAGGAAGCCACACGTTGGAAAGAGGAACCAAACACTAGAGCATTGGCACGAAGCTCAGATAGCAAAACTGAGGCATGCGACTTGTCACGGCAAGCCACAGCCTCAGCGCAAGAAACGAGAAGCTGAACAAGTCTCATTGCATCTCCATTACCATCTTCTTGGGTGCCACTGTCCTTGGATGATATAATGGCATCTTCAATAGCCTCTGCAGCGAGGTAACGTTGTGTGTAAGTCCAGATATGGTCACGAAAATGGAGTCTAGGCAAGCTGTTAGTGCTGCTAGTGCGACTGAAGGCACTATTACCACTAAAGCTGCTTCCTCCAGTGAGCATGCTGCTATTACTTCCAATGGATTCTGCCATGCTAAAACTTCTTTTGAGCCTCTTACTGGATAGTTCATCAGACAATCCCACTAGTTGTCTAGTGGAGTTAGCATTTGCCCTAATGGATAGGTAAAGGTCAGGATGATAGTATCCCATGGCTAAAAGATCTTGATTAACACTGGTTTGATCGTCAATGGACAGGGAGTGGTCTGAGAAGCTAGGAGAATTATCGAGAAATCGCTCAAGCTTTCTCACTGCAGCTCGTTTGATACTCAGATCAATGCCACTCACTTGAACGTGACCATTCTCATCATTATAAAGCGGAAAATCCAAGAAACTAGGAGCCATATGAGGAAAATGTCGAGCCTTTTCTCCCTCCTCTCTCTCTTGATTAACAAAAGAGAATAAAAAAGGCTCTGAAAGAACCATTAGCCATGCCAGCGAGACATTTATAGCAATCACAGTTTTCTTGTTGCGTGATACACAATGAAAAGTTGTCCTTTACTTTGCTATTTAATAAATGGAGAAAACTTAAAGTATACATTTTTTTGGACATACGAGTTGTCTTCTGAAAGGAGATTGATAGAGACATCTATCCTGTGCCTCGATCCTTTGCCTCGAGCAATCACTGATAGCTTTGATCCATTTCCTTTCCTCAGAGTTTGGAGCATTATACTTGTTCTGTAGCCGTTTTCCAGCCTAGGAGCAACTGTTTTTTGTGTCCTCGTAACCCAAAACTTTGAATAGGCCTAACGTTTCTTTGTTTCACAGCACGCTATTCTCATGTAACATGTTCCCATTTGAGTTTCTAGATAAATCAGCTTAGTAGTGATCACCATGTTAACCCATTGCATATATGGAAAAGGAAGACGCTCCAATTATTCCAAGGAGGTCTAGAACGGTATATTGAACCTCGTCTCCTACCTTTACTAGTAGACATGTTTTTCGTTGTTTGAAGCGGTGACTTCTAGCTCAATATGGCGCAATCTTACCATTGTGCCAAAGCTTGTCTTTCAGTACAAAATAACAAGGTTTAAATTCATTTTCAACCATCGTACTTTCACCCGACTTTCACTTTAACCATCCTACTTTATTTTTTGCACGAAAACCACTCTACTTAGAAAACCTCTCATCCAAACCCAAAAATCGCGGATTAGGGCACGGATTAGTGACGGATTAGACACGAATTTGTGGTTGCGATGGAAGGTTTTCAAAAGTAGAGTGGTTTTCGTGCAAAAAATAAAGTATAATGGTTAAAGTGAAACTCGGGTGAAAGTACAATGGTTGAAAATGAATTAAGACCAAATAACAAGAGTCCAGATCTCCTGTGCCACAGTGTGTGCCCCTCCCTATGCCACAAGTTATCCAACGGCTTTATGTTGATATTATCCAAGCATGTAAACGGTTGAGATTATAATGGCACAGGGAGGGGCACACACTGTGGCACAGGAGATCTGGACTCAAATAACAATTATGGATTTATTTTTTGGGAAAGAACCCATTGTTGTTGAGTCATTATTGAGTATTCTAGCCATGGTCATGCATTTTAGGAACGTGGTTTGGCAGTATTGAGTTCAGTTTATGTATGAGACCGATTGGAGCAGAACTTTGTGCAGCGCTGCAGGTTAGAATGTGCTATTATCTATTTAGTGTTTTCATGTCTTAGAACACCTCAGTACTGTCCAAATAAAGTCTTTTTAGTGTTTCATTACATTCTGGCAAAGAATATACTCCCTCTGTCCCAGAAAGTTAGTCCCTCTTTTTTCGTTGTTATTACGAATGAACTTTGAGCAATAATTTAGTGTATTTTTAATTATCCTAATGAAAATTTACAACTTGTTATTGATACATCATAACAAATATATTCAATGCCAATTTTTAGATTCTCATTAAGATAATCAAAAGTAGCCTAAGCTATTGTTCAAAGCTCATTCGTAATAACAACGAAAAAAGAGGGACTAACTTTCCGGGACATAGAGAGTACTATATATTTGGTACAGCTGTAGAAATATCGAAGCTGTTCCAATTAAATTTAGTTGAAATGTAAAGTTCATTTTATTTTTATGCGAAAAATATACTTTAGCTTTATTGATGCAATATTTCCAACATTTACTCAACTTTTCTCTTTGCCAGGAGCCATGATAACGTGTCATACATTTTAGGGACCTCATATAGCTCAGCACAGCGTCGTTCTTAAAGATCTGATTTTAAGCTATTCTAGACGGCGGATATGCAGTCCATTACTAGATTCTAATTTTGAGGAATATTATATTTTAGTGCAAATTCTGGTACGGCATCGACCTCCTATAGCATTGGATTGATATCTGCAGTTTTCTATGATATACCTCGGTAAAAATTCATTTCCTGTGTTTTGCCGTTTTTGCATGTGAAATTTGAAAATTTACCAAATGCATAGGAACAAAGTGTGAGCATAGTTGGCCTTGTGGTACTAATGTTACAAGGTAGTTTATAACTTTTTCTTATTGGAGTATTGACCTTTATATATAAAGTCTTATTCGATACTACTTATGTATCCAATGTACGCTGCAACTTGCAACCTCATATTCAAACTAAGAAATTACCTTATATTTTGGTCACATCTCTTTCCTGAAAAAGTGACTTCGCATGCGCACCGAGCCGCCTGGAGAATTATTTAATGTTTTAAAAGATCTTCTAGTTATTAAATATCTTGGGAATTGGCTGGTGGTGAAGAGGAGATGCCAAGGTTTGAAGCTTTGCAATAATTAACAAGAGACGACTCAGTAAGTTGATGCTGAGTATTTTGTTACAGTCTAGATATGATGTTGAGGTGAATTAAAAATTCACATTTCAGATCTTAACTTAAAAGGGTTGGCATCTTAACTGGGATGGAGCAGACCAGAGTCTGGGTCGAGTCTTAAGTAGGAACCCTATGCTGTCTGGGCTAGATGCTTTTGGCACTACCAGCAGTTTAGTCCTAATTCGGGCTAAGAGTACCATTTCGACTATGATTTTGGATTGAAATGATTTATTTTTTTAGTATATGCATCCATCTTGGTTGAATACCCATGTGTATGTCTCACAGTTTGGGTACAAGTTGCAATCGTTGGATTGTAATTTAATGTCCCGATCTCTTTCTATGTGCTTTGATCATGTGTGTGTGTGTGTGTGTGTGTGTAGGAATATTAATTTTCCTAGTAACACTAAAGACTACAGTACTTATGTGCGAGTTAGACAAGGCAGACATAAATTGCCGTTAGCCACTTGTTCCTTTTAAGAATGCTCTCCACGGTGTCATCACAATAAACATAGGGAATGCAGATTCAATGAGCTGTGGAAGTCCAAATGATTTTTGACAATTAAACTCATTGTGCTTGCCTTAATATGATCATAATCACTTTGATGTCAAGGATCAAACTTTCACAGGATTGCACACACACAGTTGAATATGAAATGAGGCCTATATATTACTTGCCAAGTTTAGCTACATACATCAATTTTGTCTCTACATTTTGAGCATTCGTTAGTCCTTTAGACTGTTACCTAGAGCATAGGGCTCAAAATTCAAGGTTATAAGTCTTACAGTCTAGAGGTGACCTTAGAGAGACTGTCTTATAGGCCTTCACTGGATTTTGCATCTCTTTCGATATCTCAATTGTTGCTATTATTGTTGTCATGATGGTGTTTATCTGAACTAATGATGCCTCCTTGATAGCCAGCAGCAGGAATCGCTGCTTGTAAGCTCAAATAAAGTCATAAAATCACTACTCCACCAAGTTATGACTATAATGTCCATCTGACTATCTCCTTCCATCTTTTTTGATACTTGGTTCAAGGCGAATCTGTTTAACCTTAAGTTTCATTCTTATAACGCGATGGTCTAGAAAAGGTAGGAGCCGTACAGGAAGAATGATACCTGTAAAGGCTTTCATATAGCATTAAGCAACAGTGCAACTTATATGGAGGATATGATGAGCAGCAGGAGTATGAAACAAAAATACAGCCTTTTTGTTTTGATAAATACTATGATCGCCTTAGTCTGTATTTCTGAATAATAAAAACAGGGAAAAGATGAGAAATCCTAGTACGCTAGAGAACTTAGACAAGAAAGTTGTTTCCAGTGAGGAGCTAGGGTGATTGGATTTTGCATTGAGCAATCAAAGTGGAAAGCGATACATGAACAAACGCATACGCAAGAGTTGAGACTTTGTCAAAGAGAAGAAAAATGAAACAAACATGCGACATATATTTTACATTTCCAAAGTTTGAAGTTGCTTTCTATAGTAATTCTACAGTTTTTATAATCCTTTACTGACTAGAAGTATAACTAGGACAACTTTTTAGCTGGAAGTTAGTCTAAAGCAGAAAACTGCAGTTTTAGCAGTTTTTGAAGATGACAGAAACAGGAAAGAAAGTGTACAAGATATTATTCCCAACTGCTAAACAAATTTGCTTTCAAGAATTATGGGCCGTGATAGTTGTCGAATATGTAACCAGAAATAGGATCGTAGTATCTTACAATGAAGAGCATCTAGTTTTCTTGTTTGATTTATCTTCCACTATATTGTGAAACTGATTGAGCCTTGAAATGTTATTTTCCTTCCTTTTGTGCTCAAATGTGATACAAGTTAATGTGATTTTCTGTGTTTTGTCATCATGCCATAAGGAGGCTGATGAAGCTAAAATGAGAAGAGAATTGGACTTAAAACGAGCACAACCAGCCCGTAGAACAGATCATGATTGCGGCTTGTTTTTAAGTTGAAAGCGCAGATTTGATCTGTCCTGTGACTGAGTAGCTGATATGCATACCTTAGGGCTTAGGCACATTCATTAAAACTGGGATGCCACTGCCCATGGCAACGTAATTATTTGGTGCGGTCACCCTGAAAATATATCTTTTTCTTCTAGAGGTTAATTTCCTTTGAGCCACATTGAAAAGGAAGATGACTACTTTTATTTCATTTTTTTTATACTGTATTGAGTGACTATATGCTTAGCGAAGGAAGAAATACTAAGCAATGTTAACTAAATTACTACATACTCCCTCCGTCCCATTTCAAATTAGACAGATTTTCATTTCGGGCGTCCCATTTGAAAATTAGACAAGCCCAAATGATAAGTCTTTTATATTTTTTTTTTAATTAATGGGGCCCTTCTCATAATCATAACAACTGCCCCACTTACTATTCTCCACCCCACTAACAACCCGTACCCTACTTTCCATACAACACCATAATATTATACTTTTCCTTAATCTCCATGCCATCTCATTTTATCTACTTTGAAATGGGACGGAGGGAGTATACTTTATGAAACTAATTAGATCTTACATTGACTAACAAAATTATAAAAATTAACCCTTACAATTTTTCAGTAACTAAGCATCCTAGTCCTTCTCTCAAAACTAGAGAGAGATGTCATGTATGAATATGGCAATGAGAATTCATATAAAGAAGGGATTGCAGGCGATACAAGCGAGCAAGAGAATGGCAGAAGAGACTCCATCATCTTCAAGATTGGAGGTACTTCTCTTGAACTTATTGACTTTGCCTTTGTTGGATCGGATCATCACTAGTTTCTGCATTTGATTTTGGCTACCACTACTACCTTGCTGCTGCCCCCTTGATCTCTTCACATCTTCTTCCACCTTAGCCACCATTTTGTTTCTTCAAATCTCATTTCTTGAGTTTCAAAAACTCAAACAAGTTGTCCGTTACAAATTTGAAGATTGAAAGATGGAAGTATGAAGTTTGGATGCATGGGGGATTAACTCAACATGAGTCTTTATGTAGTCTCCAAAATATATATGGCCTTAATTGTACCCAATGCAGTAGTTTCACTACCACAGTGATGGCCGCAACACTAGTTGAGGACCCACTTCCCCTATTATTCTACTACTCGCACATCATATGCTACAAAACATTTGAATTCTTGTCGCCTACATATACACCTTCCGTTTCAAAATATTTGTCGTTTTAGAAGTAAAAATGTTCCAAAACATTGACACTTTACTAGTATCAAGACATTCTTATCATTTTGTCTCAATTATACCATTATTAATTAGTGTGAAGTATCTATTTTTTTTTTTTTTTGACAACAAGTAAACTATTTATTTAAGAAAATTGGCTCAGGGCAATAAAATTGTGGTACATTTTTCTAGCGTTGGAGGCATTGTTGTGGGCAAATCGAATAGTTTGCCTATCTACTTTACAAATACTAAAACTATCACACTTACTCATAGAGAGTTTTACATCCAATATAATGGTTTCCAAAGACTGTGGAGTTCGTAAAGAGCCATTGATGTAAGAACTAGCCAATTGTGAGTCCGTCAGAACTTGGAGGTTTCTAAAATTGTGATCAGTTGCCCATTCCAGACCATTGAGGATCGCCAAACATTCTGTATGAATACTTGAGGAAGTCCTGCAGGATTGGCTTCCAATCGCTATTCTTCCATTTCTTTTGTCCCATAATTCCCACCCCAGACATGCCTATCGAGCATTTGCTTTCCAAGCTCCATCTGAAATTAGGATTTGATCGTTTCCTGTGATGTTGTTTTTGAGATATTCTTCTAGAGTCTTTCCATTGCAAGAATCAAGACTCCTGATGTTACCATTTGTTGTGTTTCTTGTGTCATGGCTTGTTTCGTGAGTTGTGTCGTGGCTTGAGTTATTTCTTTCTTCTCTTCGTTGTGGATTCCTGATTGATTTCCATTGCTTCTTTTGGATTTCCTGAACTTTTATTTTTTGAAGTTGGTCCAAAGCCTTTGGTAAAATGTTATCCACGGTGGGGTGTGCTTGGTTGAAAATGATATCGTTCCTGTTTATTCATATCTCCCAAATGATTAGGGCGATTAGGGCTAGATCTAGGTTGGTAATTGAATCCTTAATCCACTCGGTTATCCACTCCAGAATTGATAGGTTAGGGGTGTCAACCGGTATAGGGGGTTGGGTAATGGAGAATCGAGCCATACTTGTTTTGAATACCAACACGAAAAGAATAGGTGTTCTTCGGTTTCCTCTTGTGTTCCACATCGGTTGCATAAGTTTGTGTGGGTGCATTTTCTGATGTGGAGGGCTTTTTGGGTTGGGAGGTTTTTTAGTTTTGGTTCAAGAGGGGTGCCCCATATTTTCTTCCAAGCTTTTTGAATGAGAGGATTGATGGATATTCCCATTTGGGTTTTTTGTTTCAGGGTGAGATGCAAGACCTATAAAGTAGCCTGATTTAATCGTATATTCTAATCGTATATTCGCCTAGCTTTGAGTGGCTCCAAACGTGGTCATCAATTCCTAATTTTGGGATGTGCATGCATAGGATAGATTCTGCAATTTGTGGGGGGAAGAGAGTTTTTATGAGAGGGGCTTGCCATTTGAGAGAAGGTTTTGAGATGAGGTCCGCTACTAGAAGGTTAGGGATGCTGTTTTGGAGGTTTATTTCTGAGGTGAAGTTTGGGTGATCTTGAATCCAACTATTTTGGAGGGCTTTGATGGAGAGGCCATTTTTAACTCGCCATAAAGATTAGGTTTTAACAGTTCTTTACCCCAGATAATGCTATTCCAGCCCCAAGTACCCCGAGAAGATTTCTTTTTGAGTCAAGAAATGGTTTCCCATGAAAATATTTTCCTTCTAGAATGGTACTGATTAGGCTAGTTGGGGATTTAAGGATTCTCCAGGCGGTTTTTTCCAGGTAGGCTTGATTTATGATTCCCATATGTCTTAGACCCAATCCGCCCAAACATTTTGGAGTGCACAGTTTTGGCCAAGCTACCCAATGATGCCTTTTTCTTTTCCAAAACCAAGCCAAAGAAATTTGTTGAAAATTTTGTGTAGTTCTTTGATGAAAGACACGGGAAATTTGAAGCAAGCCATAGCATAACACGGGATAGTTGTGATGACATGTTTAATAAAAATGATGCGACCTGCAAGGCTCAAAAATTTTCCTTGCCATCCTTGTAGTTTCGCTCTAACTCTGGATATAATGTCAATAAAAATTTCATTTTTGCTGCCATAGAACATTTGTCTAAGGCCCAAGTATTTCCCATCAACGGCACTGTTAGAAATAGAGAGGATGGAGATGGCTATGTTTTTTAGATTAGGGTCAATGAGGGGAGAAAAATAGAGGTCGCTTTTGTTGAAATTTATTTTTTCACCAGCTTGACTATGAAAGGAATCCAATGTCCATTTGATAAACCAACACGCGTTAGGTGAAATTTTAAAAGCTAACAAGCAGTCATCAGCGAAAAGGAGGTGGTTTAGGGAGGGGGTTGTTTTACTAAGGTGAATACCTGGAATAATATGAGAGTCATTGAAATGATTGAGAGTCGCAGAAAGAGCTTCTGCACAGAGAATAAATAAATAGGGGGGAAAGTGGGTCACCCTGACGGATACCTCTTCTTGGTTTGAAAAAGGGGGTGTGTAATCCATTTATAAGGATAGAGTATGAAACGATGGAAATACACTGATGAATAAGAGAGATCCATTTTTGGTTGAAACCTATTTTTGAGAGGACTTTACAAATGAAATCCCAATTCAAACTGTCATAGGCTTTGCTGATGTCAATCTTGGCAATGCAAGTTGGGGTCTTTTTGTTTTTTGATTTTTTTACAAACTGAGTAAGTTCGTTGCTGATAAGAATGTTATCTGAGATAATGCGCCCGGGAATGAAAGCATTTTGGTTTTTGGATATCAGGGGGGAGATGAAAAGTTTCAGTCTATTAACTAGGACCTTGGCTATCACTTTATAGATGGTGTTGCAGAGACTGATTGGACGGAATTGGTCAGGGGTTTGGGGTTGGTCAACTTTTTGAATAAGAGTTATGAAAGTTTCATTTAGCTGGCCTAAAGGCATACCAGCATTTAAGAAAGAAAGAGTGGAAGCAATTACCTCTTGTTTTGAGCTTTCCCAGGAATGTTGAAAGAGTTCTGCGGTTATGCCATCTGGTCATGGAGATTTGTTTTTCCCGAGTTGAATGACTGCAATCTTCACCTCTTCTACATGGAATTCTTTGTCTAATTCTTCTTTTTATGTGGGGGTAAGGTGATATTTTAAGTGATCCACAAGGTTTATTTCTGGTTGAAGGGGGTGGGTTGTGGGGGTTTTGGATGGGAGGTTGTTGGAGGGGTGTGGGATGTATGTTGTGTGGGTTGGGAGGGTTATGTGAACTAGGGTTTATAAGGTCCGAGTTTGTGTTGGGAGCAAGGTTCTAAAAAGCGCTAGGCGGTCGCTAGGCGCCGCAG
This sequence comes from Campanula takesimana, assembly GCA_026119855.1. Classification (NCBI taxonomy): domain Eukaryota; kingdom Viridiplantae; phylum Streptophyta; class Magnoliopsida; order Asterales; family Campanulaceae; genus Campanula; species Campanula takesimana. Next base: position 1,607,537 of record JAOWBW010000012.1, read on the forward strand.
CAGGGCCTAGCACCTAGGCGGGGTCTAAACGAGACTTAGGCGGGGCCGGGAATTTTGAAATAGTTATAATACCTTAGGCGGGACTTAGGCGTTTCATGAACGCCTAGCGCCTAAGCGGCCTAGACGGGCGTCTTTTAGAACACTAGTTGGGAGTCTCTGGGAGATTTTGGTTATCAAATGAGTTTTGGGAATATTGAAGAAATATATCCCTGATTTCTTCTTCATTTTCTGTCCAGGAGTTTGATGAGTTCTTTATGTGGTGGATGCCTGATCTTCTTACTTTTGCATTTGCTAGCTGGTGAAAATACTTTGTGTTTCTATCCCCCCAGAGTATACCAGTTCTGTTTCGCCCTTTGATTCCAGTATTCATGTAGCCCATTTAAGAGATTATCTAATTTTTCTCTTTCTGAGCGGATGGTAATGGTTTGGTGGTTTAGATTTTGGTTTGAATGTCTGTTTTTGAGTTGTTTTGTAGGCTTTCTAGGATTTTGCGGGAGTCATCTATGGATTTTGTGAGGTTTCCGATGTTGCCCCAAGTCCAGTTTTTGTAATGTCGAAGGAGAATTTGTTGTTTGGAAATCAGTAACTCAATGGGGTTTTGAACTGAGGGGATAGCCCAAACTTTATCCAAAATTTGGGTGCTTTCTTTAAAAGTGTGAAGTATCTCTTGTACAAGCATTTAATCACCTAGAAAATTGAATTATTTAAGAGTATTTGAATTTTTCGAACATGCATTCACTACATTCCTTTATTTACTTGGTTAGTGGGGGGGGGGGCAAATGGAATATGTTCATGTGCTGTGAATAAGAAACAGGCTATTTGTAGTTCAGAAATTATTTGTTACATGTATTACTTCTTCCGTCCCTTAATAAATACTCCCTCCGTCCCGGACTAAGGTTCTTAGTTTGACTTTACACGGAGATTAAGAAAAAGTAAATGTTGTGAGTATGAAAAAGTAAGTAAGAGAAAGTAGGAGAGATAAAGTGGGTAGGGAGTTTTTGTTGTGAGAATGACAAGTGGGTCCCATGATCCATTTTAAGTAATAAAGCAACTAAGAACCATAGTATGGGACAAACCAAAAATGAAAGTAAGAACCTTAGTCTGGGACAGAGGGAGTAATAATTGTTGTAGTTGACTTGCCCAACTTTTTTTGAGAAATGTGTTTAACTTGTTTGTACATGACTTGTATCATGATAAAATTGCAGTAAGAGTGTAAGACTATTTCCTTATTCAGAAACACAATATTTATTTTGTGAGAGAACATAAAGGAAAGCATGACAATTATAATGGGACGGAAAGTTTTTTTCTTCATAATAAGGCATAGTTCATTCTGATGTAAACTTTTATGACCTGATTTCATCTGATTTATTATATGATTCATATACTAGCTATGGAACTCAACAATTACCTTGATTATTTATTCCTTCT
>JAOWBW010001200.1:0-65548 GCA_026119855.1 Campanula takesimana
GCTGTGAAACAATTCTTAAGTACTTAAGAAGGACTAAAGAATTGTTATGATCTATGAAGGGATGGAAGATGATCTCGTCGTATATGGGTACGCGGATGCATGCTTCCAAACCGACAAAGATGATAAAAGATCGCAATTGAGTTTTATAAATAATAGTGATGGTAAGTTGGAATGGTTCCAAGCAGAGTCACTAAATTCTACATACTAAATCTAAGTATATTGCCGCATTGGATGCTGCAAAGGAAGTGGTTGGATAAGAAGTTCATTGTGAACTTAAGATGGTTCCTAGCATTGCTAATTCAATAGACTTTATTAGTGATAATAGTCGTGCTATTGATCAAGCAAAGGAACCAAGGGCACATCCTAAATCCAAACACATACTTAGGCGTTTTTTTTTTTTTTATCGTTCGAGAAATCGTTGATAAGGGAGACGTAAATATATGCAAGTACCAAGTAATGATAACGTTACGGACACGCTAAACAATGGGACTTCCACAAGCTAAACATGATGGTCATGTTAGGTCCATGGGTATGGATACCTAGAGATTGGGCCTAGGGCAAGTGGGAGATTGTTGGTGTTGGTGCCCTAGGCACGTTTGTTGAACGTTGTAAGTTATCATGATAATAAAGAGATAATAGGATTATTATTATGCTCATGTTTGCTTATAATAATCTCCGTCCCTAGAGCTTGTTAAGCACTAGTATAAAAGGCTAAATGATCATGGGATGATCATGTTAGATTTATGGGTACTTGTTTGGAACAAGGTACTGGACATGACCCGCGGTATGAGATTTATGTCATGGTCGATGTCATATATAAATCTCATATTAGTTATGTCATTTGAGTCCTTAGACATGAAGTTATTATAGTCTTCCACTTGATGAACATTATGTTTGACATATTCAAACGCTGCCTTAACACGGTAGTTATAAAGGGTATGATTGGCATGATTGGATTCACTTAGGGAAGAATAATAAGCTAAATGGATTTGTCCCTCTTCGGAGAGATGTCAAGCTTGGGCCCTCGAAGGAATGATGTTGATGAAATGTTTGGCCAAACTCAAATGGATGATTGGATCAATGTCATTTGGATTATCAACATATTCGGAATCGAGAAAGTATTGAACAATACAAGTTGACTTGTTGACCATGACTTGTGTTCAATGACATCGTGGACAAGGGATTATGACATGTTCTAAAAGGAATGCGAACTTGTATCTAGTTATACTATTTGGGTAGGTTATGACGGTTTGCTAGAACCTAATCATATCTTATGGTTTCATGTTTGAACCCATTGCCAACTTAGTATAATCCTAGAGGGTCACACACAATAGAACGAATCTTTAAAAGGACTATATTGGAATTTTGGAAATTCTGGACATTCTGGGGAAGTGGGCGACCGCACAGTATGGACTGGGCGGCCGCACACTTAGCTCAATTTTGTACCAGTTTTGTTTCAGATAGTTGTGCAACCGCACAGATGGTTTTGGGCGGCCGCACAGTACTGTCGGGGACAGATTCCTAATTTGATTCGGAAAGGAATTTTTGGACGGGTTTAGACACAAGTTTCCTATTTGGAATAGGTCTAACTTGTATATAAACATCAAAATTCGGCCAAGAACAGAACTAAGCTTTTGTGCAAGTCTCCAAAGAGTTTGAGAGAGTTTATTTTGTTCTAAGAAATCCTAGATTGAAGAACAAAATTATACACAAAGAAAATTCCATATAGTTCATATTAATTATGAAAACGTGTTTCATAATTTGGTCTAGCAACCAAGATCAAGTGTTCTTGATATTCGTTCGTGGTGTGGATACCGCTAGAGGGTGAAAACTTATCATCTTCTTAGTTCGTGATTCTTGCTTTGTTCGTGATCAAGATTTCAAGCCTCCATCGAATCAAGGTTGCAAATCAAAGGCATCAAGGGTTAGTATTCTAGTATTCATTATGTTGTATTTGACTTAATCATAGAATGTATCTATGGGCTTTGGGTTTCATAAATTTTAAATGCTTAATTCCGCTGCGCATGTTACTACGAAACCAAACAATTTTCACTCAGAAGGAGTTGAACATGAGACGACGGAGATGGTTGGAGCTTCTCAAGGATTACGACTGTGAAATATTGTACCATCCTGGGAAAGCTAACAAGGTGGCAGATGCCTTAAGTAGAAAGAATCACGGAATGTTGGCGACGTTGATCTCTAAGGGGGTAAGTATGTGGAATGATGTCAAGGAGATGAACTTAGTGGTGAAGGTAAATGGATATTTGGCTAGATTGACGTTACAGCCTGCACTGTTGGGCAGAATTAAAGAGGCACAAGAATTAGACGAGGAGAGAGAAACTCTAATCGGAAAAGGGCAAGCAAAAGATCTTCATATGGGCGAAGATGGAATTCTGAGATACCAAAAGATAGTATGGGTGCCAAATAATGATGAAATTAAGAGAGAGATACTGAGAGAAGCTCATTGTTCGAAGTTCTCTGTACATCCGGGGAGTACCAAAATGTATAGGGATCTAAAGGAGTCATACTGGTGGAATTCGCATACAACAATAGCTTTCATGCCAGTATTGGGATGGCACCATATGAAGCATTGTATGGGAGGAAGTGTAGATCACCAGCATGTGGGACGAAATTGGTGAGAGGAGGTTAAGTGGACCGGAACTTGTACAAGTCACGGCGAATAAGGTACAACAGATTCGGAAGTGGCTACAGACTGCACAGAGTAGGCAGAAATCTTACGCAGACAATAGAAGGCGAGAACTGGAATTTCAGCCAGGGGATCGAGTATTCCTAAAGATATCGCCTACGAAGGGAGTTATGCGTTTTGGAATTAAGGGAAAGTTAAGTCCACGATATGTAGGACCATTCGAAATTCTCGATAAGATCGGGGAAGTGGCTTATCGATTGGCGTTACCGCCGGTATTAGCTGGAGTACATAATGTGTTCCATGTCTCCATGCTAAGGAAGTATGTTCATGATCCGAGTCATGTGATAGAATACAAGCAGTTAAGGGTTCGGGCAGATTTGACGTACGATGAACGACCAATCAAGATCGTCGACAGAAAAGACGAGGTCGTAAGAAAGCGTACGGTTCCCTATGTAAAAGTGCAATGGAGCAAACTCAGAAAGAGAAGCGACATGGGAACAAGAAAGTGAAATGCGCGAATTGTACCCGGACATCTTCTCGGATTAAGAATTGTCAAAGTTTGAGGACAAACTTCTTTTAAGGGGGTAAGAATGTAATAGCCGGAATTTTTTTTATTTCGGTTTTACTAATTTAATTAAACCATAATTAGAGTTATAAAGTAATTTAAAGAAGTGGGCCCAAGGAAATTGGATTGGCCCGAAATTATATTAGTAAACCCAACCCAATTAGGAATCAAATCCAAAGTATAAATTATTGAGTTAGTCAACTTGGGAATTCTTTATTATCATAAACTCAAAAAAAAAAAAAAAAAAAAACAAAACCCTAGTTCTACCTATAGCCGCTGGCCGAGCACAAGGAAGGAAGGAGAAGAAAAATTTCCGCCATTGTTGTTGAAGATTAATCCGTTCTAACTCAAGGTAATATCGAAACTCACATCCTAAAATTTATTTCATTGGATTTGGATGTTTAAAACATAAGTTATGCATGTTTTAAGAATACAAGTATTAGGGTTTGCATGCTAGAGATTTATGATAAAATTTTAAAGGTTAATGGAGTTGATCTAGATGCTATGGAGAGAAAAAAAATTAGTAATCTTGATACTAGTTACTTTTGTTTCTTTTTGATTGATTATATAATCATGAATTGAATTGATTTATATTATACAATGACTTGGGATTTGAACATATAAATCATTGAGGTTGAATTGGGTTTATCAAAAGAAGAAAAAAAATATGGATTCCCCAAGAACATGGTTCGGCCGAATGGCCCTAGGCCATTGGAAATTATTTTGTTGATTTAAATGATCCTTGTTAAGTATATTGTGGATAATATTGATGTTTGGGAATTTAGAAAAATTTAAAGAATTAGAAAAACTGATCAAAATCAAAGGATATTGATGAAGTATGATTCGGCAATAATGACCTAACTTGGGGGTTGATTCTTAATTAAGGATGTTAAGAATTGGGACGGAAAGTTAGTGATTTCGTTAAGTTATAATGAAAAGAAAACGAAATTTTTAAAAGAATCGTTAAAAGTTAGAAAACTAACTTGAGGAAATACTTGGAAGACCTTGAAGGTTAAAAGGTTAACGAGAAAGGAAAAGATTAGAAGTTTCAGTTAGTTTCCTAACGGAAAAGGGCTAAACTGAAAAGAATTAAAGTTAGAAGGAATAAAAGGAAACTTTGAAGTTAGAAGGGCCTAAGTGATTAAAAAGAGAAACTTAGGGGACCTTATGAACAAAAACAAAGTCCAAGGACCTTTCTGTAATTAAAGGAAAGTTGAAGGACTAATTTACAATAAATCCAAAGTTGAAGGACTAAATTGTAATTGAACTAAAGTGAAGGACTAAATTGCAATTAATCCAAAGTTGAAGGACCAATTTGCAATTAACCCAAAGTTGAGGTACCAAATTGTAATTAACCCAAAGTCAGAGGACTTAATTGCAATTATACCAAAGTTAAAGGACTGACTCGTAAATCAAAGTCAGAAACTTAAATGTAAGAAAAGCAGTAATGAAGTAAAGAAGTTAAAACGCATCTCTCAGTTAACTAAGTAGAAATAGTTAACAATGTAGAGAGTACTAAAGTAAATTACTCCGTGCCTTGTAGATTTGCACAGAGAGGAGATTGCGAGGAAAAGCAATTCAGGTAAGGGATTACGTTCCTTACAGTATTTGAACTCCTGTTTATTGGAATTCGGTATTTCTTTCTAAAGTTAGCTATCAGTATGGCATGATAGTATTTGAATTAACTCTGCGTTATTGAACGTTCCTTGAAAGAATCTATACTTAGTGATGTCCTCATCGATCTACTAAGTATCGAAGTTTGAAACTTGTATCACATACTTGTACCATGGTATGTTCTCAATTTTAACTTGTAAGTTAACCACTTACTCGTTAAGGCATCCAATGTCCAGTTAGAAAAGACATTGACGGACAGTCCAGTTAGAAAAGACTCGTCCTTAAACTAGGGATTGCATGGTGAGTGATCACATGCCTTCTCTCAGGAATTGTCTGATTACAAGGATGATTCTAGACCCCGAGCATATGTGTGTGGATACTATATATGTTACGACCCACACTATTGGCTGAAGAAGCTAGGTGTACGAATTGTACCTTTGGCATTGAGGTTATAATGTACGTTACCAAGGAATTGACGGAATTTGAAGGAATCCCTTTGGATTGTAGTGCCATAATCCTTTGGAAGTAAAAATCTTAAAAGTAATAAGACTGTATTGTTCTGCAGTCTTGAATCCAAAAGTAATTGAACCTATCCTTGTAAAAGTTATTCATAGTATTCGTTCTGGTCGTCTCTCCTTAGTAACCGGAGAGGCCACGTATGAACTTACTGAGCATTCGTTCGCTCATCCCTTCTCTATAAATTTTGTTTTCAGGATTTAAGTAGGAGGACAAGACAAGGAAAGCAGCCGTAAGAAGACGGTGGATTGAAGATTCTTAACTTCGTAGTTTAAGTACTATTATTTTGATGTAAGTTGAAGTACGATGATGGTTAGGGTTGTTACCTACCAAGACAAGTTTAAGTTACGCTTCCGCTATTGTTTTGAATTTATGGTTAAATAAGGGGCCGTTGTGAACCCTAAATTGAAGTATTTATTATTGTTATTTATGGATATTTAATGCCATTAAATGCTCAGATATTATACGAAAATTCGGGGTGTTACAAAAACCTTTCTCTTACTTCCAAATTCATAATCCAAAATACAACATGGAGCAATGCTATAAGCACAAAATTTTGTAAGACTCTAGCACAAAATTTTGTGAACAGTTTTTTTATTATCTACTCCCTATTAGAGATAATTATCCCACATCGGGAATTAACTAGCCAAGCATTGACTATATAAAGATCTTGTGCTACTCTTCCCATTGCCAATTGGTTTTGGGATGGAACCTCAGACTTTATCATGCTATCAGAGTTGGCCCATTATACGTGCAGGCCCAACGGCCCACGATGTTGCTCCGCGCCACCCGTAAAAAGTCCACGTTTTAAGCCTTGGCAAAGCCCGGCTACACGTGAAGGGCGTGTTAGAGACAATGATCCCACATCGGGAATTAGCTAGCCAAGAATTGACTATATAAAGATCCTGGGCTACTCCTCTCATTGCCAATTGGTTTTGGGATGGAACCTCAGACTTTATCACTCCCTCTATACCAAAATGATCTTCGCGTTTGACTTTTCAAACTTTTTAAGGACATGAACACGTTTTTTACTAGTCATGCTTTGTATATGCACTTTTAAGCCAAAATTGTAGAAATGAGAAGAACTTTTTGGGACAATGAGAAATGAATAATGAGAAGATAATTTTGGGACGGAGGGAGTAGTATATCTATAATACAATACAAAGCAAGAATAACCGCTACACAAAGAGCGGCTAAGATTAAATCTCAGAAAATGATCTAACGACCTAAAATTAATCTAAAACAACCCACTATCCCACTCTCCCACGATATTTATGTAACCTCTCCACTCCAAAAAAGAAAGCTTTCAGTGATTTGGATTGGTATAGAGATTATCAAAAAAAAAAAAAAAAGGACGGGTACAAAAACATGATAGAAATGCCAAAAAAAAAAAAAAAAAAGATCCTTAAGGTGATGAGTTTGGGTAATGAAAAATAGGAAATTGAGTTGAGGTTGAGGGATTTTATGTGAGAGGACACAATTAAATGGGGGTTCTTTCTTCTTTTCCATACCGTCACCGTGCCAGTGGCACGGGTGGGAATACTAGTAATAAAACAAATGACTGATTCTTCTACTAACGGCAAAGAATATCAACACTTAGAACCCTACATTATTTCAAAGTCACACTTGATGCCCTTCAAGTGAAGTCATTGTCATTCTAAGCTTCTTCTTCAAGTTACATTATTTTAAGGGCAAATTGCACTTTAGTTACCTGATTTTGTCGTCATGTTTCAATTTGGTTATTCAATTTGTGTTTGTTACAATTTGGTTGTTGAATATGTCTTTTTGTTGCAATCAAGTGTAATTTTGGTTAGCTCGTCAAAAACCTAACCAAAATGGATGAAAAATGCGACAAGCTTCTTTCAAAATTGCAATGATCATCCCTACAGTTTAACTAATTTACATTCATGACTTTTTGACTTATTTCTCTCTTAAAAACTAGGGTAAAAATTAGTTAAACTTTTTGGAATGTATAGGGGTGGAAAATGTTAATACCTTAAACTAACTTAAATTATATATCTCTTAAATAAATATATACAATGAAACTGAATAAATTTATAAGGCAATGTGTTAATTTTTTTTTTTTTTTTTTTTTTTTTTTTTTTTATGAAATCACAAGACACCAAATAAAGGAAAAATAATTAAAATGAAAGAAAAAGAAAACAAAAGGAAAAAACTTACCCAGGTTCTCTTTCTCCTTGACCCCATTCACCCACCGACCACCACCATCCTTTCCAATTCCCATTCTCCTTATCAGTTACCAGTTCTCAACCACACCCAAATCAAAACCTCCATTATTCTTGTACTCTAATACACACCCATCATTACAACTCCCCACCAGAAAACTAAAATCACTTGACTCTTAATCTCATAAATCAGAACTGGAGAGAGATATGAATTGAAGACATGTGTTTTTTGTATTTCTCTGCTATTCATGTATAGCCTAGGCAGTCAATATATACATATGAGTCTATCGTTAAATATGGAATAGATGAGAACAAATCAGAAGAAAATAACACAGCGGATTATGTGAGATCTGGAATATCTGGTAATCCAAAATATCAATATCTTGATTTGAAATCAAGATATGCATGATTGGTGTCTTTCACTCCCCCTCAAGTTGGCGTATGGAGATTTCGAATGCCCAACTTGCCCACTAGAAACCGGAAACGATTGGTACCGAGAGCCTTAGTAAAAATGTCAGCAACCTGATTTGTCGTTGATATCTTGCAAGGAAGAATGTCTCTGGACTCAACTCGTTCACGCACGAAGTAGCAATCCATCTCAACATGCTTGGTACGTTCGTGGAAGACCGGGTTGTTGGCAATGTGACAAGCTGCTTGATTATCGCAGTGAAGTGCAATCGCTTTTATTTTTGGTGCTTCAAGGTCTTTTAGCAGCCATCGAAGCCAAACTATCTCACTCACTGTAGTAGCCATTGACATGTACTCGGCTTCAGCCGATGAACGAGACACGATGGATTGTTTCTTCGTCCTCCAGGAAATAGGAGCTCCTCCCAATGTAATAAAGTAACCTGTGAATGAACGTCTCGTCATTGGGCATGCCCCCCAATCGGCATCGCAATATGCCTCGAGATGTAAGTCTCCACAGGAGGGAAGAAAAAGGCCTTGTCCAGCCGTCCCTTTGAGAAATTGCAAAACTCGCATGGCTGCATTCCAATGTGACTTGCGTGGGGCTGTGAATTGACTGAGTCGATTGACAGCGAACTGAATGTCAGGTCGCATTACCGTCAACTATAGGAGTCGTCCGATCATGCGCCGGTATTGGAGAGCATTAACGAGGGGATTGTCGTCGTCAGTGCTAAGTTTTAAATTTTGTTCCATCAGGAAATCACTCGGACGGCCTCCTTGTACTCCACATTCCTCAAGTATGTCCAACGTATATTTACGTTGACTAAAAACAATTCCTTCGGATGATCGTTGTACCTCAATGCCCAAGAAATATTTTAGATGGCCTAAGTCTTTGATACTGAATAAATCATTCAAATGCTTCTTCACAGATTCAATCTTCAAGCTATCATTACCCACTAAAAGTACGTCATCTACATAGATAAGAGCAGCAACGTATGTGCCATCTTTCTTGTAAATAAATAAGGAATGATCGGCTTGGGATTGTCGAAAACCAATGTCAAGAAGCACTTTGGTGAACTTGTGGTACCAATTTCTTGAAGCTTGTCGTAACCCATATAGCGATTTTCGCAACTTGCAAACTAATAAAATATGGCGAACGTATGAGATAATTTATTTGTTATTCCGTCTCAAAGTTTACAATGCTAGCGGACTCATATTTATACCAAAAACATATGAGTCCTAATTCTATAAGGATTCTAAGAGATCTCCTAATTCTAATAACATATCTATTTCCTAATTAGAAATACTCCAAACTAGGTAACTATTCTTTGACTAAATAACTAAATATTCTTTAATTGACATGGAGATTGAGTATATCTCTCAATCTCCTAACACCCCCCCTCAAGTTGAAAGATCTACAAAGTAGATTTTCAACTTGCAAAAAAATAAACTAAATTGAAAAATAAAATAAAATTCTAATTTCTTCAACGACATAAGCAGTTATTGTGCCAACAGTTGTTGAGGCAGGTGTGAGGACATCAAACAGCACATCTGGCCGCACATCTTGCTGCTGCTGTGGATTGTGTTTTGTTTAAACTGGATCATTCTGACCATTCTTGATACATGTCATGATCTTCATCTTCTTTTGACAAGTTGCACTTTTGCAACTCTAATTTATTTCCTTCTTCGACATGTTGCTCTATTTGCAACGCCGATATTTTATTTTTCTTGCAACGCCGACATGTTGCTCTTTTTTTTATTTTTTTAAGTGAACAACACTTAATCACGTTTTTAGAGTGGGCTACCACTAAATCACGTTTTATAGTGAACGGCACTAAATCAAAAGATGGAAGTGATGTTAAGATGGTTGATGTGGGCCGGACCATCACTATGGTGGTGGCCGGAATATTTTAGAGGAGAGATAAATCTTACTAAGAGAAAGACAAAAGTTTTTTTTTTTTTGATAAAGGAAGTCAGCCTTTGACTTACTAGGGACCTCATGCCAAGAAAGGTGATGATACCACCAATAACTTCCGTCAGTGTTTTCCTTGGGTCAAGTGCCTGCTCATGTACCACTCAAATTCTGTAGTTGGAGACCCAACTTTCAGCATATAATCTGCACGTACTCTTGCGTTTTTTTTTTTTTTTTAATGAGGTCATAAGCCTCAGACCTCGTTGGAGCCTTTGACTAGCGCGGGCAGTGAAAAACTTCATACTTCATGCGCTCATCATCGTCACCGGAATTCGACTTGGATTGGAGATAGTTATAATATTTTCTCAAAGTATAGAGACATGATTTCAAGATCGAAAACCAGCTCTTGATACCATGATAAAATATGGAGAACGTATGAGATAATTTATTTGTTATTCCGTCTCAAAGTTTACAATGCTAGCGGACTCATATTTATACCCAAAACATATGAGTCCTAATTCTATAAGGATTCTAAGAGATCTCCTAATTCTACTAACATATCTATTTCCTAATTAGAAATACTCCAAACTAGGTAACTATTCTTTGACTAAATAACTAAATATTCTTTAATTGATATGGAGATTGAGTATATCTCTCAATCTCCTAACTTACGAAGACTAAAGAAGATAAACCTGATGTTGTAGCCTTTGCAGCCGGTCGCCAACAAGCTGTTGGCCGCTCCTTTCGTGATAAAAATGGTACTTGTTCTCATTGTGGTAAGACTGGCCATGTAGTAAAAGAGTGTTTCCAACTCAATGGGTTTCCGGATTGGTGGGAAGAAAAGGGTAGGGGTACAGTTGCTGCTGGTCGGGGTTCAGGTGGACGAGGACGTGGTGATTCTAGCCGATGACAAGGACGAGGGCGTAGCACTGCAGCTCAGGCCAATGCTGCCGAGGCTCGGCCTACTGTTCCTTCGGGCAGTATATCTTCCTCCATCACTGATGATACAATTCGCAATAATTTTGCCGGGTTAAATCAAAATCAAATCAACACTCTTGTTTCTCTCCTTAATAATTGCCAATCCACCGATAAAAATCATGGTAAGTCTCGTGACTGGTTACTTGATACAGGTGCTTCTCAGCACATGACCGGTGATCTCGGTTTGTTGGGTAATGTTGTTGACATCTCTCCTTGTCTAGTTGGTATGCCTAATGGTGATAGTACTCCTGCGGTTAAGAAAGGCACTTTGACACTAAATAATGATTGTGTTTTACGAGACGTTTTATTTGTTCCCAAGATGCATTGCACTTTGATTTCTGTGGCACAGTTGGTTCGGCAGTTGAATTGTACCGTCACATTTTCTAATGACTTATGTTTTGTACAGGTCCGGATATCGAGGACTATGATTGGAGCGGGTGAGCAGCACAATGGGGTCTATCTTTTTCGGTTTGCATGCAAGGAACAAGTTAATAAAGTTCTCAAACATGATAATCCGGATCTTTGGCATCAGCGGTTGGGTCATCCTTCAGTTCGAGTTTTAAAGTCTGTTTCTAGTCTAGATTTTGGTAACAGTACTTGTTCTCAGAAAATATGTGATGCTTGTTTTCGAGCTAAACAAACTCGTGATAGTTTTTCTATTAGTTATAATAAAGCTTCTTCTCCGTTTGAGTTAATTCATATTGATCTATGGGGTGGTTATAGAGTTCCTGCGTCATATGGTGGTACGTATTTTTTAACGATTGTTGATGATTTTACTCGGGCTGTTTGGGTTCATTTGCTTAATGATAAAACAGAAGTACCACAAATAGTTAAAAATTATTGTGCTATGGCCGAAAGACAGTTTAGTGCTCTTGTTAAACGTATACGAAGTGATAATGGGACCGAACTTCGTCCTTTGAAATCTTATTTTTTGGAACATGGCATTTTATTTGAATCCTCTTGTATTGGTACTCCTCAACAAAATGGTCGGGTGGAACGGAAACATAGGCACATCTTAAATGTTTCTCGGGCTCTTCGGATTCATGCCAATCTTCCTATTACTTTTTGGGGTGAATGTGTCTTAGCTGCTTGTCATTTAATTAATCGTACGCCCTCTCGTCTTCTTAAAGGAAAAACACCGTATGAGGCTCTTCATGGTAAACCCCCTAGTTTAAATTTACTTCGGGTCTTTGGTTGTTTATGCTATGCTCATGTTCAGAGACGGGATAATGACAAGTTTGGTGAACGAGGTCGTAGGTGTATTTTCGTAGGGTATCCCTCGGGACAAAAAGGTTGGCGTGTTTATGATCTTGAATCTCAGAAATACTTTGTTTCCCGGGACGTGGTTTTCTTTGAGCAGGAATTTCCTTTTCGGACTCCGGCTGTGGCTCCCGTTGCTCCAGACCCTATGCCGGGACTGACCTTCGGGAATTCGCCGGTGCTGGTTGTTGATGATCCTCCTGTCCCCACCAAATTCAGGGGGAGTGTTCCTGACCCCGTCCCGGCTCCAGCCACTTCTTCCGAGACTGAAACAGATTCGGGTTTGCAAGAGCAGGTTGGGCCGATTACTTCTTCCGAAAGTAGGGTGATTGTCGATGATGAAACTGACAGTTTGGGTCGTGGTCAAAGAAATCTTCAACAGCCTGGTTATTTGAAGGATTATGTGTTACATACAGCTCGCATTATAGACCCCCCCGTGCTTGCTCCTCCTCCATCAGGATCCTCAGGTACCCGTTATCCTTTACAAAATTATGTCAGTTGTAATAATTTTTCTGCAAATCATCGAGCTTTCCTAGCAGGTATTACTACAGGCCATGAGCCAACCTCTTATTCGGAGGCGTCTCAGGACCCGCGTTGGCGTGAAGCCATGACAAAAGAAATTGCAGCTCTGGAAGCTAATGGGACATGGAATTTACAACTATTGCCTCCCGGCAAACGAGCAATAGGTTGTAAATGGATATATAAAATAAAGTATAATTCTGACGGGTCAGTTGAAAGGTAAAAGGCTAGGTTGGTCATTCTGGGTAACCGACAGGTGGAAGGACTGGATTACAATGAGACATTCGCTCCAGTTGCAAAAATGGCTACGGTACGGATATTTCTAGCAGTTGCAGTGGCATCTAGATGGGAACTTCATCAAATGGACGTTCACAATGCCTTCTTGCATGGTGATTTGCATGAAGAAGTTTTTATGCGTCCTCCACCCGTTTTGACACTAGTCCTGGTATGGTTTGCAAACTCCGTAAGTCTCTTTATGGCCTCCGTCAGGCACCTCGTTGTTGGTTTTCTAAACTTGCTAAATCTTTGCAAGAATATGGTTTTCTTCAGTCCGGCTCTGATCACTATCTCTTCACACTTGTGAAAGGTACATCCATATTGTCAGTTCTTGTTTATGTTGACGATCTTATTATTGGTGGCAATAATAAGAATATGATAGCGGAATTTAAGAGCTATCTTGGCAAATGTTTTCATATGAAAGACTTGGGTTTGCTTAAATATTTTTTGGGTATTGAAATTTCTCGAGGAGCGAAAGGTTTATTTTTATGTCAAAGAAAATATGCTCTTGATATTATTTCTGAGTTGGGATTATTAAAATGCAAGCCGGCGCGGTTTCCTCTTGAGCAAAATCATAAGTTGGCACTTGATTCTAGTCCTTTGTTGCATGATTCCAGTAAGTATAGACGACTGATTGGTCGCCTTATTTATTTGACTATTACACGTCCCGAGTTGAGTTATCCGGTACACATCTTGGCACAATTTATGCAAAGTCCGCGTGTAGGGCATTGGGAGGCAGCTCTTAGAGTGGTTCGGTACTTGAAGAAAAGTCTGGGACAGGGAATATTGATGAATGCCGCGAATGACATGAAGCTCTCGGCCTACTGTGACTCAGATTGGGCTAGTTGCCCGGTTACTCGTCCGTCTCTTACAGGTTACTTGATTTTTCTGGGGTCGACACCGATTGCCTGGAAAACAAAGAAGCAACAGACTGTTTCCCGCTTGTCTGCCGAAGCAGAATATCGAGCACTTGCTGCAGCCACTTGTGAAATCAAGTGGGCTAAAGGACTTTTGATCTCACTTGGTGTATTACAAAATGGACCTATGATAGTTCGTTCCGACAGTTTATCTGCTATGCACATTGCGGCTAACCCGGTTCTTCATGAATGGACGAAGCACATCGAGATAGATTGTCATTTTGTACGAGATGAGATACGTAATGGAGTGATTGCTACTTCTTATGTTCACAAATCTCGCCAACTAGCCGATGCACTCACCAAAGACTATTTCCTTCCTTAGCAAAGCCTTGAGGAATTTTCATGTAAACATCTTCTACTAAATCGCCACGAAGGAATGCATTATTCATATCTAGTTGGTGAATGTGCCAATTTTTCTTAACTGCTACTGCAAGGAGGCTGCGCATGGTCATTAATTTAGCGACCGGAGCAAAGGTCTCGTGGAAGTCTATCCCATCGACTTGTATGAAACCCTTTGCCACTAATCGGGCTTTATAGCGTTCAATATCTCCATTGGGCTTGTATTTGATTTTATACACCCACTTTGAGTCGACTGCCCTTTTGCCCGGTGGAAGTGGTTCAAGTGTTCATGTTCCATTTGCTTCTAAGGCTTCGATTTCTAGCTTCATCGCATCGCGCCAATGCTTATCTTTGATGGCCTGATAATAGTACTTAGGCTCATCATGGGAAGTGATGGCCGCAAGAAAAGCTTTGTGAGTGGGAGAAAATCTTGTGTAAGAGACAAAGTTAGATAGAGGATATACCGTCGAGGCCTCTAGACTGATAATGGGCTGCGCATGGTCTACTGAAGTCGGTAGGTCAACAACATAATTTTCAAGATGTTTGGGCTGATGTCGTGATCGTGTGCTGCGTCGTAGACCTTCATCATTCGATGGCTGGGCTTCATCTTGGGGCTGATCAGGAGGTGATTTGTCTCCCAGTACATTGAGCTCGGCCTCAAATGAGATTTCCCTTTCTTCATGGGTTGGCCCAATATCAGGCCCAAGCTCATATTCTTCCACCCTAACCATATCCTCAACACATGCGCCATCGCTATTGCTTGCCAGTGTGAGCATCTCCTTTTCTCACCCATTTTGTTTGAAAGGGAAAACACCTTCAACAAATCTAACATCACGAGAAGTGTATATCTGCTTGGTTTTAAGGTCAAAAACCCGATACCCTTTTTGAGAGTACGGGTATCCAACGAACACACATGGGCGGCCTCGAACATCAAACTTGTCTCCCCCTTTCTTATTATTTTTAGCATACACAAGACAACCAAAAACACGAAGGTGATCAAAGCTTGGTTTCTTTTGAAACAAGATTTCATGAGGAGTTTTATTTTGCAAAACTTTAGATGGTAAACGGTAAATGATATAAACTGCGGTTAAGACACATTCTCCCCAAAACTTCTTTGGCAACCCCGCCTCAAATCGCAAAACCCTAGCCATTTCAAGAATGTGCCTATGCTTGCGCTCGACCACTCCATTTTGTTGTGGAGTGTCGGTACAAGAAGTTTCAAGTAAAATTCAATTTGCAGTGTAGTGAGCAGTCATATCTTATGACTGAAACTCTCCTCCATTGTCACTTCTAATGCGTTTAACCTTTTTGTCAAATTGTGTGTTAACCATATTAAAAAACATGACGAGGTAATTATACACTTCCCATTTATGTTTCATCAAATAAACCCAAACTCCCCTACTAAAATCATTAACGATCGTTAAGAAATAATGAGCACCTGAGAAAGATGTTGTTTTATAACCTCCCTAAATGTCACAATGAATGAGATCAAAACAAGACTTAGTTTGAATACTACTACTTGGAAAAGGGAGTCTTGTCAATTTTGCCTTTAAGCAAGAATCACATTGCTCGTTTTCCTTAACAAAACTACTGCTACTAATGTTGTTAAAATACTTGGAACTCAAAACTGAAGTGTGACCCAAACGTTTGTGCCATACCCGTTGATCAACCTTAACCATCATTGCTGCCCCTTCCTTTGCTACCGGCTCCAAATGATATAGACCATTGATGCGCCAACCCATCCCAATCAGAGTCCTCGAAGCTAAGTCCTGTATCACACAGAAATCCAGAAAGAAAGTAAGAGCGCAGTTTAAATCATTGGTTAAGTGACTAACAGACAATAAATTGCACTTGAAATCGGGAATATTTAAGACATGGCGAACTTTTAAGCCATTTGGAAGATTGGTGTCACCAATACTTTCAACCGGAATAGTGTCACCATTTGGAATTTTGTCTGGCATCTCCGTCCTTGCTTTAGTTTGGTTTTCCAGCAACATGCCATTACAAGTTATGTGTTCACTCGCTCCAGAATCAATTATCCAAGAACTTAAACAACTCATCTTACCGGCCATGTTCGTAGTGGGGGTATTATTCTGTTCACTGCTAGACTTTTCTGAGAAGAACAAGATTAATTGTCTGTACTGCTCATCCGAGAAGCCTGGAATAGGGCTGGTACCTCCGGTTGTAAGGTGTGCAGTTTTTCCAGCTCCCTTTGGTTTGGTCTGGTTTTCTCCTGCCCTTTCACCATTACGTTCTCCCTTTTTCCGTCCCTCTGGATAGCCTATAATCTCATAACAGTTCTCGATTGTGTGATAAAATTTTCCACAGTGAGTACATTTTGGATTTTTTTGTTGCGATCCCTTTCCTTCGTCGTGGCTGGAACGGTTGTTGCTGTGTACTTGAAAAGCTGCAGCTTCAACTTTAACCTTTCCCGCAACCGTAATCTGCTTCTGCCGCTCATCTTCCGAAACGAGATGGTATACTGTTCCCAAGTTGACCGTTGGATTCATGCTTAGGATTTAAGTCTTGATTGTTCCATAGCTTGAATCCAGGCCCATGAGAAACTCATACAAGCGTTCCCTCTCCTTCATCTCGTTAAGTTTCTTCGGGATATCACAGGTACAGCCGCCACATCTGCATGTCGGGGTAGGTGCGATCGATTGAATCTCATCCCACAACCCTTTTAGTTTGGTGTAATACGCTGAGACTGAAAGATTTTCTTGCCTTGTCATGGTTATTGCACGTTTTAGCTCATAAGCCCTAGGTGCGCTTTCACTGCCAAAATGTTCCTTCAAGTCTTCCCAAATCTCTTGTGCTGTGTTCGAATGCTTGACACTGCTTTGGATTTCTTTATCCATCCCGCTATTCAGCCATCCTTTTACCATGGCGTTACAGCATCTCCATAGCAGCAAGTCAGCCAAACCTTCTTTCGGAATTGGGATTGTTCCATCAACAAACCCAAATTTGTACTTCATAAAGAGGGCATTGCTCATTTCGTCGGCCCAATCTGCATAATTTCCATCTCGCAAAATATCGCTAACGAAACTTGTGTTAGGATTATCTGATACTGAGATGAAAAATGGCGACATAACGTCCACCACGACTCCTCCTCTAGCGCTGTCTTCTGCCTTGTCGCCACCGTCGTTAACCATGATGAACTTTGTCGGAAAAAAAACGTTTGCGGAAGCCTAGAGCGTAACCCGCTCTGATGCCATAATAAATCAGAACTGGAGAGAGATATGAATTGAAGACATGTGTTTTTTGTATTTCTCTGCTATTCATGTACAGCCTAGGCAGTCAATATATACATATGAGTATATCGCTAAATATGGAATAGATGAGAACAAATCAGAAGAAAATAACACAGTGGATTATGTGAGATCCGGAATATCTGGTGATCCAAAATATCAATATCTTGATTTAAAATCAAGATATGCATGATTAGTGTCTTTCATAATCTACCCAAAATGTAGATCTCTTCGTTCGTAAAGCTTAAAACCCTGTTTCTTCTGATCCGTTTTAATCGGAAGAATAAATACTTTGGAAGAAGGCGATGGATCTTGGTTGAAACGATTTGGAGGCTTGTTTTGCCGTTTCGGAGGATCCAGTCAGCATTTGAACTACTTATTTGAAGGTTGATGTATCCGCTAGCTTTTACAAAGGTTGTCGGGTATGGATTGGTAATGGATCTAGAAACGGGTTTCGGAAGGGTGCGGTTTGAGTATGGCCATGGCCGACTCCATTGATGTTGCTGCTACTCACATTGTTGTTGGGGAGTTTGTGTTGGGATTTTGGCTCAAATTCTAATCCAAATTGGATTGTGAAAATCATGCGTAGGAATTTATTTCCTAATTGGACAAGAAGTGAGAAGATTGTTTCCTATTGCACTAGGAAAGAGTTTTATTTGAAGCCTTTCTAAAGGGTGTGAGGGCTATTATTTTGTGTGTGCCTTGGTGGTGACAAGAGGGGCTTCCCTTAGGGGAGAATGTGAAGAAGAGGAGATTAGTGGGTGTGCCTCCCCTATACAAATAGGCTTCACCAATATGGGTTTTTTGTGTCTGTATTTTCAAGAATGTTGAGAAGGAGAGATACCTCCATTCTTGTAATACCAATTTGAGAGAGTAGGGAGTCTTTGCGAGTTTCTTGAAGAAAACTCGTCATCTTGTAATTCCATGATATTATAGTGAAAAGTTGATCGGTGTCGATAGCCCATTGATGTTGGGGTGAACCACGTTAAATCTTGTGTCTTGTTCTTGTTTTGTGTGCGTGGGTATTTTGTTATCTCTTATTGCGATTTCTCTTGTTGGTGAGCGATCTCAACAAGTGGTATCAGAGCCCAAGTTGGTGGATGGGCCCGACGCGCAGTGAACCGCATGTGTGAGATATGTGGGAATTCCTTTGGTGTGACCTCACGAATGGAGCACTGTGTGTGCCTTTTGTCGAAAGTCTTCCCGATAAAGGTGATCGGGCGGCGTATCCCGAAGATGGTCTTAGCAGCGGTACAAGTTTCGTTGGAGGTACTTGGTTGAAGGGGAGAATTCGCATCGATAGAAGAGATCCAAAATAGAAGAAAAACAAGAGAGCAGATTCGGTCCGTTTTTGTTCAGCGCAGCAGTGAAGAAAGAGGCGTAGTGCGTTCGTTAACCGTTGGATCGTCTTGATTTTTGGCGAGCAGCTTTGGGACTCATATATATTCAATCTGAACAGTGGAGATTGGATTTGGAGGTCCCTAGCATTGGTAAAAGTTTCCGGACAAAAGTATCAAGATTTGTGGGAAACGATCAATGGAGTTTGAAGATCATGGTTACAAGATGGTTATGGTGGACCACGTTTGTGGTGTTTGGGATTTACCCTCGTGTGAACTCGCGGATAGAGCCTTGTGTCGAAAGTCTTCTTGATATGATGATCAAGAGGCGTGTCCTGCTAGTGGAGAGCAGCGGTACAAGTTTTGAGGAAAACACAAGAGGTGTTGAAGATGACCGATGACGATGAGACAGAAAGTGGAGATCATGGAAGATGCAAGATTGAATATGACAACGATGCGGTGAAATTTGAGTCAAAGGGAGATTTGTTAGGATTTTGGCTCAAATTCTAATCCAAATTGGATTGTGAAAATCATGCGTACGAATTTATTTCCTAATTGGACAAGAAGTGAGAAGTTTATTTCCTAATGCAAATAGGAGAGGAATTTGTGAGTCCTTATGGGTGTAGGACAAGGATTCTTTATTGTACTAGGAAAGAGTTTTATTTGAAGCCTTTATAAAGGGTGTGAGGGCTATTATAGTTGATCGGTGTGGACGTAGCTCATTGATGTTGGGGTGAACCGCGTTAAATCTTGTGTCTTGTTCTTTTTTTGTGTGCGTGGGTATTTTGTTATCTCTTATTGCGATTTCTCTTGTTGGTGAGCGATCCCAACAGTTTCTAGGGGATGGGTTTTCTCCTTCTTGAATTCTTGAGGCGATTTCCAGTAATGGGTCTCCTCAATTTGTCTCCCTTACCCATATCTGTGTAACAAGAGGTTGTGTTTGGGTGGAGAAGAAGAGAAGGGAATGAGTGTAAAACAAGGCTTTTTGATGGTGTTTCTTTGGTTTAATGCATTGCATTGTTTTTTTTTTTGTTTTTTTTTTGTTTTTTTTTTGTTTTGATTGAGAAAACAATTGAAGTGAAAAGACTTAAGTTAGTTTATAATTTTGTTCATGGCGGTGGCACGGTGGCGACGGTGGCAAGAAAGAGGCGGTGTTGGTTTTTTGGTGGTGGTGGGGGTGGTTGTGCAAAAAGTTGAAGATAAAGGGATATACATATTTATTTTTTCCTTATGTTAGTTTTGTAATATTTGTTAAGAGCTAGAGGTTGTAGTGGGATAATTTAAATTGTAGGGGTGATCGTTGCAATTTTGAAAGAAGCTTGTTACGTTTTTCATCCATTTTGGTTAGTTTTTTGACGGGCTAACCAAAATTACACTTGGTTGCAACAAAAAGACATATTCAGCAATCAAATTGTAACAAACACAAATTGGATAACCAATAGAAACATGATGACAAACTCAAGTAACTAAAAGTGCAATTTGCCCTTATTTCTAAGTTTCTACGTAAAACTTCAAACTTGGCCAATATCATTTAAAGTTATGATTGACTCTAATTGCTACTCCTATTAACCTCTAAGAATTTAGTCTTTTTCTTACCAATTATATATCTCTTTTTATGGGAGATAATAAAGTACTGCTCCGTCTGTCCCTAAATAAATGCTAATTTTAAAAAAACTATTATTTCAAAATGAATGGTTTTTTTTTTTGAAAAAAAAAAAAATTGTCCCTAGATGTTCTTGTACCAATTTTTTTCACTAGTCTCTTTATATTTACAAAACTAAATGTTTGGAACGAGGATTACGTGATTATATACAAATCTTTGCTACTAAATTGTATACAACGTAGAGATTTTATGACGTTTTAGGTGTTACATTAAGTAATGAAATTGAACAAAATAGTAAGTGCAACGACTATTGAAAAATGTCAATTTGGATTACAAACTAAACTAACCATCGATCATGATACAGTAGAAACTCTTTAAATTAATACTCGATAAATTAATAATCTCTCTAAAATAATAAATTTGTGTGGTCCCGCCTTGGGCTAGTTGAAAAAATTACAAAAATCGATAAAATAATAAGATAATAATTTTCTGGGAGACCCCTATATTGTTTTAGGTCCCATGAAAATAATAAATTAATAATTACAAAAAATTGGGAAAAATAATAATTACAATTTAGTAAAAATATGACTCTATAATTGATTTTGCAACACCTTTTAAATGAGAAGTAATTGTATAAGATGTATTGAATATTTTAAAGTCTTCATGTTGTTTGTTACTAGTTTTGTTTCAAGAATACGTTGTAGCCAAGGTTCTAAAAAGCGCTAGGCGGTCGCTAGGCGCCGCAGCTGGGCCTAGCGCCTAGGCGGGGCCGAGAATTTGGATATAGTTATAATATCTTAGGCGGGACCAAGACGTTTCATGAACGTCTAGTGCCTAGGGCCTAGGCGAGCGACTTTTAGAACACTTGTAGCTATTCTTCTTATGTACAATGAATTCAAAGAAATCTTCAACTTCCCAATTCCCATGCGTTTCAACTTATTATGTACATTTACAATAAATTTATTGTATATGAAAATCTGAAATTCGTCAAACCGTCTAAACTCTTTAAATTAATAATAATTAATTTATCGATAAATTAATAACTCTTCAAATTAATAAATTTTACCGGTCCCAATATTATTAATTTATAGAGTTTTTACTGTATACTCCCTCCGTCCCAGCCGACTTAGGACAATTGGTCCCGACACGGGGATTAAGGAGAACTATTATTTTAAGAGGAAAGAGAATGAGTGGAGGATGTGTTGTGAGTATGAAAAGTAAATAGGAGAGAGAATGAGTGAGTGGAATAGTAAATGGATTGTTGTTGTGAGTATGACAAATGGGTCTCATTGAATATTAAAGTAATATAAACTTGCCATTTAGGGATGTCCTAAGTGGAGTGGGACGCCCAAAATGGCAATTTGTCCTAAGTCGGGTGGGACGGAGGGAGTATACATTCCCTCTATTTTAAAAAGTAGTAATACCATTGACGGGTCATATATCAGTAAAATTTACTTGTTTGTTATTGCTTTCTCCCTCACAAGAAAGCAAATTCATTTATTATTTTTTTACTAAATAAATGTCCATTTCTCTACTTCTTAGAATGCAGTCCTACACCAGACCTCTCAAGAGGAGCATTATTAATTATTATCGTTATCTTACAAGCAAAAAATCTCTAAAAGAAGAAGAAGAAGAAAAAAAGTTACATCTTTACAGTCGTTGACTCAACAACATGTTAAAAAAATGGGGAAATGATAATTTAGGGTCCAAAGTTTGGGGGGTGTGTGCCAATAGGGGTCTGATGTATCAATTTTGTCAATTTAGGGTCCAAAGTTAACAATGTTAGTCAATTAAGGGTTTTTGGACTAAGTTGCAAAGAAAATCCAGTTAAGTAACAGAAAAACTTAACTGGAGTTAGTTTTGGATGTTCGCTTGGGCTGTCATTTCACACACCCCTTATACAATTGACCCTAAATTTTCTTTCACTTTTATTATTATATTTTCTAATAATTTTAATTAATTCAAAAATAATAATAAATAAAATAATAAGCAAATAAAAAATTAAAGTGGTTTTTTTTTTTGAAACCGCAAATAATGAAGTTATAAACAAGGAAAATTAATAATAAAAATAAAAAATAATTTTATGAATAAAATAAAATAATTGAAATACTAATATTAATAACGAAACAATACTAACCACCACCACAGAAAAAAATTTGTCCAAATCCCCACTTTCTTCATTCTAAAAAAATAAAGTGGGTTTTTTTTTTGGAATATAATTTTTTTACACTTTTTCCTTTTTAAAAATTATACTTTTTATTTTATAGTTGTTCTAATGAAATAAATATTTTTACTGTATTTTATTAAAAAATATTTTCGGTAAATGTCGTCTTAATTATTAGTTAATTTAATATAAAAAAGTAGTAAAATTTAATATTTCATTTTTTTTTATTAATTTTCTTCATCTGAAATGACAATATGCTCATGCAAATAATCAAAACAAACTCCAGTTAAGTCCATGTCAAAACACGTGTGACTTAACTGGATTCCGTTAACAGAATCGTTAAAAAACCCTAACCTGCACAACTTTTGCAACTTTGGACCCTAAATTGACAAAATTGATACATCAGACCCCTATTGGCACACCCCCCCAAACTTTGGACCCTAAATTGTCGTTTCCCCTAAAAAAAAATTGACAACCATGCAAGGCAGCTTACCAATTTTCAATAGAGAGTTGGCGATCCAATTTTTTCTCCTTTTTTCTACCAACATCAGAAATACTCCGAAATTGCACCTTGTCGCCATATTTCTTCGTAGGACTAATACTAGCTAGCTTTGCACGAATACCACTAAAAAACCCCGACGACTTTTCATAATAATCATCATTATCATTATCATCATCATCATAATCATCATCGGGTCGTTGATCACCATTGACCAAGCACCCATTGTCTTTAATACTAGGACAATCCCAATGATGCTCCCCTTCATTATTCATGTACACACCATTCTTCCTCCTTCGCGGGTAATCTTCAATGGTTTGTTTCTTAGGTGGTGATAGTACTTCAAATTTTTGTAGCCGATGATCACCTCCTTCACTATATGGAGAACTATTTGTGTAATTATACGACCCAAAAGATGATGCTCGCGATGTATCCGATGGTGAAGATGAAGATGCCGATGCCAATGGAGAAGATGGTACAATATTGCCAAATCCTTGTATTTCATTTGTTATTCGTAGGGCTTTCAAACGAGCTTGTTTAAGGGTCTCCCCTCCTTTTAATAACTCGATTATCCTTTCTGATTTCTTTTGCATGCTATGTCCCCAATCAAACCTAATTAAAATATAGGACACGCTTAATTTATTGATATAAACAAAATATTTATAAAAATGTGATTTCATATGTCAAATGTCATATAAACATGATCCACTGGCACCTCTTGTACCATGATTGACATATCATGTACAAATATGTAACAAATTTAATCGATTTTTATGATATTAGAGTTGGACATATAGTATCACTGTAATAAAATATTTGGATTAAGAGAGGATAAGAGATAAATTAGTACCCTTTTTCATCCCTATGCTCAAATGATCCAAGCTCTCGAATAACGTCAGCATTGCAAACAAATTCTTCAGCAAAATCTTCTGGGCCATGCGTTAGTAAGAAATCTAGTAACACTAGTGCTTTGTAAGACTGTCTCCAATTTTTCCAGTCAGTATCGTAAAACCTGAATAATTTTATTAATTAACATTAGAGATTAATTTTGAAAAAAGCTAAATAAAAATAATGTAGATGCAATCAATCAATAATATTTTCAAGTTTAAAATTAAAAGTGCACGCGTACCTCCTATGAAGAACATCTACGATTCTCCAGTAATCATCAATGTCATATGACGCCTCAGCTAATCTTGTCATAGTTTTGGCATCAGGGCTGCATGGTTCATCATTCGTCACCTCTTCTGCCATCCTTTGATCAAGATTATAAATAATATTCTTATCAATAAAATTATCTATACACATAAGCATAGTCATCAATAATAACTAATACTATAAATCTTTTTATTTTGTTGAACAAATATAAGTTGTGAATAAACGACATCATTCCAATATAGATTTGGTGGAAATATGAGCCGATACTTACAGTTCAGCTTCAGTAACATCAGTAAATACAAGTCTAGCCGTTTTGTATTTCTCCTGAAGAAAACAAGACGCATGTTTCTTTATCTCGTCTATGAACAAATTCGCCATAGCTACATAAAAGAGAAAATAACTGTATATATTCGTTCTTCTTCGTACTCCAAGAAAATTTACTCTAGAAGAAATCAAACAATTTGAAAATAGGCCCAAGGCCTAACTTATTTTTTTCTTCTACTCTATATAAGATAATATTCTCACGAAGAAACTTGTTAATTAAGCACATTGTATGGACAATTTTTTGATGCATGAAGCAAATAAATCATTATGTGGATAAGCAAAATTGTTGGTGAGCAATTAAAGGGGGTGGCTTAAGACATGGTTCCTAGGCATTCTTCATAGAACCACGAATCTCCTATTCAATAGGAGGTTTATGGGCCAAATTCTCAGTCACATGCCACACCCCTCATATTTTGCAAGGCGGATAACTTTGACACTGATTTTATAAATTAACCTTGTAAAATGTGGATCGTGATTTTTTTTTTCTATTTTTTGTCACAAAATAATACTTCCTCAGTGTCTAAAAGATATCATCACTATGGTTTTCATGATCAATACAATTAAATTTTGACAAAAAATTTTGAAAATTTATTTTTATTCATGAAAACATAAAGAAAATTAATGATGCACTTTTAAAATTATTATAAATAATTATTTTAAAATATATAAGGATTTTAAAATTTTCATTGAACTTCACTCAAAATTAAGTCAAGTTGCTGACAAATATTTTGCTAAAATTATCTCTGGATGGTGGGATTAACATCATTCTAAAATAATAAGATGTTAAACCTCATATTTCTCACACATCAACTTGGAGAAAATAAATGATCAACTATATAGATTGGCTAATGTCACACCTTAACAAGGTCTTTTAAAGGTACGAGGACCCAATTCTAATATGGTATCAGAACCGGCTCAAGTTAATGATGAGTTTGAATTAGCCCGTGTTGGGTTTGAGTTAACCCGTGTTGGGTGCAAATTGATAATCATGCCGGCGTATTAATGGTCCACGTGTAGAGCCGATGGTGGCCTACAAGTGACGGGGCGTGTTAAGCCTCATATTTGTCTCACACAACAAGGCCTTTTAAGGGGATGAGGACACATTTTAATATAATAAAAAACCTACTCACTTTGCTTTAAAATAAGAGTCTTCTTTAGTGGACAAACAATAATTATTGTTTTTTAGTTTTAGAAAAAAACGGATTAGATTATGAAAGAAATATACACCTAGGACTGTTCTGGAAAACAGCCACTTGTGAGTACAATTGATCTCACAAGTGTCAAGACAGTTGTCCTGTCAACTGTCAACGGACAGAACAAATAAATAATGCAGAAAACGCAGCGGAATAATTAAAACAGAGATTTAAACACTTCAGCAAGAATTACTTGTTGGAAAACTTTCATTAAAAAAGAGGTCTT
The DNA here is from genome assembly GCA_026119855.1 of Campanula takesimana. Classification (NCBI taxonomy): domain Eukaryota; kingdom Viridiplantae; phylum Streptophyta; class Magnoliopsida; order Asterales; family Campanulaceae; genus Campanula; species Campanula takesimana. The sequence goes on from JAOWBW010001200.1 coordinate 25,884, forward strand.
GCAGAATACAAGACAATGAAAGAAACAAAACAACGAAATGATCAAACTATTATAGATCTCTAGAATAAACCAAACACTAAAACACTGGAAGTCTTTATGAATAAGAACTTCAAGAAAACAATGACTCTCTCTTAAAAAACGAAATTCTCTGAATGAATGCACAAAATCAGTGATGTGAACTTAATGGGATCGCCTCATTTATAGATACGGCATAATGGCCTTATTTGAGGTGAAGATATTCTTGATCAATACTCATCCAATCACCTTCCAAGAAGAGAGTCTATCTTTACCTAAAATACAAAACACTAACTACCAAATATAAACATTAGGTGGTTAGTCAAATAAATCATAAAAATAATAAATAACCCAAATTAAACTATTCCTAAATAATTACAACTAATTCCTAAAATAACACTAAACTAATTATATACAATAAATATTAGAACAATTCTTATATGCGACGGCGACTTTGTGCCTCACGCCGTGCGACGCCTGGGTCGGGATCCGTTGCTCCTCGCTCCAGCCAATTTCGTTACATCCTACTGTCTAGATCAAAGCCTCCTTCTCCCAGATTTTGACACGTGTCCCGCCTTTAAAAAAAAAACCCAAAAACTTTAAAATGCTATATGTTGAGATTTATAACTCAGAAAAATAAAATAAAAATACCGCTGTGTTCGTCTCGACGACACGAAGAAAACTACATAGCTCATGATATGGTTTTTTTTTTTAAATACTTTTTAAGACACAAAAAAAATTGATCTGCTGTCAGTTGAAATGTAACACTCTGTTCTGATAAAAGTAACACTTTCTACTGTTAAAGGTAACAGCAGTTTTTTACAAAAAAAAAAAAAAATGGGTTTGCATTTCAATCGTTACTTTCTCAATAAAAAATTGTTACATTTCAGATATAATGTTACATTTAAGAATATAAACTATTACAATTGAAAAAAAAATGTTACATTCATTTTTTATAAAATGTAACATTAATTTAGTTGTCAATCCTATGTTAATTTTGGGAGAAAAAAAATGTTACATTTGAAAAAATGAGTGTTACATTCCTTTATAAAATGTGTGACATTGGTTTAGTTGTCAATCTTTATGTTATATTTTATCTATTGCAGCAAATTTGTGGTACATGAAAGAAAAAGTGTTACATTTGAAAAAAAAGTGTTACATTTGAAAAAAAATAGTGTTACATTCATTTATAAAAAGTGTGACATTAGTTTAGTTGTCAATCTTTATGTTATCTTTAATGTATTGCACCAAAATTGTGGTACATTTTGGAAAAAAAAGTATTACATTTGAAAAAGAAAAAGTGTTACATTTTGTTATAATAAGTGTTACTTTTGTTGGGTGGAAAAAAGTTAGGGTGGAAAAAAAAAATCGGCAAAAAAAAAGAAAAAAAAAAAGAAAAAGGAAAAATCCCGGGTGTACGTGAGACCAGCTCTAAATATTATCAGAATCACAAAGATACAAAAAAATAAAATATAAGAGTATTTCATTCTCTTTCAATCTCCCCCTATCTTTGAGGTTCTGATCAAAACATCCAAAACACAATCTCTCCACCTGAATTTGTACAATGGATTCTACTCCCCCTTGAACACATATTTTCTCCCCCTTTTTGTGAAGAACCATCAAACTCAAAGAAAGAAAATTATGAATATCTTCCACTCCCCCTTAATTTGAATCTCCCCAATAAAAATACCTCTAAGAGCATCATCAATCTCAACTCATATCGCAGCAAACTTTTATAGACCAGAGAGTTCTGCAGAAGATGTACTTACCCCTTAAAACAAAATCAGACTTACCAGTTGACTGTCCAGTTTAGTGACCAGTTGTCCGCACAGTTGCACGAACAAGTTGCTTAGCACCAGCTGGATGCTTAACAACAAAAATGCCTGAGCTTGATCAGAGCAGCGGCAAACAATCATTTTGTGTCACAATCACTCAGTGTTTCTCCTAAATTCTCGGATATATCTGCAAAAATGTTAGAGAGAGTGCATTTGCAGAATCGGAACAAGATGAGATGAGAGAAATGTATCTAGAAAACATGATAAAGGAGATATACTAAACCATAATTCACAACCAGAATTGACATGGAGGAAATATCAAGGGAGGATAGTGATTCTTCCTAAGAACTCGGGTAGGTCAAGGAGTAGGGAGAACCGAGTGATTTTGAAGTACCCATTTGAATTCCAAAACAAACAAGGATTTTGATTTTAATATTCAAACTTTTTCCATGTTTTGTGATAAATTGTCCGTCCCAGAATTAGAGGTTGCCAAATTCAACTGAATCCATTTATCCACAATGTACCATAAATTCCACCAACTGCACAATGAAACTTGAACATCACGCCATTAGATTATCGTTAATCACATGAAAAGCATCAATCTTTAACACATAAGAACAACAATTCAATTTGCTGATGTTAATACCAAGGGAGAAAAAACTTAGAAAACTTATGCCTAAACACACAAGTGAAGATTGTCTCAATTTTGTTGTGTCATTGTGTGATCAACTCAGTCCATGACTCGGTTTCAACTCACAAGAATTCAATGAGATTCTCCTTCAATCATGCAGCCTCTAGAACACTCCCTTTGAAGGCTTATGACTTATGAATCAATTATGGGGAGGAGCTTTTCACTCTCACAATATAGTGTTACACTGATTCTCAAGTTATGTATGAATACATGTCAGCACATTGCCTAAATGAGTAGTAACTTCAAAGATTGGAGGCAGCTTGTTTTTCACGCAACCTTAGATTGAGTGCCCACTCCATGATAACACAAAGAATTAACAAGATAATTTTATTATCGAGTCAAAAAGGGTCTCACATTCAAGGGTCAAAGCTCGGAGTCAAGGAACTGAAGAAGACCAAGTGATCACAAGAGAGAATCGTGCAAGGATGAATGCAATCTACAGCTATTTTTTTTTTATTTTTTTTGAGTTAGTGTGAACTGTAACATACCATTATACAGTCTATGCAAATAGTTGTCCGCACAGTTGTGCATTCAACTGGTAACACACAATCCAAGAGACTTCTTAAGGGAAGAAAATCTCTTGAAATCCAAAGCCCTGGTAAAGATATCAGTAAGTTGATCCGTTGTGCTTACATGTTTAAGAGTAATGATTTGTTGTTCAACGAGATCTCTAATAAAATGATGCCTAATATCTATGTGCTTTGTTCGAAAATGTTGTACCGAATTCTTGGCAATATTCGGAGGACTTAAGCTATCACAAAATACAGTCAAGGTTTCACTTTTAAGACAATAATCCTTGATTATTTGGTCCACCCTCAACAATTGAGTACAACAAGTAACAACTCCCATATATTCATTAGATGGCCTACGAACCAAGAACCTAATATCTTTTCTTTCAAATTTTACCACTTTCTCTTGTATGACATTGATCCAATTATTAACTTTTAAGGTTTCTGACTCATTCTCATGCTCAAATTTAGCAACGAAACAACAAAAGGTTACCTGATGGTACGCGGATTGCATGCATACCAAACCGGCTAATTCCCGGTAATTTATTCGTTTTCCTCTTGTTTTCATTCCTTCATCCACTCCCCCAATGACCTGGGAAGTTAGATGATCTCCTGTATCTTTGCAGCAGCATCAGATCCTCTGCTTTCATGATCTTCATTGATTTCAGAATCTGAACTGGAATGTGTTGCTGTCTTACCATCTGTCGTGGCAGTTGACTGTTCATATGATCTGTCAACTGACCTCACAAGTGTTAAATCTGCAGATTCTTTTGTACTCTTCTGTTCAGATTCATCATTAATTTGTTCAGGCTCCCAAGTGCAATCTGCAGTACAATTCTCAACACAATTGACAATAAGATCAGGAGCATTATCAAAAATTGAGTTAAAACATGAATGATTTTCAACCAACTTGTAACAATGATCAGAGGAGCTTACACCTTTCAAAGCACATCTGTTTGAATCATCGAAGACCTCACAGATATTCTTATCAAACTTGACATGTAGATCATCATCACACAATTGGCTTATGCTAATTAAGTTTTCCTTTAACCCATTAACATGCAAGACATTATGCAAGTTAGGCAGACCATTAACATTCAGTGTACCTTAGCCCATTACCCACCTTGAGCACCTCCACCAAAATTGACTTTTCCACATTTAAAGGCTTCATAGTCTTTGAAATGCTCAAGAGAGCCAGTCATGTGGCGGGAGCAGCCACTGTCAAAGTACCAGGCTCCTTCCACACTGCTCTTGAAGGAGGTAAACACAATTTGACACTTTAGAGTGTCCTTTCTTACCCATGTGGATTTTGGAGCAGACTGATGTTGACTGGGCAGTTGTGTCTCCAACTGTGCCCACAACTGTCCTGTCAGGTGGCCGCTGTTCTTCTCCAAGCCAAGTTCCTGTTTCAACTTGTAACAAAATGGACGTATATGTCCAGGGGAAAAACAATGGTGACACACGTATCACCTTTTTCTATTTCTTCTATTTTTGTGATGAGACACGTGATTAGCATTAAATCTCTCATTGTTTTTCAAAGTGCCCTCACCTTCCTTAACAAAAACTGGATCTCCATAGCCTAATCCTGATTTTCCTTGATTCCCTATTTTCAGAACTTCATCTAACTTAGCCTTACCATTGTTAAGCTTTGTGAGAGTATTAGTTTCTTCTTCAAGATTGCTTTTATACTTTTCACACGCATTGTCGTTTTTGGTAAGCATGACTTCTAACCTAGCTATGGAGTCCTTTTGAGAATCATTTTCACTCGACAACCTCTCATTCTCAGCCTTTAATTTTAGATTGTCAGAGGTGAGTTTTTCATTTACCTTCTTGAATGCCTTGAGTTGTTCCATTCGCTTGGACTAATCTGCAAATAACTCGATGTAAGTATTATGCAGATCTTCATACGTGGCACTCTCCTCTTCATCCTGTTTGGATTCTTCAGATTCACCTGCATATGTGGAGTTAAGACAGGAATACATATTAGCACCATCTGAGTAGTTAGTTGTGCCGTCAGTTGACAGCACATCCTCACTATCAGATTCACTCTCAGAAAGGGAGGATTGTGATGATCGTAAAAATGACAGGTTTTCTGTCTGATCTTCATCATCTGAATCACTTAAGGTTGCAGAAAAACTCATCCCTCTCTTTTTGAGTGTGTTAGCACACTCATTGGCATAGTGTCTAAATCCTAAACACGCTCTACACTGAACGGATTCAATAGATCTTTTGTTTTCAGAAAAAAGTTTGTTCTTACTTGTTTCTTTCTTGAATGATTCAGTCTTAGGGGAAGAAGCAGTAACCTTATTGGGAAACTTTTGTTAAATTTTTTGTTCAACATTTTGTTGAATTTTTGAGTGATCAACCTCTAAGTTTGGGTCATCAATATCCTTTGATAATTCTACAAGATCTTTGGACACAATAAGAGCACTAGCAAGAGCAATTGAATTTACTTTGCTAGTTTGTTGCACTTCAAGGTTCAATTCAAACGTAGTTAGAATACTTAGAACCTTTTCAAGACTTACGGTCCGAGTATCACAAGTTTCTTCAATGACAGAGACTTTAAGTTAAATTTTTCTGGGAGAGTTCTTAAAACTTTACTAACCAACCTTACATTGGAGATGGATTCTCCTAATGCAAAGGATTCATTTGAAATATCCATTAATTTAGCAGAATAGTCTTGAATAGTTTCATTTTCTCTCATTCTAAAATTTTCAAACTCTTTCATCAATCTCCTTAATTTTGTTTGTTTGACACTATCAGACCCTTCATAATGAAGTTGTAAAATATCCCAAGCAGTTTTGGCAACTGTATGGTTAGAGAATAACCGATACAGATTGTGATCAACATGATCAGATATGGCGGCCATTGCCTTTGCATTGTAATTTGCAAGGGCAATTTCTTTCGCATTCCATTCTTGCCTGGGTTTTGGGACAATTTTTTTTTTCCTTTTCTTCTTCAGAAGCAGAAGCAGAAGCTTTTGCTTTTGGATCAACTATTTCCACAGTAGGGGATGTATATCCCACAAGAATACTGACCCACGCACGATGATTATAGTTTGAACCATCTAGAGTAGGCGGCTTACGAATATGATTACAGTCCATAATGGCTACTTTCAAAAGATCGATCTCAGTATGTCGAGACCAGGCTCTGGTGCCAATTGAAAGAAATATGTAGCTAGGACTGTTCTGGAAAACAGCCACTTGTGAGTATAGTTGATCTCACAATTGTCAAGACAGTTGTCCTGTCAACTGTCAACGGACAAAACAAATAAATAATGCAGAAAACGCAGCGGAATAATTAAAACAGAGATTTAAACACTTCAGCAAGAATTACTTGCTGGAAAACTTTCATTAAAAAAGAGGTCTTGCAGAATACAAGACAATGAAAGAAACAAAACAACGAAAAGATCAAACCTAATCTAGATCTCTAGAATAAACCAAACACTAAAACACTTGAAGTATTTATGAATAAGAACTTCAAGAAAACAATGACTCTCTCTTAAAAAACGAAATTCTCTGAATGAATGCACAAAATCGGTGATGTTGGGATTGCCTCATTTATAGATGCGGCATAATGGTCTTCTTTGAGGTGAAGATATTGTTGATCAATACTCATCCAATCACCTTCCAAGAAGAGAGTCCATCTTTACCTAAAATACAAAACACTAACTACCAAAGATAAACATTAGGTGGTTAGTCAAATAAATCATAAAAATAATAAATAACCCAAATTAAACTATTCCTAAATAATTACAACTAATTCCTAAAATAACACTAAACTAATTATATACAATAAATATTATCAGAATCACAAAGATACACAAAAATAAAATATAAGAGTATTTCATACTCTTTCACATTACATAGATTACGAAATGAAGGATGAGCTAGTTCCGAATGCTGGCCTTTTCACAAATGTTGGAAGCTCATCGTAATTAGTAGTGTCGGGATACTTCCTACTACTCGCCCAAAGATCTAAGAAGCAGAACGTTGCACCAAGTTTGAAACAACTAAGGCAAAGAAACACAAACCAACACCAAAGTAAGTCACACTGCAGAAATCAAACTTAAATAAATGAGTTTAGGATGTTAGGAAAATTCTACAAAAAAGAACTCGAATTACAGAATAATTAATTAATTAATTAATTAATAAACTAGAGAATAGATAAACAGAAACTAGACTGAATGTTTTGTGCTGAGCCGTGTGTTGAACACACTATCCTTAAGACTTATTCGCCCCCTCACCGAGAGTGCTTGAGGTTGTCGTCGGACGCTAGTCTCCCAGGATAACTCGCACGAACCGGATGCTTCTCTGCACTAAAAGACTCCGGCGAATTGAATCCAGTGCCTAGACAGTATCACCACAAGTATGCAATACAGGAGGCCAAAGGAGGAATGAACAAATTGCAACGAAAGAGAAGATGTGGATATTGCTGGAAACTGTGTATTCTTTCTGTATTTTTCATGTGTCTTCTTGTACTGGTTTGATGCTCTATATATACTACTCCCAGGACTGATCCGAAGATTAATTAAAAGGATAAACCCAATCCTTAATTAATTTATGTGATAAGGCATGACCCTTCATTTGGCATTCTCAGATGGGATGAATCTGTTCTTGATCAAAAAATTTGACTGTAAATCAAGAAATAATTGCAAAAGGTGAGCTAGCGCGGACAAGCCAAATTGGTGCTACATTTGTGTCTGCAGGTCGCGTGCACAAATGAGTTCGATGGTCCCAAGCCAATTTGGGTCCATGATTTGCAAACCCCCCCTGCGCGCGAGAGAGAGCCTCTATTCCATACAAGCTTGAACACTACTAAAGTGCCCAAGCCTTTATACTAGCTTCCTTTTACATTTCTTTCAAATGTGGGATAAACTCAATATCCTCATTTCAACCCACCAACTTCAAGCCTTTGTATCTCATTCATCACAACACCAAATTAGACAAATGAATACATTATCTCAATGTTCTCATGAAGTAAAACACAAACCCATAAACAATTTTGTCATTCAAAAAATTATTTATCACGGAAATAAATCATATTTCCTTCACATAATACAAAATTACACTTATTTTTCCAACAATTCCCCACATGAAGGAAATTATGAGGAATTTGGTGATAAAGTCCAACAGTTGAAAACCTGCATAGGATAGGTATGGGATTGCCCTTTGAACCTTCCCTTGTAGACGTATACTTATTCTACTTGCTAATCAGTAGACACGATGTCCTTGAACTGTCAGCTTTTTGTGTAGCCAGTCATATACGTTACACAGACACTTGTACATATTGAAGCTTAGGAAGCCTATCTTAGATAGCGCTTGTATAAAGCGCTATGTAAGAAATACCCTTACATAGCGCATAGACTGCATGATGAAGCTGCAAGTTAAAAAATTAAAAAAAAATGAAAAATAAAATAACTAATATAGCGCATATAGAGTAAGCGCTATGTAAGAATTACACTTACATAGCGCATAAAAAAGCGCTATCCTACCAAGCGCTTCATAAGCCTTTTTTTTGGGAAAAGCTACCATAGCGCATAAAAGAAGCGCTATCCTACCAAGCGCTTCATAAGGATTTTTTTTTTTTTTTTCGAATTTGACCAAAACATAAAACGCTATCTTAGGTCTTGACCAAATTAAACCAAAAAAACACTAAATCCTTCCCTTCATTCAATCAGACGAATTCCTAAATCCATTGCAGCCTACCACAAAACCGTCGACGACCACGGAGCTTGCCGGTGAGGCCAGAGGAAGGAAGCCACTATATCGCCGGAACTTGTCGACGACGCGACCGCGTAGCTTCGTTTCTCGTCTCCGTTCACTCCAATTAAAACACACGTCAAACAGCCAACTCCAATTCCATCGCCATCATCGGGCCTAAGGTCGTGAAGCAGTGAAGGTACGTAATCTCTCGGCTTTTCTGAGTTCAAATTGAGTGCTTCAATTTTGGATTAGAAAAGCCCTAATTTGAATTTTATAATATGAAATTGAAGCTCTATTTTTTAAATTTGGGGAAAAGTTGAATTTGGGCTCTAGGTTTTTCCCTGTCATTCCATTCCCTTCCACCAATCAATTTCCAGTTAGGACCTTACTTCCGGATTCATCATGTTTTTGGTAAAAGTTCGATTCCTCATTCTCGATTTCCCGTTTGATTGATAATTTCTATTTAAATTTCATTGATCTTCTCAATTTCCTGTTGGATTGACTCAATGAAATATTTATTTTCTGGTTCGTGGTTTTGAATCAGGAAACTAGACAATAGGCATCGGGCTTCATCTAATTTGGGAATCAGTACGAATTTGCTTTCTCTCATATTCCTGTTTGTACAATGAAGTTGGTGATGTTGATTCTGCAATGGTTTTGTATAAGAATATGTGCAGGAAAGGATTTTGGCGAATGAAGTTGACAATTGATGCTGTGGAGCAGACATTGTCCTCTTGCCCTAAAGTGAGTTTAGGCTTGCTATACTTTTTGCAAAATAGTCCCCCTCTGTCCCGGAAAGATAGTCCCTTTTTTTCGTTGGTTACCACGAATAAACTTCGAGTAATAATTAAGGTTACTTTTAATTATTTTAATGAGAATCTAAACATTGATATTGATAGTATTTATAATGGTGTATCAATAACCATTTTTAAATTTTCATTAGGATAATTAAAAGTATCCTTAATTATTGCTCAAAGTTCCTTCGTAGTTGTAAGGATCCCCGCCCCACGCAGAAAGAACGCGACGAGTTTTGGGGCGGAAAAGCCGAGCACGGTTATCTCACAAAACATAACGGAGTCGCCACTTTTTTTAATTATTTAACCCAACAAAAGAAAAGGTTAGAGATTCTATTAGTTCGGAGGTCAGGTTACGCCTTAGGAAGAGTTTCACGTCACCCAAGTCGCCTCGGATAGGACCGAGTCTCCCTAATGTTAGTTAACGAAAGTGCATGTGTGTGTGTGTGCTTTCAAAATGGGAGAAACTGACTGTTTTGGCAAAACCAGTTAATTATTTAACAGAAAAGGTTTATTTTGCAAACTTTCTGATCAGAAAAAGAAGAAACTGGAAAATGTTCTCCCCGACCAAAGTAGCCGTACGGATGGGGAGGGCTCTCCAAGGCATTTTTACAGTTTATCAGAAAACAGTCTAGTTTCAGTCAAAACAGAGTATCTTTGCTGAAACTGGACTGGAATGTTGATTTCTAGTTTATGATTAACAACAAAACTTTGAAAGGTTCATTCCTATGCACTTTGATCATCAAAGGAACCCCAAAAACAAAAATTTGGGTGTGATCAAAGGCAATCATTGGAGAAATTTATGAAAAGTTGATGAACATGGCATTTAAACCAAAATGACCATTTTGGTGGATAAAGATTGAAACTTTACCAAAATGGACTTATTATACAAGATTAAACCTTTAGGGACACAAATATAACATAAAGATCAAATATTTATGTCCCATGCTTGGTGATTTTTGGCTAGATCATGGTTGGGATGATAAAGATTGAAACTTTATCCCCCAATCATGACTTTTATGGCCAAACAAGAACAACATCAACATGAAATTTAACAAATCATGATCATCCTAGGCTTTATCCCATAAATCACACACTAGGTGTGAAGGGAACCTTGAATCACCTTATGATTTGGATCATATACATATATAATCATAGTATATATAGCTTGGAAGGCCAAGACTTGTATAATATATAGATATAGTGCTTGAAAATGGACAAGACTTGCAAGAAATGTAAAGTGCTTGAAATGGATAAGGCTTTGCAAGAACAAGAAGAAATAACACAAGATAAACAAGTAATATGAACAAAGATAAAAGTGAGTTTGAGAAAAAGAAGAATATCGGGAGAAGGAGGCTTCACCTATTGTGGTTACGACCTATCTTCCTCTCTAATCACTCAAATGTATATATCACTCACTTTCTGCTCTCAAACTGGCAGAGTTTCAACTCACAAAACGTTTTCTCCCCCCTGAAATGTTCAGCATGAGGTTCAATTTATAGAGGCTGAGGGTGACCAACATAGCCGTACGGCTAGGGACCTCATGTGCCCAAACCATCCGTACGACTCGACTTGGCGAGCTTCTGGATTTGTCTAAGTTTAATTCCAGTTCAGTCCTGGAATATCAGGTTTATCCTAGTGAGGTCCTGGCCCATTGGTTTATCCCTAAATGGTACCAAGAATTCCTCTAAAGTAGGTCAAATTCAGATTGGGGTACTTACAGAGCCCCTCGGCAACGTCGCTTTTGAAGAAAGCGCGGTTGTCGATCAAACAAGCATCCCAATCTGATGAGAGGACGGCTTAGCCGATTTGGGTGAGAGATTCTAAGGCTACTCAAACCTATAAGCATCCCATTTTGATGGGAGGACGGCTTGGCCGATTTGGGTGAGAGATTCTAAGGCTACTCAAACCTATAAGAATCCCAATCCGATGGGAGGACGGCATAGCCGATTTGGGTGAGAGATTCTAAGGCTACTCAAACCTATAAGCATCCCAATCCGATGGGAGGACGGCTTGGACGATTTGGGTGAGAGATTCTGAGGCTACTCAAACCTATAAGCATCCCAATCCGATGGGAGGACGGTTTGGCCGATTTGGGTGAGAGATTTTGAGGCTACTCAAACCTATAAGCATCCCAATCCGATGGGAGGACGGCTTGGCCAATTTGTTCTATGGATGGACCAAGAGGTATAGGATTCCTACGTATCCCTATTCGAGGGAATTAATCCTAACGTAGTTCGGGTGAGAGACTTTAAGGCTACTCAAACCTATGGGCCTTAGGTGGATATCCATTCATCCTTTCCTAAACAGGCAGGGCTCAAGGGCCGGGCTTGGTAAACTTGGCCCTATTCGGAGGGGGTTGACTAAAGGGGGCTGGCATGGCTCAGAGGCTCAAATGATGGGCATGGCTCAGAGGCTAGACTCGATCGACTTGGCTCTATCGGAGAGGGTCGACTCAAGGGTAACTGGTCTTACATCCGACTATGGACTGCCAGGACACATGGTCAATTTGGTCAACTTCTCATGGCGGAGGGTCGACTACACAAACTGGTCAACTAATCTCATGGCGGAGGGTCGACTACACAAAATGGTCAACTTATCTCATGGCGGAGGGTCGACTACACAAGCTGGTCTCACGTCATCACAGACTGCCGGGACATATTGATAGGTTTTCTCTAACCTCGCCACTCTCGGGGACAAAGGTTTTCTTAACCTAATCATGATTATACTGGTCTTACGCCCTACCAAGGGCTGCGGAGGCGATAACATCTTAACTTTCATCCTGGACTTACGAGGTACGGCCGGGACTTTCACGATTTCACTTTCTACCCTGGACTTACGAAGTACGGCCGGGTCAACAAAATCTAATGGTCTTACGTCACGCCGGACGGCCAAAGGACACATCTCACAATACCTAATGGTCTTACGTCACGCCGGACGGCCAAAGGACAAATCTCACAAAACCTAATGGTCTTACGTCACGCCAGACGACCAAAGGGTACATCTCACAACACCTAATCGTCTTACCTCACGCCGGACGGCCAAAGGATAGGTCTAACCTAATGGACTTATATCATTCCGGACTGCCAAAGGGCACATCTAACAATACCTAATGGTCTTACGTCACGCCGGATGGCCAAAGGACAAATCTCACAAAACCTAATGGTCTTACGTCACGCCGGACCGCCAAAGGATAGGTCTAACCTAATGGACTTATGTCATTCTGGACTGCCAAAGGGGATATCTAACAATACCTAATGGTCTTTCGTCACGCCGGACAGCCAAAGGACAAATCTCACAAAACCTAATGGTCTTACATCACGCCGGACCGCCAAAGGATAGGTCTAACCTAATGGACTTATGTCATTCCGGACTGCCAAAGGATAGGTCTAACCTAATGGACTTATGTCATTCCGGACTGCCAAAGGGCACATCTAACGATACCTAATGGTCTTACATCACGCCGGACGGCCAAAGGACAAATCTCACAAAACCTAATGGTCTTACGTCACGCCGGACCGCCAAAGGATAGGTCTAACCTAATGGACTTATGTCATTCCGGACTGCCAAAGGGCACATCTAACAATACCTAATGGTCTTACGTCACGCCGGACGGCCAAAGGACAAATCTCACAAAACCTAATGGTCTTACGTCACGCCGGACCTCCAAAGGATAGGTCTAACCTAATGGAGTTATGTCATTACGGACTGCCAAAGGACGAGTCTAACCTAATGGACTTATGTCATTCCTGACTGCCAAAGGGAAAATCTAACGAAACCTAATGGACTTATGTCATTCTTGACCGCCAGAGGACAATTTTTCATATTTTTTAACTGGACTTACTAAGAACGGCCACGTTAACTTCCCAAATTCAAACTCTTATCCTGGGCTTACGAAGTACGGCCAGGCTAAATTACATTCTTAACCTGGGCTTACGAAGTACGGCCGGGCTAATTCAAATTCTTAGCCTCTTAACCTGGGCTTACGAAGTACGGCCGGGCTAATTTCCACATTTTAACCTTTTAACCTGGGCTTACGAAGTACGGCCGGGTTAATTCTCATTCTTAACCTTTTAACCTGGGCTTACGAAGTACGGCCGGGCTAATTTCCACATTTTTAACCAGGGCTTACGAAGTACGGCCGGGCTAATTTCACAAGGTTCACACTCTTGACTCGGGATTACGAAACACGGCCGGGTCAATTTCACAAAGCTGGTCTTACGTCCATCTAGGGACTGCCCGATTTTGATTTTCATTGGGAACCTAATTTTTTTCTAGGTTCAATTCAAGTTGCATGAGCCTAGAGGGGCATTTTTCAGGGGTATTTATGACATTGGTTGGGAAGGGGCTTTGAATGGGTAGGACCACAAAGCTAACTTTCAACAAGAAATCATTAATTTTAGCAGGGCTAAAGTAGCCGTATGGCTAGGGGAGGAAACACTCCTTTATCATTCAATTTTGTTCCAGACCTGGTCATCTTAAATGCCACAGTCTGAAGTCCATCAATCAGTTCATCATCTTCATTTCGAAAGCTTTCTCTTCCATGGAGCCTTTTCTTATGGAAAAACCACCAAAATTGTCCAAAATTCATCCAGAATGCTTTGATGGCAACCTTAGGCTTTGGATGCGGTACCATATGAGGAGTCACAAGGGAGTTTTCCGGTCCAAATTTGGTCTCCAGTCCTTGTGGTCTCTCAAGGAGTTCTCCTACAATGAAATCTCTCTTCTCGACATTCCTTAGGAAGAGGTCCAATGCATGGTCCTTAATCACACTTTCATTGACATTTTGGATCTCCCCGAGAAGTTCATGAATCGCACGGATGAGGCTTTTTGGAATGCTTTTGGTTTGTCCATTCTTGCCGTTTTCTACATGGTTGGCTCCAAAGGTAGTTGTCATAGGGTTTTACTGAGTGTCCTTGAGGAGTGCCGTGTGGGGAAGGATATTGTCCCCTTGATCTTGGGCGAAACCCTTCATAGCATGAACCAATTGGCTTTGGGAGACGGCTTCATATGTAGCGGTAACCCCGCCTTACTCACTTTGTGGTTAAGGGAGAGGTTGATGGCCATTCCCGAGGCTCCTATCTCTCACAGACCGTGGTCTTATTCATTGAGAGGCATCCTCTTGGATTTCACTCAGAGTGACTGGGAGGCCTACATGGCTCGCCTCACGACTGCTGAGATCTGTTGGCCAGTCCCACATTGGCGTATCAGCTCGGTGCGGGAGTATCAGGATAGTTCTCCTTTCGTTCGGGTGCTGGGACTCTTGGGATCATCTTACTACATCCCTTCTTTGGTCCGTCGCCAGTTTGGATTATTGCAGGCTCCACTGTTGGAGTGGTCTGGTGTTAACCCGGAGCATTTGAGGCTTCCTCCCTTTTCTATGTGGGATTCCTCTACTATTTCACTTCTTTCCCGATTGTGGACTTGTTCCCTCTTTCCGGCTCGGGCAGCCAGCATGGTTCTAACCACGGTCTACTTGGACTGGTATGAACAGACTATGGGACAGACTCAGAGGCTCATTGAAGAGAGGCGTGAGGCTATTCTTGGTGGGACTCATGACTCTAGTAGGGTTTTGAGGGAGACCGAGGACGTGGCGAGTGGCCATAACATTACTGGAGACATTGCCGAGGACTATCAAGTCTTGGCTGATAGAAGAATGGCTGCGATGCCTAGGGCAGGGGCACGAATGGAAGATCTTCGAGCTCGGGCCGTTGCCAATGTGGCTTTGAGGGCAACCGGGACGGTTGAGGATGTCGGGAGGATACCCGATCATGGAAAGGGAGGGATCGACATCTTCGATGTGAAGAAAAAGAAGACTCAAAGAAGTCAGAAGAAGAAGTGGAGGGACGAGGAACAGTGATAGCCCTATATTTCCACGTATCCACCCATTGCCATTGCAGACACATTGGTTCATTTTAGGTGTCTTAAGCATGTTAGTTGAGTCGAGAGTAGACCGTGCTTGAACTCATCAAAGAAGTGTTTTAACTGTAATGAAAATGGTTACTTATTAAGCCAATTTGCGTTCACATGGAGTTTTTGCTCAAAACCAAATTTTATTTTTATTCATTTTTTAGACCGGACCAATATTTGGCTGCCTACGTTCCCCTTTTACAAATGAGACTAAGGGGCTCAGGTCATCGTAGTTTGGATTTTTACAAATTTTGGGTGCGACCCTGTTTTTTCCCTAGACCGCCCAAACGGGTTTTCAATCTAGGTGGGTATATTCTTTTGGCACCTACAAGTTTTTTTTTTTTTTTTTTTTAACAAAGTAACGATGGAGCCTATCACCGTTGACCGGGTGCATGAAGGGGTTGCCATCCAAGTCCGCAAGCCTCATTGCACCTCCTGAGAAGATCTCCTGTACCACGAAGGGGCCGATCCACACGGGTTCCCATTTTCCGTCGGGGTTAGACCTCCCGGGGGGTTTTTCCTTAAGGACCAAATCTCCTACCCGAATTTCTCAGGGCTTCACCTTTCTATCAAAAGCTCGCGCCATTCTCCCTTGTTAGGCGCGGATGTGCTCCATTGGCTTCAGACGATGTTCGTCCAACAAGGCCAATTCATCATGTCGGCTCCGAAGCCAATCAACCTCATGGATTTTGTTCTCCAACAAAATTCTCAATAACGGTACCTCCAGCTCAGCCGGGAGCATGGCCTCCATTCCATAAGTCAAAGCAAAAGGGGTTTCCTCAGTGGCGGTTCTAACCGAGGTCCGGTAGCCCCACAAGGCTAGATGTAGCTTTTCGGACCACTCTCTTCCCGTGTTGCCATTTTCTTAATAATCCTTTCGAGCGTTTTGTTGGCGGCCTCCACTGCACCATTGGTCTGGGGCCTATATGGGGAGGATTTGTGGCGAGTGACTCAGAACTCTCCTAATAGTTGGTCACATTTACCTTCGAAGTGCGAGCCATTGTCGGTGACGACCTCGTTCGGGACCCCGTACCGGCACATGATGTTTTCCTTTATAAACCCCGCAACTGTCTTGGAAGTGAGGACCCTGTAGGATTTAGCCTCTACCCACTTTGTGATGTAATCCACAGCTACCAAAACAAACTCGTGGCCATTGCTCCCGGGCGGGGAAATTTTCCCGATGATGTCAATGCCCTATATTGAGAAAGGCCATGGTGTGGTCATACAGTAGAGATGGTGAGGTAGTAGGTGGTTGAGGTTAGAGAACCGTTGACACTTGTCACACCTTTTCACAAATTGTATGCAATCGGTCTCCATTGAGATCCAAAAGTAGCCCATCCGTAAGATGACTTACATTAATGGCCTCACATTCATATGAGGACCGCACACTCCGCCATGAACTTCTTGCATGAGATCTTTTGCCTTTTCCATGCTTATACATCTAAGGAGAAGGCCATGATGGCGCTTTTTGAACAAGATGTCCCCCAAGATGACATAGTGGGATGATAGCCATTTGAGTGCCGCCATGCTTTTAGTTTTTACTCCATCCACATATTCTCCCTTTTCATTCATGAATGAAGTTTCTCCTTCTTTGAGGAATCGGTAAATCTGGTTGTACCATGGCTCCTCCACCTTTTCTGCGGTGACCTCAATCTCATAACAGTACGCCAGATTTTCTTTCCTCCCAACTCGGAAAGGTTTTATTGACTTTCCCTCGGGGATTTCTACCAATGAGGCCAAAGTAGCTAAGGCGTCGGCAAAATGGTTCCGGTCCCTCGGCAAGTAGTGGAAGCTAACTTCTTTGAATTGTGCCATGAGCTCTTCCATGTAGGCATGATATTTTTGCAAACCAGGGTCCAATGTTTTCCACTTGTTGGAGACTTGGTTGATGATCAAAGCCGAATCTCTGTATACCTCCAATTCTTTCACATTCCTTTCTAGGGCTGCTTCCAAGCCGGCCGTGCATGCCTCATATTCCACGGCGTTGTTGGTTACATCAAATTTCAACTTGATGGCGATGGGGGTGTGCTCATCTTTTGGGTCAACCAAGAGCAATCCAATGCCATTTCCTCTTTTATTGGTGGCACCGTTGAAGAACAATTGCCACCTATTTTCCCCTTCGAGGGAAAAAATCCCTTCATCAGGGAATTGCGGCTCGGGCTCCTTTTCCTCATTACTAGGGAAGTCCGCCAAATATTCTGCTAAGACCCTTCCTTTGAATGCCTTTCTTGACACATAACTGATATCATACTCAGCTAGGAAGAAAGACCATTTGGCAAGTCTCATGGACAAAGATGGCTTTTTTCCAACAAGCACTTGATGGGGTCTATCTTAGAGATGAGCTGTATTGGGTGGGCATGCATGTAATGCTTCAACTTTCTTATGACCCATACCAATCCGGTGCAAGTCTTTTCAATTGGGGAGTAGTTGAGCTCGCTCCCTTGTAGCTTATGGCTCACAAAGTAGATGGCATTCTCTTCCTTTGAATCCTTCTTCTCTTGGGCCAACATCGCTCTTATAAACGTATCAGTCACTGTTAGGTAGAGCAAGAGTGGCTTGTCCTTGTGCGGGGGGCATATGATTGGTGGGTAGATGAGATAGGCCTTAATCTTGTCAAAGGCTCTTTGTAATTCCTCATTCCATTCAACCTCGGCATTCTTCTTTAGCAATTTGAAGATGGGCTCGCATGTGGGAGTAAGCTGGTTTATGAAGCGGCTATTGTATTGCAACCTTCCCATGAAGGCTTTTACCTCTGTTTGGGTGTGAGGTGGCTTCATTTCCACAATTGCCATAACCTTTTGGGGATCAACTTCGATACCTCATTCAGTGACCAAGTACCCCAAAACCTTTCCACGAGAAACCCTAAAAGTGCACTTGGCCGGATTGAGCCTCATGGAGTGCTTCCTAAGCCTGTCAAAAAACTTTCTCAAGTCTATCAAATGTTGCCCGTCGGTGCCCTTGGAATGCACAATCATGTCATCAACATACACCTCTATCTCTTTATGGATCATATCATGGAAGAGTACGGTTGCGGCCCTTTGGTAGGTAGCCCCAGCATTTCGCAATCCAAAAGGCATTACGGTGTAGCAAAAGGTCCCCCAGGGGGTGGTGAAGGCAGTCTTCTCTTGGTCCTCCTCGGCCATCTTAATCTGGTTATACCTGGAAAAACAATCCACAAAATATTTTACCTCAAAACTAGAGGTTGTATCTACAAGTATGTCGATGTTCGGGAGGGGGAAATCATCATTGGGACTCGCCTTGTTGAGATCCCTAAAGTCGACACAGCATCGGACCTTTCCGTTGGCCTTTGTGACTGTTACTATATTGGATAGCCACGAGGGGTACTCTATCACCCTTATGAAGCTGACCCGGAGTAACTTCTTAATCTCTTCTTTGACTTGCAAGGACCATTCCGGTTTGATTCGCCGGAGCCTTTGCTTGACAGGTTTCACCTCGGGATCCACAGGGATCCTATATTCAACGATCGAATAATCGAACCCCGGCATATCCTTATATGACCAAGAAAACACATCCACGTACACCTTAAGTATCTCAACCAAAGCTTCTCTTTCAGCTCCTTTGAAGTAGCTACCAATCTGTGTCTCTTTCGGCTCATTTTCAGTCCCCAAATTCACCTTAGTTAAAACCTCTTCGGCAGCTTGGGCACGACTTTCCTCTCGGTCAACAACCTGCTTTGATGATTGTTTTGTTCGTTTAGTGTGTCTGCATTATTAGGTGATTCATTATTAACCGTTTTTAGATTATTAGTTAATTTATCATCTAATAAGTTGGCAATGAGGGGATACTCGGAAAGGTCTATCATTTCATTCAATGAAAATGGGAATACAATGTTGGCTACAAGTTCATAATCCTTAGGCGTAAGGCCCTCGGAGGAGGAAGACTTAAATTCAAAGACAAGAGATTGAGGGGATTCGACTACATTGGTCCCTATGATACTTGACTCTAGGGGCGGGGAACCAGTCCAAGCTTCGTGGTCATTTCCTCCTTGCTCGCCACCGGTCCAGAGAATGTCACCCAATTCTTCAGAGGCATGTCCATCGGGCTTACCAAGGTGTGAGGGTCAGAGATCCCAGGAGATCCATCTCCTATCACAGCAATCATTTCTTTTTAGAGGCCAATCAGATTAGGCACGACCAACTCCTCCCCAAACATTTCTCGCATTACCACACCATTCCATTCGTCGTCCATGACTTCCTTGGTGGCGTGCTTGGGAGCTACCTCCACAAATTCGCATCTACCATTTCGACCCAAACGGGTCCCCTTCCTTGGCTAACCTCCATCAAAGATAGGGTCTCAAATTCCCTTACCATCTCGGGCACTCCCTTAAAGGTGTATTCGTGACTCATGGTGGTCTCGGTAGGACCGGTCATATTGGGTGCATCCAGAAATGCCCTCCTTACGGGGTTAGCCACCATTCCTCGGAATCTTTTGAGATCCTATTGCAGCTTATCCCAATTGGTCACCATGGGCTCCTTCGGCTCGGGGGCCTCGGTTTGGAACCCTCCTCTCACAAAGTAGCGGATCATATCGAAAGTATAAGGGCAGAGGTTGGAAGCCTTAAACGGAATCCCTTGAGCCCTGGCTTGGCTTCTCTTCCGAGCCATTTCCTTATCCATCCTAAGGTCCTCGGGGGTGGGTTTGTATCCCGAGCCATGGAGCGTCTTTTGCTCTTTGATACAATCTTGTGGGTCCCTTGGAGTTTCCTTCCAAGACCAAGCCCCGGGAGGTAGCGCATCAAACACATCATTCTTATTGCAGGGGGAATCTTGTCCTTGGTGAGCGTAAGATCTACACAACAGATGTGGGTTTTGGATGGTATCTCGGTGAAGCCGGTCAAAACCATGCCGCTCTCCTCATGTTTGATTTCTAACACGGGAATCCCATTGGTGTTGGCTCCCTCTGTAGTAACATTGTCCCCATAAATGGTTGTCAAATTACCCTCTTGCATATATTTTACACATTGGTGGAGGGTGGAGGCTACCCCGTTGACTTTATGGAGCCATGGGCATCCCAATAGGGCAGCGAAAGATATGGGGATGTCAAGCACTTAGAAGGCGGTTGGTATCATTTGTTTCCCAAACCAAAGGTTCAAGGTGGCCACCCCTAGGACTGAGCGGGCCGTGGAATCATAAGCCTTAACGATGATCATGGAAGGCTTTAGGTCGGTGGTCTTTAGACCAAGTAGATCTATCATCTTAGTAGGGAGGACATTCATGGCGGAGCTATTATCAACCAAAACCCAAGGGAGGCGGCGCTCATCCAATTGCACCGTGATGTAGATGGCTTCATTGTGGTTAGCCCCAAATTTAGGCAAATCCAAGTCCGTGAATGTGATGACATTCCCATATTGAACACTCCCGATCATTTACACGGCCTCTTCGGGGGTAGCTGTGGTAGGTACCATAGTTCAGGCCAAGCATTCCTCCAATTTGAGCTTGTGAGGGTAGGAGGAAGTGAGGAGGGACCACAAAGATATGTTAGCTTGTGTCCTCTTGAGTTGGGTTAAGACGTGATCCTCTTCTCCGGAATATAGGGCTTTTGCCTCACTAGCAAGAGGGGGAGGCATTCGGTATTCTGGTGGCGGTGGTTTCTTAGGGTTTTCCGTGTGCATTTACCTAGATTGAGTCAGTACACTTACTTCAAAAGGGTCGTCACCTTCTTCCGCCCTTTTCCCGAGTGATGAGGGGTTTTGGGTACCATAGGGCCATGCTTCCTTTCTTAACTCATTCACCATGACCATTCTTTTCGGGGTGTTTGCCGACTCGCGGATCTTTTCTAGAGATATAGGGTGGTGGCTTTGGCTCCTCTCAACTCCTACGGTTTCACGGAGTTTTTCCAAAGTAAGCATGCAACAGTAGTAATCCGGGAATACGGACCCATTAATCAGCGGTGGCGGTGGAGATAACGGTGGCAAAGCTAAGAAGTCATCTAAGGCCGGAAAGCCTTCTTCTTCCAATATCGGGGAAGGAACACGGAGAGGCATATTTGAAGATACCTCATCATCATCACTTTCACATAAGATTCGAAGCTCCTCACGGGGCATAGAGCGGATGCCACCTTTCATTCGGGCGAGGTACCCTTCATAGTTGGTGATTTCCGGGGTGTTTGCAATTTCGGACCCATTCCTTCCATTGGGGTGACCCACCTGTTTAACTGTCATCTTGCCGGTGGATGAACTACAGGTTTCAATGACATGGAAGCAATCATTGTGCGGAGGATAAACCCTATTTGAGCCCTGGCTCTCGCTGTCTAACATGCTCTTAACGGACTTTTCCATTTCTTCCATGCATTCTTCAAATGTTAGCTCATGCTCGGTGAGTGTTATTACGATCAACTCATCGGAATTTTGGTGGGGGACCCTTGCACTCATCACATTGGCAATCATAGAGTCGGATGGGCATTTCATGTTTCCTTCCTGCACACATGTCCATAGGGTTTCCTTCCATTCATCCCCAAGCTCAGTCATCGGGACATTGAATTCCAAAAGGTTTATCGGTGTCGGCTCCCCGAACTCAATCATATTCACATTGGCTGGCCCAAATTCAATCATATTAATGCCATGGTTATTGGGGAACGGGTTGTTGATCACATTTAGACTTCGGGGGAATTCAAGCTTCCCTTTGGCAATCAAGTCTATGATGATGCGTTTTACAGCGGGGCAATCATCGGTGTCGTGCCCATGGTAGCTGTGGAATGCACACCTCTTGCTCTCGTCAAGGTACCTCTCGGGGTTTCTGGGTTGGAAGTTAACCAGTGGTTTGGCAAGGCCTTGTTTAACTAACCCCTCAAAAACCTTTCCCAAGGGCATCCCAAAGTCTTCAAATCTAAGTAGAGGATTGCTCCTACGGCTTCCTTCCCTTTACCGACTGTCGGGGGAGGATATCTGTAGGAGTTTCCACTGGCCTAAGTAGAGGATTGCTCATTGAGGGTCTTCTCGAATTTAGACCCGGCAGTGACCATCGCTCGGAGGTTGGGGTAAAAATGATGACTGATCAAGGCCCGCAGCTTAGGTTTCAGACATGATTGGAAAATGTTCAATTGTTCTTCTTCTGTGGGCGGGTTGGAAATTTCCCCAAGTTTATAATTCCACCTCTTATAGAACACTCCTATTGGTTCATCTCCCTTTTGCAGGGTGCTTTGCAGATCAACCCGGTTGGTTTCCCATTCTAGGTTTGACCGATACATGGTGAGGAATGCTTCTTTGATTGCATCCCAGGTTGCTCGGGATTCATCTTTTAAGTGAAAGAACCACTTGAGGGCGTTTCCCTTCAAGGAGAGTTGGAAGTGGTCGGCTATTTGCTGAATGGTGCACCCTTTTGCTCTCATGGCTAAAGTATAAGCATTGAGATGAGTCTGGGGGCAGGCAGTCCCATCAAATTTGTCTATCTCTGGAATTTTGAACTTGTGAGGCAGAGGAACAATCTTGTTGGGGTCGGTGATCCCCAAGGAGGATTTCCTTTCGTTCATCCCCTCAAATCTCTCTTCCATTTGTTTCAATTTCTCTACCAACCACCCCATCTGGGGTCCACATGTGGGCTGGAGTTGATTGATCCCACGGTTTGGCTCGTTACTGGCATTGTGGCGGGAGGTGAAGTGGTGGATGGGACCATCGGAGGAGGATTTTGAGGTGGCAAATGGGTGTAGACATACCCCAGTGCCGGGTTACTTGTTAGGATACATGGTGGGATAGCCTCAGAGATTTGGGCCATTGGGTGGTAAAATGGGTAAGGAACTTCTCGAGATGTGGTTGGCAAAGCCGGATGTGGCAGGCCAATGGTAGCTGGAGCAAGGGGTGCTCGGCTACTTGGGATTGTGTCATACAAGTTGAACCTTGGCGGGTACATGGGAAAACCGCCCGGCGGGACAAATGAAGCATGAGTGGTAGGCATATTTTGGTGAGTGGTGGCTTGGAATGTGGGACGTGAGGTCTACACATTTGGGTAAGCTTGAGGGGGCAGAACCCGGTTATATCCTTGGGGCTGCACATTCTCAATTCCCTCTTCATCAGTGATCTCCACAAAACTTCCGTCGTTTTCAAACACAACGGCCACCCCTCTCTGCCTCATGGCTTCCATAACCCTATTCTGCATATCCTCATGACATTTCCTGACATTCTCTTCCCGGGCCCTGGCAGCCTCTAGAGCTTGTACCAGCTCTTCCCTACTAAGACCATTCGGATCCGCTGCGTTGTCAACCCCCACTACTACTTCCTGCCGGACTAGCCATTCGGAGAAGTTTGAGTGAAGCTGCTAACGAACTATCAAACTCGGCACTAATCAGACGATGACCCGGAACTCTAACCCACTTCTTACGAGCTACAGAGGAGAGGGAGACTCATTTTAGGCTCGGGCATCAACTCGGGTTGGTGTTTGAGAGAATGGGTTTAGGCTCATGCAACATGAAGCTGTAGATACCCCGGGGAACCACGGCTTCGCTAGAGCGGTGAATTAACCTAGGATGTCTACTTTATTTTAAGAGTCGCCACCCGTGTTTGTAGAGGAACGCGAGAAAACCTAAAGAAAGCCAATTTTTGTACGAAAACCAGAGATTCGGGAGAGAAGGGTTCAGGGGTTAGGTGATGGAGTGGGAAGTACTTAAACACCCACTCCGCCCTGCTTACGTGGGTCTTGCTACTTTTGGTGTTCTAATGTTAAATGTCCTTCAATAAAAAGTGTAGACACCCCACCTCGGACTGCTTACCCCGATTGCACACTTGGATTTGTGTTTCTCCCTCTTCTAAGTGTTTTCTGTTAGTTTCTGTTACTTTGGTTAAGTTCCAGACGGACTCCGTTAAGTCTCGGGACTAAACTGAATAACAGTTCTAACTTTCTAGTCCATTCTGTCAAAAATTGCTTCTCAGAGTCGCGCGCCTCCGCCCCTTGAGGCCAGACGCGCGCGCCTTCCGCCGCCTAGGTGGGATGCGCGCGCTTCTAGGGCGTGTCAGTTACAGATTCTGCCCAAGAATCTCTCCCTTGCTCATTATACATGATTTTGCCCGGGAAAGATTTCTTGGAGACTCCGTTTGGCTAAAAAAAAAGTCCTTTTTCAACTATAAAAAAACCCTCCAATACATCATTGGAAGAGGAACTTGGAAAATCATTAATTTTAGACCTTTTACTCACTTCTTTCCTAGACCTTTCCTTTGGGATTTCTTCAACAAAAGTACTCAACCTCTTCTTCAAGGCTTTACAAGAGGTTCTCTTTTGAAGGATACTATAGGTAAATGTCTTAAACATTTCTCTTCTTCTCCTTCTTCTTCTTCTTCTTCAATCAAATGTGCAATCACCCAAAACCATTTGGGACATGACACCAATGGTCCTTTCATTACATTGAATTGGCCTAGGAGTCATCTCCCTACATTTTAACTCTAAAACCCCTTTTTATCATCATTTTAATAGGAAGAACACATTTATCTTTAAAAGTGAATTATGAACAAACAAGACTGACTTTGCTCGGGCGAAATGGGTGTTTAAGTACTTCCCATTTCGTAACCTAACCCCCGAACCCCTCATCCCAAAGAATCTCTGTTTTCGTAAATCAAACTTAGGCTCATAAACATTAGGTTTTCTTACGTTCCTAAAAAACGTGGGTGGCGACTCTTAAAACCAATTAGACATCCTAGGATAATTCACGCGCTCTAGCCAAGCCGTGGCCCACCCCGGGGTATCTACAGTGGCGACTCCGCTGGGGACGCTTGAGGGTTAAACTTGTGTTTCTATTCATAATTCACTTTTCTGGGCATTCTGGAAATTGACATGGGAAGCGCACGCCTCGGACCTTCATGGTCCAAAGCGCTCGCGTCCCACGTCAAATTCCAGAATCGCCCGCCTTCCATGTGTTCTTCCTATTCTTCCTACTATTTCGTGCTGACAAACATTGCAGGGGTTCCATCACACAATCAGGACCAGGGTAATCCCCTGAGTCCATAAGTTTCTGATAATCTGACAGGTGTGCCCAGAAGCGGGCGCCTCCCAGGTACAATGCGCCAGGCGCGAGCTTCCCACAACACTAGCCCGAGGCGCACGCTTCTGGGTCAATTTCCAGGGCAAGAACAGGTTTCAGTGACTGAACAGAACAATGGAGTGTGGGCACAGTTGCCTGCATCAAGATAGAATTGAACCCTTTGACTGTTTAATTATATGTTTTATTTACCGGTCACACGGGTGATTCGGGAGTTGTAATTTACGTGCTTATGTGTTTTTTATCTTTTCTTTTCAAAAAAAAAAAAAGTAAATTTTTTTTTGTCACGTGATGGACCTCACACTACGCGCACAATTCTTATCAACTGCTCACTATCGAGTCGCACAAGTCCAACCCCAAACCCGTCGAGGCCCGTCCTAGAAAGTTTCAAGCTCCACTCGACCTTGGCTCTTTCGAAGCGGTAAACCTCAGACCGTGGCGTAGTTCATGACTACTTGCCGGGGGTAACCTTTAAACCTCTCTTTAGCCGAGCACAAACCACACAATTCTAGTTAGGGTCTAACACTCCGTGACCAAGTCGGTTTCCATGTACCGAGATTTCCCTAAACTAATGTTTTCAAATCATACATGCCAACTTGTTGAAACGGACGCAATAAAAATCCGTCCCCAATAGTGGTTATCTTGGACGAAATTAAAAAAATCCGTCCCCGAATGTATGCTTTACTGCATTAATTTAGTTTAATCCCGACACATGTAGGATTCACAAGCACGATGGAATCCGATGAGTATATGGGACCGCGAGATGGTCTATATACTAGTGTGACGATTCCATTATCTTCTTAAAAACCCCAAAAGGGACCCATTCCCTCTGACTTATAAAATAAAATAAAAAGAGTCTTTTTTCTTATGTGGTTCGAGTCGTGTGCCCAACTGTGTGTTCTCAACCTCTTCATGGACCGAAAGTGTGAACCGAGACTGACAAGAGCTACTTCTCCAATTATAGGTCCGATTGGTACTCTCCGCATCTACAGGGATTCATCCAACAGGCTTGTCCGTGAACCGATCACTCTAACAGCTTCTACATCATCAATGGCCGGCGAGTCCAGCACCAACAACGCCATGACTCTCGAACAACTTTCTGCCATGGTTCAAACACTCCAACAACAAGTCTCTACCCTTAACCAAGAGGCTCAAACCAAAGAAGCCTTGTGGCAAGCTAATGTCGACAGTCAAAGGGAGGCCCACGAGGCCGAGGTTGACCAACTGAAAGCCAAGCTCCTCAAGCTCTCCAAGAACAAGGGGGTTAATGACAATAAGGAATCCGAGTGGACCAAGGGTTTGTGTGAAAGCCTATATGTCAGTGACCGTACCAAAAAAGTGGGGAAACCAAGCACCGACAACAGCGACCCCAAAATGGTCGATTCCATCATGCCCTACATTGATCAGAAATTTCGACGGCCTCAACATGGGAAAAGGCTCCAACACAAGCCTTTATTAGTCATCCATCCTCATGAGCACGATGGCCGTTCTCCCCGACAAATTCAAGATGCCCGACATTAGCAAGTTTAAGGGCAACTCATGCCCGATGGCTCACATCGAGACTTACATTTGGGCTATGGTTCCGAAGAAGGTCTCCCCAAAAGTTATGGCTCAATGCTTTCCTCTCACTCTCGAGGGGGCGGCAAAGGATTGGTATGCAACTCTCCCGCTCACTGTCCGTCTTGATTGGGATGCCGCTATGCTTGCCTTCAAAAATCAATATCAAGGCAACACCACTCACCGGCCCACAAGGAAAGAACTCAAGAACACCACTCAAAGAGACAACGAGTCCTTCATTGACTTCACAAGGAGATGGAATGACGAACTCTCTGAAATTGTTGAGAGGCCAAACACAAAAGAGCAAATGGACATCTTTCTCAAGTGTCTCAAGATTGATCTCCGCACCCACCTAAGTGGGGCTTGCTACTCCGACTTCTCCCAAATGTATGAGCCGGGGGTACGCATGGATGACTTGCTCAAGGATATTAAAAAGGCCACTCCTACTTACCGATACAAGGCCGCTTCTAGTTCAAACAAAGAGGCTTCTGTCAATGCCGTTACTACTGACAAGGGGAATTACAAGAAGGTCCCTCCACCACAAGGCAAGCGGTTCCAAAACGACCGCGTCTACACTCCTCTCAATGGCATGACCATCACCGAGGCCTATGAAGCTCTAAAGGCCAAAGGACAAATCACCCCTCTTCAAGGGTACAAGCAACCACAACCGCTCTGTCCCAATCATAATCACCACAAATGGTGTGACTACCATCAATGCACCGGCCACCTCACCGAGGATTGTTTCTCCATCCGCAACACCATCAAAGACGTCATAGATAATAAGGAATTCATAATCCCTAATGAGGGTGGTGTCAATGTAATAGAGGTAGGAGAATTTGAAGGAACCACTCATTCGATCCCAATTGTGAATGAGGGCTCCGATGATATGAATAAACTTGATAATTCTTGTTATGTTGTGACTTATGATGAGATTATGAGGGAAGTCTTAGAGAATAGGAAGAAGAATCTACAAGGGACCGTGAACGTGCTCACTCGCAGTGGCCGAGTGTGAATACCCCTTTCCGATGAAGCGACGCATGGGAAGTATCTTGTGATTATTTTTATTTACAAAAGGAATATTCTTAACGACATTAAAATTATGAGAGTCACCACGCCGTTTTAATTAAAGCCAAAACATTGAAAAAAGCATTTTTAGTGGGTTCGGGGGTCAAATTACAACAAGAGAAGAATATTGAACGTTATCACTCCTATTGCCCGAATTGATCGGTCTTTCTATCATGATGAATGTGTTAGTAGTGTGATAGTAATTTAGACCGGATCCGAAGATTGCCTACGTTCCTCTCAATGTGAGAAGCTCAGGTCAGCGTTGTTCGCAGAGAATTAGAATAGGCAGAAGAATCGGGATCATGCATAATGAGGGGGAATTACCTAAAGTTTAGGGTTTAGAAGTAGTTCCTAGATCATCCTCGGGTTGATGAACCCTCGATCATCATCGGCTATGAAATAACATGTAATTATGAAGATCACAACCCTAAATATAGCATAAATAAGGTTTTAATCTATGAACACGAAGAACATGCGAAGAACATATTATGAACATATGAATGAGCATGCAAAGAATATGAAGAAACTATGAATAAACATGTACGAACATGAATATAAAGGATCTACATTAAAAATAATGCAAGAACGTGAGGAAATAAGTTAGAAAACTTACCTATGTTGGCAAGAAATAAACCTTGGATCTTCTTGAGTGTTTGAATGTTAATTAGAGAGCAAAATAGTGTTTAAGAACTCCAAAATTCGTACTTAGAGCTCTCAAAATCGGATCCCTAAACCAATAGCCTGGGATTGGTTTATATAGTAAACTGAGGGGAAGATCTGATGGTCCAGATCATCCGGCGCAAGGTTGGCCGCCTGGCCATGGTTGAAGCCAGTGACAATAGTGGCCGCGTGGCCAAGATCAACGCGGAGAAAGGTTGTCCGCGTGGCCAAGGTTGCAGGCTGACTTGATTCTTAAGCTAGGGTTTCTGCATGGTTTTAAGGATACCATTTGTTACCTATTTTGATAGATTTTGTCATAAATGAGATATTTTGGGAATCCGGGACAAGCCTTTGCAAGGTTTCTAATTCCTATAAAGTCCTTGTATTTTTGGGAAAGTCCTAATAAACTCATTTTCAGGTCGGGTACTAACAGTAGCCCCTCGGCGACGCTTCTTGCAAGGCAATGTGGGGTCGACGATAAAAGAAGGATCCGTCTGAAACATGAGTTTCAAAACAGATGAAAGGTAAGGGAAATGGCTGAACCTTGGCAGGCGACCTACGTATCCGCGGGGGAATCAAGCCAAACGTAGTTCAAATCTACTGGGGAAATTGGGACTGATTGTCCTCTGATGGGGAGCAACGTCTTCTGCTGGGGAAAATGCACCTGCTGGGGATGAGAGATGACCGCGTCGGTCGGGTGGCTGGACCTTTTTAGGTTTCCTACGTATCCTCCGAGGAATCAAGCCGGTCGTAGTTCAGAGACATTAGGGAAAGACGAGACATCGAACTTCTGCTGCGGATAATAAACCTACGGGCACTATCCTGCATGAAGAACTAACATTCGTAAGCAATGAAGTTATTTGGAAAAAATGAAGACTACGTTGTCTAAATAATCCCAAGATGGAATGATAAACGCAATCAGGATCGCCAGGGCTTCTGCCGATTGCGCTAAAGTAATCGATGTTGGATCTCTCGCGAACAGAAACGTCGAGGCTTCTGCCAATCACGATCAATCTAGGATGCGTATGTCATAGAGGCGCCGAAGTCTCTATGATCATGCAAATCCTAATAAATGCTGGATCTCTCGCAAACAAAAACGCCGAGGCTTCTGCCAATCACGATCGATCAAGGATATGTATGTCATAGAGGCTCCGAAGTCTCTACAACTATACGAATCCTAATAGATGCCGGATCTCTCACAAACAGAAACGCCGAGGCTTCTGCCAATCGCGATCAATCTAGGATGGTATGTCATAGAGGCGCCAAAGTCTCTCCAACTATACGAATCCTAATAGATGCCGGATCTCTCACAAACAGAAACGCCGAGGCTTCTGCCAATCGCGATCGATCTAGGATGGTATGTCATAGAGGCGCCGAAGTCTCTACAACCCTACGAATCCTAAGCAAATATTCGGTGAAGAATGGAAATTTTAAGGGGCTTTCCGCACCCAAAGGTAACGAATATCGGTCAAAATTGTGCTAAGGGCATTTAAGATGAATTAAAGGGAAAAGATTAGGGACAAAAGTGGAATTTTATCTGAAGGGACAAGGTTGGCCGCGTGGCCAAACACACTAAATTGCAATAGTGGCCGCGTGGCCAAGACCGCTGAGTGGTCAGATCTCTTTCACACGGATCGCTGATCTGACGGCTGGGGTTGCAAGGGCAAAAGTGGCCGCGTGGACAAGGATGCCGATGGGCTGACTCCTTGGTCACATCACCAGACACCTCCCCTCTTCTTCTTCTTTTCTTTTTTCTTCTTCTTCCTTCCTCCATTGTTAACGAGTTAGAGAGAGGAAATTGGGTTTTTAGAGAGAGAAAGCTTGGATTTTGATAATCTTGAAGACTTCATTTCACATACTTCCCGAAGCTATGGCAGATTGGATCAATGAGGCGTTATTTAGGGATTTCCCGGGCCATGGTGGGTATATGATTCCACAACAAGAGCCACAAGGAGAGGAGCACGGTAATGCTCAGGGCGGAAGAAATGTAGGGGCTGACCCAGGAGCGGGCTTTGAAGCGGCGCCCTTGATTCCACGGGGCGGTTTGAGACCACGAGCCGCGACTCGGAAATATCGCGATAATCTGCTGCGGTCTACGTTCGACCAAGATTACGATTTTTACATCACTCTGAGCGTCATTGGTCGATGGGGCTTCCGGAGACGCGAGAGGTAAATTTCGAATATTCATTCCTCTCCTTCTCGCACATTTGTATGTTTTATGCACATAATATGAAATGCTAGGATAATGGAATGCTAGAATTTAAATTGCTAGAATTGTAAATTGCTAGAATGGTAACATACCTGTGCTGTGTTTACCTGCAGAGAATCAAGGCTCGTGGGTCCACAGTGACTGTGGGCAAACTGTGGGCGTCCCTGCCGGAGGGACCGGGCGGTTTGCGTGCTCGGATTGAGGCTATGGACTTTGGCCCATTCTTTGACAGTGTCCGCATGGTCGGGGCTAGCCTGAAGGTGGCAGCGGTGATAGAGGTGTGCCGGGAATTCTGGTGGGATACCACCCATACCTTCCACTTCAGTTGGGGAGAGATTACCATCACGCCGACGGATTTCGCGGCCATCACAGGGTTGAGGTTTACTGGTACCCCTTTGCCTTTTGATGAGAGCTTGGCGGAGCGACGGGACTATAGACAGGCTCTGCTGGGAGTCGACACCGACCTGGGAGGAGGTGTCAAGGGTTATGGAGTGGAGGCCGGGAAGGTGAATTGCTTGGTGGAGGTTGTTATTGAAGCCTTTAGTAGGGGGGAATATGATTTGGATTGCTTGGTCCGGCTGTTCTTATGGTACAGCTTTTCATAGATTTTGTTTCCCAGTGGGGCTACTGTCTGCCGGTACTCACTGCTAGGGGCTCTTGTGGACTTGGACTTAGTCGGTGGGATTTCTTGGGGTGGAGCTGGTTTGGCTGAGATTTACCGGGCTTTGGACCATTGCTCGAGGGCTAGTTCGTTGGCCTTTAACGGGTTCCAGTTCGCCTTTGAGGTACGCTCTTGACTACCCTTCTTTTCATTTGTTGAGATCTCTGTTCTATCTTTTGGTCTTACATGCACAGGCTTGGGTGTACGAGGTCTTCGGTGTCGCCCCTTTTCAGTTGGTGATGAGTGCTAACAAGGTTGTTCCCATCATGTCGTACTGGTGCAAGGGCAACAGGGCTCCTTCCCGCAGAAACCGGGACAGGAAGGCAGTGGATGCTGCTGATCTGAGGAGGGTGTTTGCGATGTCTGAGCCCATCGGGGTCAGATTTTACCCATGGAGCCCGGCCAATGAGGCTTCGGTGGGTCCCTATGTAGTGGATTTGACCGCTTCTAGGGTTCTGCTTGTGGGTCTCACCGGGGAGGCCATGTATCTTGGGGAGAGGGTGGTTCGTCAGCACAGGGCTGGTGCGTTACCGTGGGCTCCTTATGACCCTCCTCGGGATATGCTCCGTCCCGCGAGGTTGGCGACTTTCTTGGCTCCCACTCCGGCAGAGCATTACAGAGGGAGTGACGACTATGCCGGTTACGTGCAGACACGGCTGATCAGCCCTCAGGTTTGGGCTCGGATGCTATCGGGAGAGGGATCGAGCTCGGCCCGGTACGTTGGTCGGAGTCGGCCTTTGGTTGACATGCCCCTTCGCTCGAGTAGCGTGAGAGTGATGAGGGGCAGCCGGGAGGTGGAGCTTAGCTTGGAGCCGACTGATGCCGATCTTGTTGAGGAGACATTCATTCCTCCGCCCAACGCTGGGGTATGGCTTTGTGCTTTGTATTAGTCATGTTTGCACACATCTATTTCTTTCTGCATTGTAATCATTTGCCTTGGCTTCCCTTTCAGGTGACTCGGGAGGCATATATCCGTTCAGCTCGGCGGGAGAACGTGTTGATGCGCTTACTGAGGGAGGCGTACCATTCATGTACTTGTCAGAGGGACGACGTTGCGTCACCCCAGCGTCGTGAGCGGTCTCCGAACGGCGCGGGCTCTTCTCACATTGGTGGTCGAGCGGTTCGGGGACGGAGTTCGGGTGCCGGTAGCTCTCGGGCTTTAGCGCGGCGTGGAGACACCACGGAGGAGGATTCTGACTAGGCGGGGCCCATCTTTCCATCTTTATTTCCTACACTGTCAGCTAGTAGAGAGCAGAGGGATATGTATGTATAGAACAGATGTACAAAATGCATGTATGTATATTATGTTCTAAAATACAATTTTATTGTGGGAGCCTACTTGTGCAAACTAGTTATTTTACAAATGTTCCTAATTTTATACAATGCATGAGCCACGGGACGGGGCAGGTACGTAGTTGCATAGATCCGTCACGGAGTGGGAAGAAACAAATTGGATTTCTGCATGGAGCAATGTTGGCCGCATGGCCATGGCATGGCCCGGAGCAATGTTGGCCGCCTGGCCATGGCAAGATCCGGAGCAATGTTGGACGCGTGGCCTAGGACGAAGTTGGCCGCCTGGCCAAGGACAATATCGGCCGCGGGGCCAGGGCAATGTTGGCCGCGTGGCCATATCCTGCGCCGCCTCCGGTTTTCCTTTTCCTGGCAAGAGTGGGAGTCTGTACCCTATTTAATGAACCCTTTGCAGCCATAAAAACGTACCAGCAACCTTTTGAGCAGTTTTTTGAGTTCCTTTTAGCCAATTTTCTTGCTCTTTGCCATGGATCAAGAGGCTAGGATCACAAGTCTTGAGAAAAAAGTCTTTATAACCTCTTTGGAGAAGTGGGTTGCCAAACTTCCTGGTTCGAGTCGTAGGAAACTTGATGAACGGTATGGGATAAAGTGTCTTTGGTCACTTTTGCACATGAACTCCAATACCAACCTCTTGCAAGCTTGTGGTAAATTTTGGAATAATGCCTCCATGTCTTCAACTTTTCATTCAACGAGATAACACCCACTTATGAGGACATCGCGGCTTTATGTGGCTACGAAGGGAAGGGTAAAGTTGCCTTGCCTTTAGACTTCATTTGCTTGAGGGACAAGTTGATGACCTTTGGCGCGCCTGCGGATGACTTTGATAGGTATGCTAGGGGCGTTTATGTCGACCATTCTTGGATGCCACAACACTTTATACACATGGATGTGGCCTCTGACCGTTCCTTGGACCATCTTGCGCTATGTCTGTTTGCCTCTATTCTTTTCCCTTCTGAGGTTGGATTTGCTAGTGAGGGGTATTTGGGCATGGTGAATTCGGCTCGTTTAGGTTATGACATTGTACCGGCCATTCTTGGGGAGATGCTCTGTGGGATTCCTCATCTCGCGGCTTATGGTGGGATGCCTTGTGGTAGTGATAGGCTTTTGACCATGTGGTTGCAAGAGAGGCTTCGAGTGAATAAACCGGCGGCTTCTCTGAAGGTGGCCCCATGGATGCACCGCATTAGAGGCATGGCGGAGTGGTTTGAGGGCATGACTCTCAAAGGTTGGGAAAAGTATTTGGCGGAAATGGTGACTGACGACATTCAGTGGGTGGTGCCCCATTGGCACATTCACTCTGTGAGGGAGAAACAAGTGGGACTTCACATGATCAAAGTTCCGACCCTTTCTGGGACTACCTTTTACTATCCCTCTAGAGTGCTTCGTCAGTATGGTTTGGTGCAGACCATCCCGGAGGGTTGGGATGAGGAGAGAGATGATTTCCTTTTTGGGGTACTTCAGTTGGATGATAGTGCCTCAGTCCTTCTTTCTCAGATGTGGGGCGAGGCCGGCTTTAGTCGTAGGACCTTCCTTACACGCTCTAGCAACACCTTCCTGCCACGCGAGTATTTGGATTGGTATATGGGGAGACTTGGGCATGCGGAGCAGACTCTAGAGACCCTAAGGGGCACTATTTTGGGATCCTGTGCTCCAAGTTTTTCATTGAGAATTAAGGAGGCTGAGGCTTATGAGAGGAAGATGAGTAAGAGCGTGGCTAATGGAGGCGGAGAAGAAGTGGGGGTGTCAAAGAAGAGGAAGGGCGAAGAGGCTCCTAATGGCAAGGCTAAAGGTGTTAGCGAGTTCGAAAGAAGATTTTGTGAGAATCCTAGCAAGAAGAAAGTTCGCCGTGGGCAAAGCAAGAAGAAAGAGACCGAGGGCACAAATGGCACTAAGGAGTACTCCCGAGCGTCTCTCCATAGTCGTGCAGACACATTAGTTTAATTTAGTTTGCTTTTGTTTGAGTTTCAATTTCAGAATAGGTTATTTATTCAAAAAGTATGTCAAGCTTAGACTCATCAAATAAGTGTTAACATGCAATGACTATGGAAATAAAAGTTACAACTTCTATCTTTATTTCTTTGTGACAAGATTTGGATGTTTATTTGTTTTTTAGACCGCACCTTTTGAAAGGTTGCCTACATTCCCCTTTTACAAATAGGACTAAGGGTCTCAGGTCACCGTAGTTCACTCCAGTCAGACTAGAATGATTATAAAGAAAGGGAAGATAGAAGGGGGAATGCTCTAACTTTTGCCTAGACCGCCCTTGAGGGTTTTCGATCTAGCAAGCTTTGTACGCACCCTTATTTTGCATAGACCGCCCTTTGCGGGTTTTCAGTCTATCGGGCTTATTTTTGCGTAGTAATTTTTTATTTTATTTTTTTAGAGAGGGGAGTCTAGTCATAGTAGCGTCTGAGCTTGCTGATGTTGACTGGTTCTTTGAACGGGTTGCCATCCAAATCTGCCTTTCTGACCGCTCCTCCGGAGAAGATCTTCTGTACTACAAACGGCCCTACCCAAGTGGGGGCCCATTTCCCGAGGGGGTTGAATTTGTTGGGCAAGCGTGCTTTGAGCACCAAGTCTCCTTCTTTTATGTCAACAGGCTTGACCTTTTTATTGAAGGCTTTTGTCGTTCTCCTTTTATGGGCCCGGATGTGTTCCATGGCCTTCAATCTGCGTTCATCGAGCGTTGCCAACTGATCATAGCGACTACGAAGCCATTCTACCTCATTTACTTGGTTCTCGAGCAAGATCCTCAAAGATGGCACCTCCAACTCAATAGGGAGCACTGCCTCCATGCCGTATGTCAAAGCGTAAGGGGTCTCTCCAGTAGCGGTGCGGACTGACGTTCTGTACCCCCAAAGTGCTAATGGTAACTTCTCGGCCAATCCCGTCCTTGCGAAGCCATCTTGCGAATTATCTGCTCTATCGTCTTGTTGGCCGCCTCAACCGCGCCGTTAGTCTGTGGATAGTATGGGGAAGATTTCTTTCGTTCGATCTTGAATTCTACAAGCAAGCGAGCACACTCGGCTTCGAAATGACTGCCATTATCTGATATAATGAGGTTAGGAACCCCGTACCGACACATAATGTTCTCTTTGATAAACTGCGCCACCTTCTTGGAATTCAGCACCTTGTAAGACTGAGCTTCGACCCACTTTGTGAAGTAGTCGACCGCGACGAGGACGAATTCATGACCATTACTACCGGCCGGCGAGATCTTCCCAATAATGTCTATACCCCACGTGGCGAATGGCCAAGGCGTGGTGGAACTATACAATTCGTGTGGGGGGATGTGGTTGAGGTTGGAGCATACTTGGCACTTGTGACACTGTCGAACCCATTGAATACAGTCTGTCTCCATGGTAATCCAATAATAGCCCAGCCGAGTGATCTTCTGTC
Source organism: Campanula takesimana (assembly GCA_026119855.1). Classification (NCBI taxonomy): domain Eukaryota; kingdom Viridiplantae; phylum Streptophyta; class Magnoliopsida; order Asterales; family Campanulaceae; genus Campanula; species Campanula takesimana. The sequence continues at coordinate 62,126 of JAOWBW010001200.1, forward strand.
TAAGCATCCTTGCATTCATGTGGGGTCCGCACAACCCGTTGTGTACTTCTTCCATTATTGCTTCAGCTTTCTTGTTGTCGACACATAAGAGCAACAGACCGTCGTAATGCCTCTTGTACAAAGTATCGTCTAACAGCACAAACTACCCGCCAATCTTTTGAGTGCTTGCAGACTCTTGGCCTTCACATCTCCGTCAAAGGACATCTCTCCGTGCTTAAGGAACTTGTAGATTTGGGCGTACCATTGATCTCCGTTTACCTCTGCATCGATCTGGATTTCACAGCAATAGGCGGGGTTCTCCCTTCGTCCAACCCTGAATGGTTTCACGGACCTTCTTTCTGGAATTTCAACTAAGGAGGCCAATGTAGCTAGAGCATCCGCGAACCTATTTCTGTCTCGTGGCAGGAAATGGAAGGTAACTTCTTTGAACTGTGCTATCAACTCATCCATGTAACCTTGGTACCGCTGCAGGCAAGGATCAATAGTTTTCCATTTCTTCGCCGTTTGGTTAATAATCAAAGCGGAGTCTCCATACACTTCTAACTCTTTCACGTTGCGTTCTAGGGCGGCCTCCAATCCGGCTATACATGCCTCATACTCGGGCGTTGTTGGTTGCTGAAAAGTTTAGCTTGATGGCTATGGGAGTGTGCTCATCTTCGGATCAATAAGTAGGAGTCCGACTCCATTCCCTCGTTTGTTTGCAGCTCCGTCAAAGAATAATTTCCACCTTTCTGCGACCTCAATTGCGAAAATGTCATCATCCGGGAACTTGGGGTCGGGTCCTCTTGTCTCAGTGCTCGGAGCGTCTGCGAGCTGATCGGCCATTGCCCTCCCCTTGATTGCCTTCCTCGGTACATAAGTAAAGTCGAACTCTCCCAAGAATACTGACCATTTAGCGAGCCTCATAGAAAGGGATGGTTTATCGAACAGGTACTTGATAGGATCCATTTTCGAGACTAGTAAGATCGGATGGGATACCATGTAGTGTTTAAGCTTCGTCACCACCCATACTAGGCCTACGCAGGTCTTCTCGAGCGTGGAGTAATTGAGCTCGCTACCTTGTAACTTTCGACTGACAAAGTACACTGCATTCTCAATCCGGGAATCTTTGGCTTCTTGCGCTAACATGGCTCCGACGGCGGTATCTGTCACAGTTAAGTATAGTAGCAACGGCTTCTCCTTATGCGGCGGGCGCAGGATTGGGGTATTCACCAAATATTGTTTGATCCTTTCGAAGGCTATCTGGCAGTTATGATCCCACTCCACACTGGCTGTTTTCTTCATCAACTTGAAAATTGGTTCGCAGATGGTGGTCAGCTGATTGATAAACCGACGGATGTATTGCAGGCGTCCCATGAATCCTTTTATCTCCGTCTCAGTACGGGGTGGCTTCATCTCCAGGATGGCTTGAATCTTCCTTGGGTCGGCTTCGATCCCATTCTCGGTGACCATGTAACCTAATACTTTCCCTCTACGAACTCCAAAGGTGCATTTCGCCGGGTTCAAACGCATGGCGTGCTCTCTCAACCTGTTGAAGAATTTTCTGAGATCTATCAAGTGTTGGCCCCCAGACCCTTTTGAATGTATAATCATGTCATCCACGTACACCTCAATCTCCTTGCGGATCATATCGTGGAATAAAGTCGTAACTGCCCGTTGGTAGGTAGCCCCAGCGTTCCTCAGCCCAAATGGCATGACAGTATAGCAAAAAGTCCCCCATGGGGTAGTGAAAGCTGTTTTTTCTTGGTCCTCCTTGGCCATCTTGATTTGGTTATAGCCGGCGAACCCATCCACAAACGACTTGACCTCATAGTGGGCGGTCGCATCCACCAACATGTCGATATTTGGCAAGGGGAAGTCATCCTTTGGCGTAGCTTTGTTGAGATCCCAAAAATCCACACATACTCTGACTTTACCGTTGGATTTCTGACAGTACCAGATTTGATAACCAAGTTGGATACTCGATCACCCTGATGAAACCCACACGGAGTAGCTTCTCAATTCTTCCTTCACTTGCAAAGACCATTCCGGCTTAATGCGGCGCAGCTTCTGCTTGACTGGCTTAGCGTCTGGTGCTGTCGGGATCTGTGCTCTACGATCGAGTTGTCGAGCCCGGCATGTCCTTATAAGACCATGCAAACACATCCACATATTCTTGAGTAGCTCAATCAGTGCTTCCCTTTCGGCTCCGCTGAAGAAGCTTCCAATCTGCGTTTCCTTAGGCTCGGCTTCGGTCCCCAAATTCACGCATGTTAACACCTCATCGGCAGCTTGGGCTCGAGATTCTTTTGATTAATAACCTATTCTGAGATTTCTTTAATGTATTCGTCATTTAATGTGTCTGTGTCTACCTCTTCTAATGAATCGTTATTAACTAAGTGTATATCATTAGTTTGATTTAGCCAATTTATCAGTTAAAAGAGTGACTATGGAGGGATACTCAGAAAGGTCGAGGGTTTCATTCATGGCAAAAGGGAAAATAGCGTTTGCAACAAGATCATAGTCTTCAGACGTAAGGTCGTCAGACTTAGAGGAAGACTCAAATTCAAAATGTAAAACACTAGACTCTGGGGACGGGGATTTTGGCGAGTGACAGGAGATGCTGCAGGAGTGGCGACAGGAGAAGGAGTAAGCCCCAGTGTTCCCATCATAAATCTCGGAGTAGCTATAGGTCCCCCAATGATGCACCAATTCTTGAGCTTGTCCCCATGGGTACACCAATGTCCTTAGGTCCACCTTATCTTCAGAATCGTCCCCGATGACGGCAACCATGTCTTCGTGCAGCCCCAGATTACCCAGATGTTGAAGCAGATATTGGCCGTCCCACGTCTCAGTCAAACTTGGAGTTTCTGCGGCTTCTATTGCTGGCTTGTCAAGGGTTGCGGCTTCAAGTTGATCTACCAAGTCATCTGCAACCTTGGTGGAGTACTCATGCCTGATGGTTCTAACTCTGCCCGTGGCTTTGTCATATTCCATGTAAGTCAGTTTCATGTTGGACCGATCGAATTCCACATCTCTGAAAATCTCGAACCCTTTTCTGCAATTCCCGGTGTGGTCAATCCATGGCTCGGCGAACTCAAAACACGAAAACTCCTCGCCTTCCCTGACAAAGTAGCTATTCAGGGACAGGCGGTATGGCCGCATTTCAGATTTTTGTAGGGAAGCTTCATCCTTTTAAGCAATTCTATCCTTTGTTGCTCCCTCTTGTCTTCAAGAGTAAGGGTGTATCCTAGACCGAACAACCCTCGATGATCAACCTCTTCAACCAATTCCGTGGGGCCTTGCAAGTCTTACCTAGCCCCAGCCCCGGTATGAAGCCCATATTACGCAGTATCTTGACAACAGGTGCCACTTTATCCGTTGTGTTTGGTGAGGTCGATGGTGAAGATCTGTGCTTGAGCGACTATTTCGAAGCCATTGAAG